>OW964830.1:51265985-51865985 GCA_943142095.1 Ophonus ardosiacus
GGTCTTTCGGGTGGCAGTGCCGCGAGAGGGGGTGGTAAAAAGGAGCAGCAAGTCTTCCTTCCACGTTGAGGGAGTGCATCGTACTCTCTACGCGCCTTGGATCGATGCAAGATATCGCGCCGGCGCTCGCCGGCGGAGAAAGTGTTCAGTTCGGCATTGTTTAGTTACACTACAGGGATGAGAGGGGGGTATCGGCAGGGGTACGGGGAGAATTGAGGTGGCAGGATGTGTATACACACAAGGGTGAGTTGATTCGGAAGCTATAAAGCTTTAAAAATGCGTACACTTACGTAACATTCTCTTTACAATCAAATAGTATTCTACCAAGTTTATATCTCTACCCATTTTTGAATATACCCCACATTTAAATAAAAACTTCAAAATTTTCAAAAATCTATTTTTTATGTATCTAGATACTTCTCAACGCGCTGATTCCAAATTTTGAAACCGCAGGTCGATATCTCGTTTCGTTCTCGAGATATTTGGATTTAAAGTTTTGCTGAAAACTGCCCAATTTTGGGTATTAACCCAAAAATGGGTCGAGATATGGATTTGGCAACATCACCATTCGATTCTACGGACAAAAATACATAAGTATAGCAATTTTCATAATTTTTGTCCAACCGGTTCATTTGTTATGAATAAAAGTTTGAAAACCTCTGCAAATGGCCAAAATCTGAAAAAATCGTAAGGGGTACCCCTTACGATTTTTGCAAATTTTGGCTATTTTCAGTAATTTTGCTTTAGAGATTGTATGCGGTGTTCAAAAATTCTGAAAATTGGTGTACTTATGTAATTTTGCCCGTAGAATCGAATGATGGTGTCGCCAAATTCATATCTCGACCCATTTTTGGGTTATTACCAAAAAATGGGCAGTTTTCAGCAAAACTTTAAAGCTAAATATCTCGAGAACGAAAAGAGATATCGACCTGCGGTTTCAAAATTTGGAATCAGCGCATTGAGAAGTATCTAGATACATAAAAATTAGATTTTTGAAAATTTTCAAGTTTTTATCTAAATGTGGGGTATATTAAGTTTTGGGGCAATAATTCAAAAATAGGTAGAGATATAAACTTGGTAGTAATATTATTTGATTGTAAAGAGAAAGTTACGTAAGTGTAGGCATTTTTAGAGTATTTATATAGATATGAGTATACATAATGTATATTCATGTGATAATTTTATTGGATTTATAAAATATTTTCCAAGGAACTTTCTGTATGGAATTTGTAAAAAACTGTATTATGTTCGTGTTACAATTTTACTGGATCTTTTGGTATGGGATTTGTACAAAATACATTAAATTAACGGAAGGTCTTGTGCTGGCCACATCAGATTTTTTAATAATGAGCTTGTTTCACTTTTTCAAAATAAATGAAAGTTTATTTTCGTATATAATTAAATAAAAGATTGGCCCCTGAAATAGTCATGAAAAACAACCCCGAAGTACATATACAAGTATAGTTTATAGTAGCCCCAAGTTTTGCTATATTATATCATTCAACATATATTTCATTTCCAAACAAAACAAATGCATGTGATTTCTATCTGGCGTGGTATCATAAATTCAAACAAATAGTTTAGTTTACTTTCATTCTGTCGTTATTTTTCTGCATTCATACAAAAAGGCCGTACCAGAAAGCTTGAAAGTATTAACAATTAGTTGGAGCTTAGTAGCTATTATTTAAAACTGGAATATTTAAAAACTGATAACAGTAATAACTATTTTTAAACATTGATAGTCCTAATCATACAGTTTTAAGGTCTAGATTTAATTAAATGACCCATGTCCTCCTTTGTTACTATGCTAGAGGTTCCCAATCAAAATTCTGGAACACAAACAATCCCTTCGAAATTCAAATTGATAAAGGACGTAATGGCATATTTATTTAAGTAAATTTTCGGTCAAATTTCCATTAAAATTCAAATTAGCGTGCAGCAAAAAATATTGCATCAAAATGAACTTAATTAAATGTGTCCCCAAAAAAGTTGTTCCTGATAAGATTATAATATTTATGCCGACAAAAAAATATGATTGAATTATTAACGCTTGAAGTGCAGATAATATTCCGATAATGAGAAATTACCAGCAGTAGGTTTTCAAAACAACTTTTTAAAGGTTTTTTTTAACAGCAATCAATCTTTTTTAAATTGTAAACAGGTCTATTACGAGTTTGCCCTAATTTATAAAGTGTAAATTGGTTTAAAACAAGACTGAAATGTACGTAAACCGACACTAAATACGTTCAATTAATGAATGTATACAGTATACCCCGGTAATTGATATGTTTAAACTTTGAATTTTGAATTAGTACTTTGTTTTGGGCGGACAGGTATTTATTTACAGGGAGCATTAGATTTGGTTTACGCACGAATACAGAACAAGAACATAGGAAGAATCGATGATAAATTGTGTTTTTAATCCTAATAAAAACATATAAAACATTTAGAGTGAAACGTAAATATGAGTATGACAAATAGGAGCTTAGTGAATAAATATTTAAAGAAAAATCTGTATGGTACTAAATAATGGCATTATGGAACCAAATTTTAAATGTACTTTTATAAAAATATTTGTGACTTACTCAGAAGGTCCGTGGTTCGTACCCCGACGTAGTGCCATACCCGTTCCAGCCATTTCTATTCAGACAGCCTAGACACCTAGAAAAAAAAATGTTTCAATAAATAAACAAAAATAAACGTAACATACAATTTTATTTAAACAAATCAACAACTAAAATAGGTCCTCAAATTAATAATAAAGAAAATAGCCACTTGTCGCTACTTTTTACCTTCCGTCAAAAGGAAGGTATTGTTTTTGGTCAAAAAATTCGGTGGTGAGTTTTTAATGAATAAGCACGATTTAGGGTCCCTACAATACGAATGTACTATTTTTAAGACGATGTCTGTATGTATGTGTGTGTACGTGTGTGTGTCTGTGTGTGTGTGTCTGTGTGTGTGTGTCCGTGTGTGTGTGTGTGTCCGTGTGTGTGTGTGTGTGTGTGTGTGTGTGTGTGAGTGAGTGTGTGTGACAAATTTCTCTCCGACGATAACTCCAAAACTACAATTCTAAAAATTATGATTCTTTCGTATTCCTCTTCTTTACAACCATATGAAGAGCTGATTAGATTTTGGTTATAAATGGTCAACCGGAAGTACCCTTATTTGAAGTTCTTAACATTTTTCTGGAAAAAACGCAGTTAAATATCATTTTTCGACATTTTATGATAATTAATATGAAAGAAAATCTTATTCTCTATACGATTTGATTATACATTTTCCTTCATATTCAATAGATATAGAGTTATAGAGATATTAAGAGAGATTAACTTTCAAAATTCAGTCAGCTTTGCAAAAATCATGGAAACAGCAGACATATTTAAAAAATTCTAATTGACAGATGTCAGTGTCAAGTGCAAAACCAAAGTGGAAAGTATAGAATCAGAAAGTAACATAAGTGACAGAGTGTCCCTCGCAAGAGACTTGCAGTTTCAATGCCGGGAGTACGAGGAAGGCCAAAGAGAAGATGGAAGGACTGTGTAGCAGAATATTTGAGAGAGGAAGAATTGTGTGAAGAAGATGCGTTGGATAGGAATGAGGCAGTGTGAAGTGCAATTTACAGAATGTACATTCGTGTTATAATTATATTGGATTTATAGAATCTTTTCAAAGGAACATGCAATATGGAATTTTTAAAAAATAGTGAGTTCGTGTTACAATTTTACAGGATATATAGAATCTCTTTCAAGGAATGTATTTTTCTGAAAAAAAATAATTTCACATTATCGGCGTGGCCATTAAAAAGTTCCTTTTTAATCACTTTCAGGACACCTAAGTTTCATACACTAGTAGTTCACTAATAATAAAAAGTATCATCTTAAAAAATGATTTATAACCATACCAAATTTCATCCAAATCGAATAAAGCGTTCTGTTATTATAAGCAAAATTATTATTTTTTTTTTCGAAGAACTTTGAAGCAGAATACTGGCTAAATGGTACACTTTCCAGTAGAAGCAAGTTTTAGTTAAATCGTTTTATTTTAGCCTCATGAATCTGTGGTTAAGCCATGTCCCCTATTTTAGAGACACCCTGTATGACATAAATAGTTCAGATTTAAATTCTTGTAGTGAAATGTGTAAGTTAAATTTTTAAACAGTACAAAAATGACCCTTGTATATTTCTCTTCACGAGAGCTCAAATATTTATTTAATAATTAATGTATAATGTAGAAAACTGTTTTTAGAGATGCACTCGATTTCGAGTCGATCATCGAGCCGGGCCGGAGATATTTTTTATAGGGCCAAATCGGGCTAATCATTATCAAAAATCGAGGCGAGTCGGACTTTTAATTTTGGCCCGGCCCGAAAATTCGAGCTTTTCGGGCCGGCCCGAAAAATCTTATAGTTCAATCAAATGCACAGTTTCCTTAATATTTTAATGAAAATGGATGAAGTTAAAAAGGATCAAAATGATTTAATAGCAACACACTTCACATATTAATAAATAAAAATGTGTTATTTTACTTCAAGAATTCAAGGTTATTCATTAAAGCATAATAATTATATTGTGATGTTGCTATTATTATTGTTATTTACTGTTGAATATTTTAGAGTGCTCTTCATTGTTTCTTAAAGTTTATTTCATAGATTGCTCTGAGTCTTATTATGTCGTATATATAATATCTAGTTAGTTTTTGATGTTTGTTTTTGATATCTGTCAATCATATGTAAAATAATTATTTGTTCGTGCATGCTGTCAAAAGTTATATGAATAAAGACTTGAATTTCAACCAATCTATATATTTACCTTTTCTTCACTGTTAAACAAAAGGTTATGGGCCCAGAAAGAGGCGTGAAAAGGTTCTTGTAAGTTATATTTTTTGGTTTGTGATTGCCAGTGAGAGCAAGTTAAAGTCGGATTCATTGAACTACGTTTGTACGTGTGGGAACAAAGAAGAAGGAAAATGTCAGACAAGATGTTTCTTAATCTCCCAACTCTAACGAAAGAGTCGTATCAACGATGGAAATTTGACATCCATGCAGCCTTAGAATCAAATGATTTATATGGGTTTATTGATGGATCGAAGCCACAACCAGTTCTTCTTGCAGACAATACAAATGCTGTAGCTATAACTGATTGGAAAAAAAGTGATGCAAAAGCGCGGCTGATTATTTCGTCTAGTCTAGATGATGAACATCATGCTGCAATACGTTCAAGTACAAGTGCGAAAGATATGTGGGATACAATAATTACCCTGAGAGAGCAAAGTTCATATACAAACAAATATCTTGCACAGCAAGAATTTCATCAATATAAATTTACTCGAGGTACGACAATTTCCGCCTATTTTTCTGGATTATTAATAATAAAGCAGAATCTCGAGTCAATTGGTGAAAAAGTAACTGATGCTACTCTAATTGCAAAAGTGGTAAATGATTTGCCAAAGGAATATGATTTCTTTCGACAATCTTATCGCATTGCTGCTGCGGCAGGAACTGTTCTTAAGTTACAAGATATTCAAGCTCAGCTAATGGTGGTGGAACGGGACATCTTGAAAACTGGTGACAATGCGACTGGCGATGCTTCAGGCGAAGCTCTTGTGATAAAGCATCCTGGTAGAAAAATAATTCAAGGCAAAAAAATACCCTCTAAAATCAAAGAAAAACGAACCTGTTGGAAATGTGGTTTGCAAGGACATCTTCGAGCAAATTGTAAAGTTGAACGCGACAATGATACCAAGAATTTTCATCATAAAGCATTGATGATGAATGTAGAGAACAACTGCATGACAGACTGGAAAGGGGATTCCGGTAGTTCCAGTCATATGACAAGAAATAAAGATTCCTTCGAAGACTTGACTTTGTTTGACCACGCCATGAGCATCAAGGTTGGTGATGGAAGAAAAATGGAAGCAAGAGGTCGAGGAACAATCAATGCAGAACTGTTCAGTGGTACTTCTTGGACGAAAAGAAACCTGATTAATGTTCTCTGGGTCCCAAATTTATGTGAAGAAGGACTCATAAGTCTCGGAGTCCTCACTGAACGTGGTTTCAAAGTAGAAATGGAAGGAAAAGAACTGAGAGTTTTGGATAATAAAAAACTAATTTTAATAGGTTACAGAAACAACAACAATTTGTACAATTTGAAAATACGGTCAGTAGAACAGTATTCTCATGTAGCTGTTGCGAATATGAAGCTATGGCATGAACGACTTGCACACATTTCCCCAGTAACGGTCAGGAAGATGGAAAAACTGAACATCGTTGAAGGCTTGGACAAAATCAACACAAAGGATGAATTTTTCTGCGAAGGCTGTGCTTTCGGAAAAATGTGCAAGAAGCCTTATAAAACCAAAGACAAGAAATGCGAAGAAATAGGTGCCGTGATACATTCAGATGTGTGTGGAAAAATGGAGGTTGAATCCTTAAATGGATCTTTGTACTATATTGAATTTAAAGATGAAGCAAGTAATTACAAAAAGGTTTACTTCATGAAATCTAAGAATCAAGTTTTGAGTAAGCTAAAACAGTTTGTTGCTGATCAGCGATCTGAAACTGGAAAAACAATGAAAACTTTCTTCAGTGATAAAGGTACCGAATTTGATAATGAAGAGGTGAGAAATTTTTTAATGAATCATGGTATAAAACATCATATGAGTGCTGCTTACAACCCACAACAAAATGGACGGGCTGAAAGAGAAAATCGAACTTTAGTTGAACATGCCAAGTGTATGATACATGCTAAAAGACTGCCAAAAAGTCTTTGGGCGGAGGCGGTGAATACCGCAGCATATGTATTGAATAGAGTTCCTGTTTCTGGTAGCAACGTCACTCCGTATGAGGTATGGTTCAACAAAAAGCCTTCTGTACAACACCTAAGAGTTTTTGGGACCACGTGTTATGTTTTAATTCCGAAACAACAACGAAAAAAGTGGGAACCAAAATCTAGAAAATGTAAACTGGTTGGATACACTGCCACTGACAAAAACTATCGTGTATGGGATGTAGAAAAACGAAGAATTGACATTGTTAGAGATGTTAAATTTGACAAATCGACTGAAATATGCGACGGAATCACCATATCACTAGATATTGACGTACGAAAAGACAAGGAAGAACCATATCAAGACCATGAACAAGAAGAACCTGTCAACCACATTACTGAAGAAGAAGATGATCCTACAATGAATAAGAAAGCTGGAAGACCACCAGGTGCGAAGAATAAAGTGTATGAAGGAGAAGAAAAATATTTACGGGATCGAACTGGAATTAAGAAACCAGGAAGATACTGTGAACAATGTTGTTTGATGAAAACTTCACCAACGAACTACACTGAGGCAATCAATTCTGAAGATTCTGAAGAGTGGACAAAGGCGATGAATGACGAATACAGCAGTCTTATTCAGAATAAAACCTGGGAATTGACAGAACTTCCTGAAGGAAGAAAAGCAATAACATCAAAATGGGTATTTACAATAAAAGAAAGGCCAAAAGCACAACCACGATATAAGGCTAGATTGGTAGCTAAAGGATTTCTACAAAAACCAGGTGAGGATTATGGAGATATTTTTTCACCAGTCATGAAAATGGACTCCATTAGACTAATCCTATCATTAGCTACATACTATAAACTAGAAATTGCACACTTCGATGTAAAGACAGCTTTCTTATATGGCGAATTGGAGGAAGAAATATTCCTAGAACAGCCTGAAGGTTTCACTGATGGAAGCAGCAAAGTATGTAGACTAAGAAAAGGACTCTATGGACTGAAGCAGGCATCGAGGACGTGGAATAAGAAGTTACATGGAATCTTAACTGATTATGGATTCAAACAACTAATGTCCGATAACTGCGTTTATTTTCTTAAAAGGAATGAAATAATAGTTTACCTGGGAATCTACGTTGATGACGGTTTACTATGCTGCGACTCAAGATTGGAAACAGAACAAATACTTACCTACCTAAAGACACATCTCGAGATTCAAGTTGAAGAAGCAAATTGTTTTGTAGGCCTGGAAATCGAACGAGACGAAGAGAAAACAGTCATGAAGATTCATCAAAAGACGTATGCCAAGAAAATTTTACATAGATTCAATATGACAGAATGTAAAATCATGGCCACCCCGATTGATGCAAATGTGAAGTTCAGCAAACCTAAAGAATCTACAAGTGAATCTGCACCATTCTCTTACAGGGAAGCAATAGGAAGCTTGATTTACTTGATGATTGGAAGCAGACCAGACATTGCATTTGCAGTTAGCAAGCTGAGTCAATACATTGAAAATAACAGTCAAATTCATTGGACAGCGGTCAAGCGTATCTTCAGATACTTAAGAGGTTCACTTGATCGAGGAATAACTTATACTAGAAATGGAGAAAAACGACTTCAAGGATTTTGCGATTCAGATTATGCTGGTGATTTAGACACCAGACGATCAACTACTGGATATATTTTCATGTTAAATGGTGGTGCAATATCCTGGAGCTCAAAACTACAGAAAACTGTGGCGCAATCCACAACTGAAGCGGAGTATATTGCCCTGGCCGAAGCTACAAAACAATCATTGTGGCTTAGTCAGTTATTATCTGATCTAGATTTCAACCCAACTCCTGTCGACATACACTGTGACAATCAGGGAGCCCTGAAACTAGTAAAAAACCCAGAATTTCATCAGAAGACCAAGCACATAGATGTTCGATACCATTTCGTCAGGGAAGCAGATAAAGAAGGGAAGATCAATATCAAGTATCTACAAACAAAAGAACAGTTAGCAGACATTTTGACTAAACCGCTTCACGGTGTTCGCTTTAAACATTGTTTAAATTTAATTTCAATGTAAATGCGATTAAATGAAATTCAGAGCAAGAGGGCATGTTGAATATTTTAGAGTGCTCTTCATTGTTTCTTAAAGTTTATTTCATAGATTGCTCTGAGTCTTATTATGTCGTATATATAATATCTAGTTAGTTTTTGATGTTTGTTTTTGATATCTGTCAATCATATGTAAAATAATTATTTGTTCGTGCATGCTGTCAAAAGTTATATGAATAAAGACTTGAATTTCAACCAATCTATATATTTACCTTTTCTTCACTGTTAAACAAAATTTACTCGTATACTTAAATAAAAGAGATTTTTGTTCCTACAATAATGATTTCTAGTCCTATTTTTGAGCAGAAACAAAGATAGATAAAAAATCCTTATGTAAATTATTATATTTTTTTATATAAGATTTGTGAAAAAGTTGTTTAAATTCTTTGGTAAACAAAGTGTTAAATACTCGTAGGTATGTAATTTTTATAACAAACTTACACTAGAAGGGTCTCTTTTTTAACTACTTATGTTAACTAATGTTGAAAGTTATAATAATGTAAAGGTTTTTTGTAAGTTTGACACGATAAAAGATTTCGCCTTAACATAAAAATCAACATTAGGAATGCCGGATACACCCAATTTCGAGCTTTGGCCCGGCCCGGCCCGAAGCCCGGCCCAATTTCGAGTCAATTTTCGAGCCGGGCTAGCTAATTTTTTGTCGAGTCGATCTTCGAGTCGGGCCGGTAATTTTTATTTTCGAGCCGAGTCGATCCAAACCTCAAAGCCCGGCCGGGCCGGTCCGGTCCGAATGCATGTCTAACTGTTTTTATATAAAATAAATTCAACAATAGTTTACAAATTATTATGGAACAACTAAACCTAGTTTAAAGTTTATAAATGTGCATTATAAAATCTCATACAAACTGAACTTTACTATTTTAGTTTATAATTTCTAGTTTACCGAGTTAAAAGCTAAATAATGTTTAATAATTTTGTTAATAATGTAGAATGAACCTCCCAGCTTCATCTCATCAGACTTTTTAATTTACGGAGAAACATTATACTAATGTACCTACACAGTTTATTTTATTTTATTTTTTTTTTTCATTTCTTAAGAATCCTAGCTTTGCTTTAATTGTAAAAATATTTATCCAGCTTTATAATAAAAGGAAATCAGGTCAGTATGCCATTATTGATCGAGCTTTTGAAATAGACTCTCAAAGCAGGTGGCTCGGATGCTGAGCTAAGCACTTGCGATTAAATAAAATTAAAACGAAAATTCAAACGTGAATATCTCACACTCTATGAAGTGTATATCCTCATAAGTGCACTTTAATCTGTACAAATATAAGAAGAGTATCAACAATTTTTAAATCAACGCATCATCTTACTCACAAGTCCACGTAAGCATGACCGGAACGAAACGCAACACGCTTCTCTTCACAGCTCTCATCGCAACATACTTGACACGCCAGAAGTCTACGCACTCGGCGCCAAAACTCGTACATATATTACATACATCCTTTATTAATGTAATAAATGCGAAAGTAACTCTGTCTGTCTGTCTGTCTGTTACGTTTTCACGCCTAAACCGCTGAACCAATTTTGATGAATTTTGGTTAGAGAGATAGATTGGATCTGGGAGTAGGACTTAGGCTACCTTTTGGCGCGAAAATAAAATTTGAAGAGGTGAAACAGAGGATGAAAGTCTCTATGGAGAACCCATCATCCCTCAAGGCGGTACAATAGGGGATAATTTTAATTATTTTTTTTTACCTTTAGGTAAGGAAGGTATTGTCTTTGGTCAAAAAATTCGGTGGTGAGTTTTTAATGAATAAGCACGTTTCAGGGTCCCTACAATGCGAATTTACTAAGATGATGTCTGTATGTATGTGTGTGTGTGTGTCTGTGTGTGTATGTATGTGTGTGTGTCCGTGTGTGTGTGTGTGTGTGTGTGTGTGTGTGTGTGTGTGTGTGTGTGTGTATGTGTGTCCGTGTGTGACAAATTTTTCTCCGACGATAACTCCAATAGTATAATTCTAAAAATTATAATTCTTTCGTATTCTTCTTCTGTACATCCATATGAAGAATTGATTAGATTTTGGTTATAATTGATCCACCGGAAGTACCCTTATTTGAAGTTGTTGAACGCAGTTAAATATTGGTTTTTGACATTTTGTTATTATACATATTAAAGAAAATATTCTTCTCTATACAGTTTGATTATACATTTTCCTTCATATTCAATAGATGTAGATTTAAAGCATTATAAAGAAATTAATTTTCAAAAATTAGTCAGCTTTGCTATTTATTAGGAAAACAGCTGATGCTGATATATTAAAAAAATTCTAATTGACAGATGTCAGTTGCAAGTGCAAAACCAAATATGGAAAGTGTAGGACCACAAAATTGGTATGTCATAGTGCTCCTCGCAAGTGACACGCAGAGAAAGGCCAAAGAGAAGATGGAAGGACTGTATCGCAGAAGACTGAAAGGAATGCCTGTGTCAAGAGGATGTGTTGGACAGGAATGAGTGGAAGAAAAGAGGAAACAGCTACCTCTAATAAAATAGGGGAAGCTGAAGAATAAGAAGAAATGTCAAGTGCATTTTATTTAGTGTATGTTTATGTTATAATTTTATTTGATTTATAGAATAGAAATAGTATGTGTTCGTGTTCGATTTTACATGATATTATATAGAATCTGTTCCAAGGACCTTTTGGTATGGGATTTGTACAAAATACATCGAATTGACGGAAGGTTTTGTGCTGGCCACAACAGATTTTTTTAGAAGAACTTTGCAGCATTTTAGGACATAGGTAAGTTTAGATAAATCGTCATATTTTGTACTCAAGAATGTCCATGTCCCCCTAAATCAGAGACACTTGTATTTAATTACATATGTATCGGAGGTATCATCAAATTTTATGTATAAATATGATAATGAATAAAAATTTATTTTTATAGGGAAATAAAATAAAAATGAAGTATGAGTACAATGCCCCAGGAAATAATATTAATACATCTTCATTTTATTTAATATTTATCGGATTCAAATTTTTATGTGGAAAATCTGCTGTAAAGTCGCGTAAAATTCGTCTTTACTGTTCATAAAAATTTATATTTTATGTGTCGGTATGTAAAGAATTTCACAAACTAGACTTCTCAAGAGTTCGCGAGTAAAACGTCGGAGGAGAAAAGAAAAACTTCAAATATTCCTAGACCTTGCTATAATATTCAAATAAGTATACTAGGTTCACCATGGAAACGTCCGAATTTCAATAGAATGTAGAATGTCATTGACAAGCACGCAAGCATTTTCTTTTTTGTGCTGGTGAAAAAGTAGATTTTATTTCTTTGGAGACCAACTCTCGAGCTTTTCTGCTCAAATGCAGTGAGAAAAAGCTCGAGAGCTTTATTTGGGATTACCAAAAGCTTCAAATTAGAATGGAACCAAAAGAAATTTAAAAGAAAATATGAACAACTTTTGTGTTTGTCTTTCAAAGCGATATTTTGTTATTATGCTGAACATACAGAGGTATTGATATTTTCCAAAGTTTAATATTTATCAAATATTGTAAAAGAGAATTGAAGTTTTTAAATTTCATACGTCTTTCCGATATTTCAAGATATAAATTTGTTTTCTTAAAGAGTACTGCAATATACCATAGATTGGATTACTATACTTCAAGTAAAACTTTTTACAAAACAAAAACACGCATATAGTATTCTGAAAACTATTTTTTTCTGCATCAAACAACGCACATGCAGACAAGATCATTATTTTAGCTTAGCCCTTTTCGATAGTTTTTCTTTCACATTATTGATATAACACGCAAATTATTACGAAACACAAAAATGCTATAATACAGGCCAATGTATACGAAGTATGTTGATTTCAAATTATTTCTTGAACAGAGTTACGACATACGTTGTCTTATGAACAGATTCTATAACCTGTGTGGCAGAAAGAAAGTACTTCTATTACGTATTTTTACTTCTCGCTAAGAGAGGTATTGGATTCATGCTAAAATTCACATATCTAGATTTTAGTGGATAAGCACGTTTTTAGGTCCCTATAGTCCGATTATAACATTTTTACAATGATGTCCGTGTGTATGTGTGTGCTAATACATATTTAACTGTGGTTTCCTCAATCTGACATTACTGGAAAGAGATGATTAGATTTTCGTAACAATTGGACAACCGGAAGTACTAGTTTCTTAGAAAAAATTTTAATATTATTTTTTGAAAAATATTAAAGAATATTAAAATCTCTATACGATAAATTTAAAATTTTTATTATATCTTACATAGAGTAACAGATAGAGCAATATAAATATATAAAATAATATGGAAAACAAGTGGAAAAATTAAAATGTTTGTTATTAACAAATAAATGTTAGTGCCAAAAACCCAAAAACATTACTGAAGGATTTTTCTGGGAAGTACATTTAATATTTCTCATTTTATTATTAATTAAATGTATCTCATCAATGAATTGGAAGAATCTCGAACATTAGAAGAATAAGAGGAAACTTGTGCATAGAATGAATTAAAAAATATAAAAAGAAGATGTGTGTTTTTATCTGTAACAGAAATATGTACAATACTTATATATCCTAATATGAAAATGACGAGAGGTCTTGTGCTGGCCACAACAGATTTTTTTTATTGTGCAATGCCAAATATCTACAGAGAGTTTATTTTAAAATGCAACATTATAGTTCATCACTTCCATGGTTACTCACTATTGTCAAAAATGACAGCAATGTAATATTTGTCCATTTTAAAATGCAACATTATATATAGTATTGCAGCACAGGAGATGCCTCCAAAACACATCACAAATGGTGTCAATTCTTATTACGACCGACTAGAATATTGCCTCAGAGTGATTGGGGGTATTTTTTTAACATTTATTACATGAAAATTATGAATTTTTGTAAGCTAAAGTTTGTTAAGATGTACAACATTCATGTTTTGATTATTTGTTAATCGTATGTAGGCTAATTTATTGGAAATTAGTTTTGATAATACAAAACTACAAATTTTGTATGTTGCATTTTAAAATTGACAAAAATTACATTGCTGTCATTTTTTGACAATAGTGAGTAACCATGGAAGTGATTCGCCATATGTTGCATGTTAAAATAAATACCCTGTATACGAGTACGTAACGAAATAAATAGACTTAAATTTATAATAGAACGTATAATTTTGTTAACATTTCCTAATAAAAAAAAACAATGTAAAATTTTCACAGGTGCAGTTCGCAAATTCATTTATCTGTAGTCAATAAAAAGTTTGGAATTATTATTTGAAACATGTACGCGTTTTCCATAAACAAATAGTCAATTTTATAGCGAAACAAACGGTTAAATTTTACTCATATCAATGTATACATTTAAATTCAATATCACAAGGCCGCCCCCGTAATCACTATGCGGTAAGTGACAGGAATTACATTCCGAGGTATTGATTTCACCCGAACACATTTGGTTTGTGCGTCAAAACAACGCTACATATATATCATCACCGAAATCTGCAAAGCCCTGATGATACATTATTTATTTTATACTGGAAATTATTCAATGTTTTAAGTTAAAAAGGTCCTTTACCCCTAAGTAAATATTTTGAGGTGAACCTAACCCGCCTTTTATTTCAAGACAATAATCATAAGGGTTGTTAGTTTAAACATGGTCAAATTTCTGTTGTTTGCTACAAGGTCCTTGGTCTTTGTTTAAGTCAACTTGCGATACACTAAAGCTAGCCTATTCAAATATTGAAGCGTCCTGAAATTTACGGCATATTACACTTTCAATTTCATTTACCTACGAGTATTCGTGCAGTACCATTGAAATATTAGTTGGTCATTATCCCAAGGCCAAAATCCAGGAAATGTATAGATTATTTACTAATATTTGGTTAAGTATATTTTTGCCCTCCTGAAGTGTAATGGGAACTTTACAATTGTATACACAGCAAGTGTAACCTACATTTTACGCTTACTGTGTTGTAACTTGTCTAACTATGCGGTAAAATAATCACAATACACTGGACGTTTATGGGCATTTGGAAAAGAAATCATCTTTACTATAATAAAGTTCATGTAAAAAAGTACAACCTACATAAGTTATTTTTTTACTTTAAAATTTCCTATATTTAAAATTAATTTATATAAACCAAAATCACGACAGCGACATCTGTCATTATTGTAAAAATCCGCCGTTACCGACCTAGTCACCGATCGATATACCTGTCAAATACGCGAGGCGAAAATTGCTGAAATGTCAAATATCGACACCTACCTATTATTTATTACGAAGAAAACATGAGCAAATAAATTATCTTATCAATCATAAACAACGTCTATTATTACAAATAAATTTTCGCTAGAAGAAGTACTCTAATAAAGGTAAGTAAAATCAAATTTGGAAATTGACTTAATCCCAGTATTTTAAACTAACCCTTTTCAGAAGTACAACCTATTTCATTAAAAAAAGTGTTTTTCATTATCGTCGGCCAAAAAATTTGATACAATGGGGTATTCCACCATAACAAAAAAGTTTTAAAAAAATCAATGTAACATGAAGTATGGCTCAATAAATAATAGTTAAAACAATGAAAACATTTTTTAAATTATTACTTTACGAGATATTTCACATTTGCTAAAAGGGAAAATTGACGTCATACAATTGTTATCTTTCTCTCGCAGCGTACTCAGAGCAGTGTGTGTGAGAGAGACAAGTATAGAGGAAATGTGACGTTATACAGATTTTTCGAAAATAAAATACTGTTAAACTAGGAACAATTAAAAATTTTTAATACTATGAATTGCTTCAAAACTGAATAAAGTTTTATTTAAAATAATAAAAAAAAATGAGTGGAATACCCCATTCTCGTGCGTGAAGTATTTTACACGCACTCGAATGTAAATAACTATTCCATTACAATTAATTCCAATTTTTATCACCCGCTACCCTTGGTAAGGGAGGTATGGGGATCGCGCTAAAAATCACATATCGAGATTTTAGTTTTAAGGTCCCTAGAACCCAATTTTAACATTTTCACGATGTTGTCTCTGTATATATATATATATGTGTGTGTATATATGTGTGTGTGTATGTGTGTGTGTGTATCATGTGGCCGCCGCCCGTTTTTTTTTATCCTTTCACGGGTGGGATTCTGTAACTCGTCGATAACCGACGGACGACTCAATTGTAAAACAGGCCGCTTCTCTGCCAGTTTTTGCGGACGGTTTTTCCTCTGGCATGAATTTGGAAAAATAACAGGAGCGAATACCAAGCCCTCTCTCTATTTCGTTTATACTTTTCCTCTCTTTCCTTCTTCGTTGAAAAGAATGTTCCACTGTCATATTCCCTTTTTTTTATTGACATTTATTGCTTGTTAATACGGTGTAATACCACATAGTGCTCGAGCTAGATTACGGTAAGTCCCTATAAAACAGAAATTACCCAGCATGCTACCTCTTAAGAAGTTTCCAAGTTTAAAACTAGTTTGTAATCTTGAGTAAGACTCGTGTAAGTTTATCGATTTAAACTGGCTCCACTACACACATCCGGAGTCAAGCCACAATTGAAACTAATTGTGCGTGTATCTTAGCCGAGGCTCACTGCTTATCTTGTGATGATGAGGACTTAGTATGGAGTTGAGCCTAATATACTAAAGTTGAGTTCACACGAGATGGATATCTTTGAAGACAGAAGTAGAAAGAATGAGTGGAACGATTTTGTTCTCAAACAGAGAAGACCGCTAATAAATTTATCTATTTCAATATTTATAAAAATGTTTAAAACAACTTTTATGTTTAATAATTAAAAATATGCATGGATGTGTCATTCAATATATCTTTTATTTCCTTACAAAACAAAAGTACAATAGCGAACTCTTGGGGTCCCGTGGCCGCGTGCCTGAGTGTTTGGTCGCGAACCTGGGGGAACCGGGTTCGATCCCGACCGGCGCCAAATATTTCCAATTTTAAATGGCACAAAAGTGACCCCTGTGGTACACTCTCCACACCAGCTATGAGTGCCCGTGAGGTGACGCCTTACCTTCCGTCACCTTTATATAAGGAAGGTATTGTCTTTGGTCAAAAAATTCGGTGGTGAGTTTTTAATGAATAAGCACGTTGTAAGGTCCCTACATTACGATTTTACTGGATTTACGATGATGTCTGTATGTGTGTGTGTGTGTGTGTCTGTCCGTGTGTGTGTGTCTGTGTGTGTGTCTGTGTGTGTGTCCGTGTGTGTGTGTGTGTGTGACAAATTTTTCTCCGAGGATAACTCCAAAACTACAATTCTAAAAATTATGATTCTTTCGTATTCCTATTCCTTACAACCCTATGAAGAGCTGATTAGATTTTGGTTATACTTGGTCAACCGGAAGTACCCTTATTTGAAGTTCTTAACAGTTTTTCTTGAAAAATCGCAGTTAAATATCATTTGGACATTTTATGTGATTATCAATAGAAAGAATATCTTATTCTCAATACGGTTCGATTATACATTTTCCTTCATATTCAATAGATATAGATTTATAGAGAGATTAAGAGAGATTAACTTTCGAAAATCAGTCAGCTTTGCAAAAATTATGAAAACAACAGATATATTCAAAAAAATCTAATTGACAGATGTCAGTGGCAAGTGCAAAGCCAAAGTGGAAAGTATATGATCTGAAAGTGACAGAGTGTCCCTCGCCAATGACTTGCATTTACGGCCTCGCCTGAAGATAGGAACTTATAATGCCAGAAGTACGAGAAAGGCAAAAGAGAAGATGGAAGGACTGTATAGCAGAAGATTTGAGAGAGGAAGAACTGTGTCACGAAGGTGCTTTGGACAGGAATGAGTAGAAGAGAAGAGTAAGAAACAGCGACTTCTAATAAAATAGGGAAAGTTGAAGCAGGAGGAAGTGTTAAGTGCAATACATAATGTACGTTCGTATTCGTATTAAAATTTTATTATATTTTAGAATATTTTCAAAGGAACTTTCAGTATGGATATGTAAAAAATAATGTGTTCTTATTACAATTATACAGGATATATAGAATCTTTTTCAAGGAACTTTTGGTATAGGATATGTACAAAATACATCGAATTGACGGAAGGTTTTGTGCTGGCCACAACAGATTTTTTTTTTTGTTTACTTTCATTGTTTCATTAATTGCTTGCAAAGGGACTCCGAATGTGAAAGAGACGATAGCAGAAGGCTTGAAAGTAATAACGATTTTAAAACTTCGATAGGTACCTACTGTTTTTAAGTTCTAGTTTTATATAAATGATGCAAAAGCCCATTTGAATGTCAGGGCATCTTCCAGTTCAATGCAAGAAAATGAAGCCTTTTCCAAGATCCTTCCGTCTAGCAGATATGATATTTTTGTGAGTACTGTACATCACAAAGTTCTATGTGAAGAGAATCAGTCAAACAAAACTTGGAAACTATTTTCAATAAGCAACTTTTATACATTTTCTTTTGATAGAAAGTTCAATCTTTCTTTATCATACTATTGAGATTTGTTAGTAAATTTTCCTTTATTAAAAATAAATTGTATTCTCTGTGCGGACCAAGTTCAAAGAAAATATTGAAACTTTGATAAAAAGATACACGATTGATGACCGTGATATTCGTCTGTCACGATCACGACGACTATCGATTATAATTCGAAAGAATATAATTTCTTCTCATTTACATTTGAAATAAATTTTTAATCCTTGTTCCCCGATACTTTAAGTCTTTGAAATGCGCTTTTTCTTGAGGTCAGAGAATCTCGCCCACTGTCAAATTAAAAACGGAATGAAAGCAAAGTAAAAAGCAAAGGCAACTGGATACTTTTCAAGCGGATGTAGGGGGCGTCCCCTTCGACACAGAGTCCTTTAATCCTGCCTGAGCTCGGCTGTAATTAAACGAAGTCTTGGGCACAGTTCGCCACGATAAATTAGTTGAAGGTCGGAAACGAAACGCGTATTTTCACTGAGAATCAAATCGCATCGTACTCAACTTGACAACAATAATTTTTCTAATAACTTTCAACTCTGAAATACGATGGCAGATTGACAGGACTTATAGGGGAGATACGCAATAATTACGAAAAAATACGACATAGATTTTTTGCAGATAAGCATATTTTATGGTACGAATTGGAATCGTATTTTTTATCTCGTGATGTATGCTAGCTGTTGACCCAGTTTTTACCTCTCGCTAAGAGAGGTATTGGATTCATGCTAAAATTCGCATACCCAGATTTTAGTGAATAAACACGATTTAAGGTCCCTATAATCCGTTTATAACATTTTTAAAATGATGTCTGTGTGTGTGTGTGGATGTGTGTATGTGTGTATGTGTGGATGTGTGTATGTGTGTATGTCTGGATGTTGTAGCCACGATTCCTCAAAAATTATAAGACTTAAGAACTGTTTAACTGTGGATTCCTCAATCTGACATTCCTGGGAAGAGCTGAAAAGGTTTTGGTAACAACTGAACAACCGGAAGTAGTAGTTTTTAAAAGAAATTCTTCCAAATATTAATTTTTGATACCTATTACTAATTTTGAAGAACAAAATTCTACACCTGCTACATTTAAATTTTTTATTATATCTTCTATAAATTTAGAGATAAAGACGCTATAATATATAGAATATCGGGATATAACAAGTCGAGTAGGCGAAACTACACTAAGGAAACAAGTTGACAAAGTCAAATGTTTATAATATAATTTGTAAATGACAGATTGCAGTGTCAAAAATCAACAGTTTTAGTGACATTTTGAAAGCTTTTTCAGGGAAGTACATTTAATCTTTCTTATTGTTTTCTTAATTAAATATTTGAAATTATAGGTAATATGCATATATCCATCAGAAATACCGTCAATCTGGTTAATGAATTGGAAGAATTTGTGACATTTAGAAACTCCGTCATACAATGAAAAATAGATATAATTAAAATTATACGTGTGCAGAAGACATGTTAAATACAATAAAAACAATATTTGGGTAAAGTCCTGTAATATTTTGTTATAAAACGACGGTTCGATAGCAAAGTGCAATACAATACTTATATAGTCTAATATGGAAATGGCGAGAGGTCTTGTGCTGGCCACAACATATTTTTTTAAATTGATACAAAGAAATAATTGGGGTTCAATTTGGAATTTTATTTGAAATCTTCACTAAAGCGCACAAAAATCGTCATTAAAAGTTCAGAAATTGGCACTAAAGTAATCCATTTTATGACGATTTCATGCAAATACAGTGTTGCCAACCTGATGATAATTAATGTACATGTAAGACGATTTGGGTAGGTGTATGATGTACAATAATAAATTTGTAAGTAAAATGACAAAAAATATGTGCAAGAAAAACGAGTTAAATAATTCCAATGAAGAAGTATGAAATACCACATAATTTTGATTGAGTGTTCTTTACGATAACTTGAACTTCAATGTCCAGAGATTCGCAACACTGTACAAAGTTCGTTTGTTTAACTGACAGAAACTGGCAGATTTGTCAAAATAACTTATAATGGCCACTGAAATATATACTAACTGGAACTCGCGTACTCTACCTATCAGCGTACGCTGCACTGAAGCCCAATAGACACTTACAAAATTGACGTCACTGCAAGAGAGAGATAGAAGATCATGCGTCCAAACAAACCTCCCCACGTTGTCTTGCGTTCCGTGCCCTGTTCCTATCTGTCATTGTGTTCGCATCTGTTATTCAGTGTTAAACCTAATTCTTATGAGTTTAAAACCAGAAGCTGTGTCTGAGGCAACTTTTTTGTTTGATAATATTGAAGATCATTCGATTATTCAACTAAAACGATGGCTAGAGTGTAGAGTCTACGGCTGATGACAGGTCTTTGTTTGGACGGGCAACCTTGATTTCTATGCTTTGCCGTTAGAGGCGCTCGTGCAAATTGCAATTTTGTAAGTGTCTATTGAACAATAATGGCTGGTCCTGTTCGCGCACGTTCGTGTCGAACCGAACCTAGACGAATAATTCGTATCATAGCTGATCGCTTTATGTTATGCTTCATTTATTTAAACCTGCGCCACACGAAATAATTTCCGTCTACTCACGAACTGTCCCGATGTTTGCCGACTACTCCAGCAGCCAGCTTTCAATATGCCTTCACAGTTAATGGTTAAAGCAACGGCTTTTAGTCATGAGTGTGCTCCGGGTTCTGGGTTCAAATCCCATAAGGCATGGATGTTTGTGTACGTGAACCTACTCAGTAATTGGGATTTAATCCTGTTGAGAGGTTTTTCTTTTAAACAAAATATTTTTATTTTCACAAAATTTTGATTCCGCATAAAATATAATTCCATATTCGTGATAAAAACTAGAACTTCAGTACCTTATTACATAAATAACACAAAAGACCCCTGTGGTGCACTCTCCATGCCAGCAATGAGTGCCCGTAAGATTTCGATTTTCGATTTTGTTGTGCCCTGTATATCAAATCCCAAAAATATGGGCGTAACTTTCAAGACATCCTGTACAGAAATACATTCGTCTGTTAATCTCATGATTTAAATTGTTCTATGAGTTAATTATTCATTATTACATGTATCATTGTTCCAAAGAAAAGTTACTACTTATTTTTAAATAAATGTTTCATAATATCTTCAGATTCTAATTATAATTAATATCTCATTAGATTAATCATCGTGTGATAAACTAATGAACTTATTTAAAAAAATTAAAAGCATTTTAATTTGAAATAATTTTCTGTAAAATGAAAAACCGAAATTTTTTTCAACAAAAGATTTTTGTGTACAAAACCGCCTGTAAGATACTGGTTTCCTAGCTGTCATTTTCCTCTGGAAGAAAACACTGAAAAAAAAAAAATGTTGCGAACATAAAGCATGTTTTACACTGTGAAACATGAGACCAAATGCTGCCTATTCACATTTTTACAACATAGAATTTGTACACTTCAACGCCTGAAAGATAAACAAGATGACATCACACCACATTTGAAGGTCAGATTTGTCATCAGAACTTTTCGAAGGAGTTTATAATAAATTGCCGGTGATGTCAGAGAAAAGATCGACGACCCGGAGAATAAATCGTGGTAGCAATATTCTGATTTGTTCTAGTGCAGTGAGAATACGACAATCTTTGATTAGTTTTGTAACTGAGGTGACAACCGAAAATAAAGAAGTGTATGAGCGTAATACTATCAGACGATCAGAACTACATCAACATACATTTATCATCGATGACACGACAGCTTACGATCGAAAATTTAGGTACTTAAAATTGCACTAGCGGTTTGAAAATAAAAACCTAGTGTTAGATAAATATTCAATATTCTACAAACTGTAAGATCTACTGTGGCCCTATTTTAATTTTCTGGAAGCAGTCAGAGAGTTCTCATGGAGCCAGTTACTGCTCCAGGAGTCATTTGCCGTGAGGTACCTTTTTACCTCTCGCTAAGAGAGGTATTGGATTCATGCTAAAATTCGCATATCCAGATTTTAGTGAATAAGCACGATTTAAGGTCCCACAGTCAGATTATAACATTTTTAAAATGATGTCTGTGTGTGTGTGTGTGTGTGTGTGTGTGTTTGTGTGTGTGTGGATGTGTGTATTTGTGTGTGTGTGTGTGTGTGTAGATGTTGTGAGTACGATTCCTCAAAAACTGTAAAACTTATAAAAAAAATATATCATCACGGCATATTACCCATTTTTGGGTGTGCCATTATCTACACATATGTAGACATCGGTAATGATGACGATATATTTTACCGTGTGGGCGCTTACCAGGCGTCACCTCACGGGCACTCATAGCTGGTGAGGAGCGTGCACCACAGGGGTCACTTTTGTTCCATTTAAAATTGGAAATATTTGGCGCCGGTCGGGATCGAACCCGAAACTTAAGAACTGTTTAACTACGGATTCCTCAATCTTACATTCCTGAGAAGAGCTGAAAAGGTTTTGGTAACAATTGAACAACCGGAAATAGTAGTTTCTTAGAAAAATCTTCTAAATATAAATTTTTGGAAATTTTTGTATTACAAATATTGAAGAACAAAATTCTCCATCTAATACACTTAAAATTTTTATTATATCTGGTATTGATTTAGAGATAAAAATACTATAATATATAGAATATTCTAATCGCAGAGGCTAAGGCATCTGGTTAAGAATTGGAAGAATCTCCGATATTAAGGAACTTCCTCACATAATGAAAAATAAATATAATTAGAATTATATGTGTGCAGAAGACATGTTAAATATAATAAAAAGCAATATTTGGGTAAAGTTCTGTAATGTTTTTGTAATAAAATGACGGTTCGATAGCACAGTGCAATACAATACTTATATAGCCTAATATGGAAATGGTGAGATATCTTATGCTGGCCACAACAGATTTTTCTTTCCGTATCTCTGATTTAAATATCTTCTGTTTGGATTTTTTTTATCTTCTGTTTTATGGGGTCCCGTGGCCGCGTGCCTGAGTGTCTGGTCGCGAACCTGGGGGAACCGGGTTCGATCCCGACTGACGCCAAATATTTCCAATTTTAAATGGCACAAAAGTGACCCCTGTGGAGCACTCTCCACACCAGCTATGAGTGCCCGTGAAGTGACGCCTGGTAAGCGCCCTCACGGTAAATTATATCGTCATCATTACCGATGTCTACATGTGTTGTAGATACTGGCACACTCAGAAATGGGTAATATGCCGTGATGATATATTTATTTATTTCTGTTTAGATTACGAAAACATATCCTTCCGTTGTACAGCTCAAAATAGATATCCATCACGATTAAGACTCCAATAAACCGTATCATTTACATATGAATGAAGCATTTAATTGCTACGAGCTATCATCCTCCGATCCTCCATCAGCATTCGTCGATATGAATTTTCGCACGCATCGTAGTGTGCCTAATACACAATTTCAGTTCACTTATGGCGTCGGCTCTGCCGATGTAGGGGTAATGTAGCATGACCGGACCAGAGGGATGGGAAATGTGCCGCGAGCCGCCTCGGGCCTCAATTACTTGGGCCATCGCACATAAGGATCGGGAGAATCTTTCCTGGATCCTACAGGAGCGAAGGAGGTTACCTGTTTAGGGTGCAGGTGGAAAGAATTGCTTTGACCAATGGATGGAAAATGTGACATAGTTTTATAAAGTGTTACACAGTTTACTGCCAAAATTAAGTCTGTCTAATTTAACAACCCGATTTTTAAAAAAGTTTAAGCTAATCCTCATTTTTACCTCTCGCTAAGAGAGGTATTGGATTCATGCTAAAATTCGCATATCCAGGTTTTATTGAATAAGCACGATTTAAGATCCCTAGAATCCGATTATAACATTTTTAAAATGATGTCTGTGTGTGTGTATGTGGATGTGTAGATGTGTGTATGTGTGTGTGTGTGTATGTGTGTGTGTGTATGTCTGGATGTTGTAAACACGATTCCTCAAAAACTCAAGACTTAAAAAATATTTAACTGCAGTTTCCTCAATCTGACATTCCTGGGAAGAGCTGTAACAATTGAACAACCGGAAGTAGTAGTTTCTTAGAAAAATTCTTCTAAATATAATTTTTTGGGAGTTTTTTTTTTATTAAATATTGAAGAACATGAATTTCTCCATCTAATACACTTAAAATTTTTATTATATCTTGTATAGATTTAGAGATAAAGACACTATAAGTTATAGAGTGTCTGGTCTCGAATCTGGGAACCCATGTTCGATCCCGACAGACGCAAATTTGTCAATAATTTTTTACTTCTCGCTAAGAGAAATATTGGATTCATGCTAAAATTCGCATATCCAGATTTTAATGAAAATGATGTCTGTGTGTGTGTGTGTGTGTGTGTGTGTGTGTGTGTGTGTGTGTGTGTGTGTGTGTGTGTGTGTGTGTGTGTGGATGTGTGTGTGTGTATGTGTGTGTGTATGTCTGGATGTTGTAGACACGATTCCTCAAAAACTATTAGACTTAAAAAATATACATTCCTGGGAAGAGCTGAAAAGGTTTTGGTAACAATTGAACAACCGGAAGTAGTAGTTTCTTAGAAAAATTCTTCTAAATATAATTTTTTGGGAGTTTGAAGAACATAAAATTCTCCATCCAATACACTTAAATTTTTTATTATATCTTGTATAGATTTAAAGATAAAGACACTATAAAAGAGTAAACTAATCGCAGAGGCTAAGGCACTAAGGAAACCAGTTGACAAATTCCAATGTATATAACATAGTTTATAAATGACACATGACAGTTTTAGTGACATTCTGATAGCTTTTTCTGGGAAGTATATTTAATCTTTCTTATTGTTTTATTAATTAAATATTTGAAATTATAGGTAAAATTGTGGTAAAATGCATATATCCATCAGAAATACCGCCAATCTAGTTAATGAATTGAAAGAATCTCTGACATTTAGAAACTTCCTTATACAATGAAAAATAGATATAATTAGAATTATATGTGTGCAGAAGACACGTTAAATACAATAAAAAACAATATTTGAATAAAGTTATGTAATTTTTGTTATAAAACGACGGTTCGAAACCGAAGTGCAATACAATACTTATGTAGCCTAATATGGTAATGGCGAGAGGTCTTGTGCTGGCCACAACAGATTTTTAAATTAGTGAATCCTATTCTATTTTGGTATTTAAAATTTAATCTTCAACAGTTTGATTCTAGAAAAAGTTTAGGCTAATCCTCATATTTAGATTAGTGAACTCTACTCTTTTGACTGTTTATATCATAAAATAATATACGAGTGTACAGTATAAAAGATAAATTTATTTTTTAACATAATCACCGCGTACTTGAAGGCACTTATTTCACCTATGTTCTAACATAGTTACACCTTTTAAAAACAAACTCGGAGTCTTTATCGCAGATGAATAACGATATTCATTTTTATCGTTTTCCTCTGTCTGCTCGCTTTGAAACATCAATAAATACCTCCATAATTCAACAGAAAGTAAAACTGAAAACAAAGAAATAAATATCGTTTATGTTCTGTTTGAAGTGTTCGTCTACTTCAAGTTTTTATTACAAATTTTCTTCTGTTTTGAAGTGAAGAAAATTACGCCGTTAATTGAGTTAATCAGAAAACTCAAAAATCGCTATGCAGTCAGTTAGCAGTTTCTGTTCACTCAAACTAATTAATGCTAAGATAATTGGATCAGTGAAGGGATGGATTATCTGAATTTCTAATTTCAAGTATCAAGAAGAATTTTTTCAAGGCATTGTGCAGACTAATTGGCAATTGATAGAATGGGTTTGAAATTAATTCTTTTAAAAAGTTTGCTATTCTTAAAAACGCGTTTCATAAATGACATATTTTAAAATGAAAAGTGAAAGTTTTGTTATACCAACCAAATTTCTTGAATAGATAGTTATTCGTAGAATATTATTTTTCTTTCCATTTTTTTTTTGCGTTGAATATACAGCTCACAAGTTAATATCTCTGACAGAGTGTCAAATTCGCTGTCAACAAAAATAATTTTTTGATTTGTGTCATTGAAATCAGTCGAAAATGAATGAAAAACTATCTAGAGGAAGAAAAAAAGTTTAATAATTGTAATTTTGTAGTGGAAGAATATTTACATATTATTGAAAATAACAAAACTGACGATGTGTTGTTGCACGAAAAAATTAAAGAACGGAATACTTTTGCACAAATATATGATCTGTGAAACAAAAAAAAAAAATCTGTTGTGACCAGCACAAGACCTCTCGCCATTTCCATACAAGGCTATACAAGTATTGTATTGTACTTCTCTATCGAACCGTCGATTTATAACAAAAAATTACAGAACTTTAACCAAATATTGTTTTTTATTATATTTAACATGTCTTCTGCACACATATAATTCTAATTATATCTATTTTTCATTGTATGAGGAAGTTCCTATATGTCTTCCAATTCATTAACCAGATTGGCGGTATTTCTGATGGATATATGCATTTTACCTATAATTTCAAATATTTCATTAATAAAATAATAAGAAAGATTAAATATACTTCCCAGAAAAAGCTATCAGAAAGCCACTAAAACTGTATTTTTAACACTGACATATGTCATTTTCAAACTATGTTATAAAAATTTGAATTTGTCAAGTCGTTTCCTTAGTGTCTTAGCCTCTGCGATTAGAATCTGCTATATTTTATAGTGTCTTTATCTTTAAATCTATACAAGATATAATAAAAATTTTAAGTGTATTAGATGGAGAATGTTGTTCTTCAATATTTGTAATAACAAAAAATTTCAAAAAATTATATTTAGAAGAAATTTTCTAAGTAACTACTACTTCCGGTTGTTCAGTTGTTACCAAAATCTTTTCAGCTCTTCCCAGGAATATCAGATTGAGGAAACTGCAGTTAAATATTTTTTAAGTCTTATAGTTTTTGAGGAATCGTGTCTACAACATCCATACATACATACACATATACACACATTCACACATACACACACACACACATCATTTTTAAAATGTTATAATCGGATTCTAGGAACCTTAAATCGTGCTTATTCAATAAAATCTGAACATGCGAATTTTAGCATGAATCCAATACCTCTCTTAGCGAGAGGTAAAAACTGCCATATTCTTGTATTTTGGCTCCAAATGGTGCCGAATCATATTTAGAATTTCATAAATGCATTGTTTTTATAATCGCATTTACATTCTAAAATACACTTCGGCAAATTGATTATAGATTATATGGATCATTTCTTTTTCCTCTGAATAACATTTTCTTCGTTAGAAGTCAACAATGATGAAGATGACATTCTAATATTGAAAGATATATTTATAACAAATAAAGATAACCTTAAAATATTAATTTTATATTTTTAAAAGTAAAGAACCTATCATTTTTTATATTTTTTATGGGGTCCCGTGGCTGCGTGCCAGAGTGTCTGGTCGCGTACCTATAAAATCGGGTTCGATCCTGACCGACGCTAAATATTTCGAATTTTAAATGGCACCCCTGTGGTGTTCTCTCCACGATAACAATGAGTGCCCGTGAGGTGACGCCTGGTAAGCGCCCGCACGGTACAAATATGTCATCATCCTTACCGATAACTGCGATAAAGCAGACTGTGGCACACTCAGAAATGGGTAATATGCCGTGATGATATATTTATTTTATATTTATTATTTATTTAAAATATTTCATTTTATATTGGTACCTAGTGTAATTATTCCTTTGATCACTTTACTGAACAATTGTAAAATAAAAATGTCACATCTCCAGATAATTTAACCAACGTTTTATTCGTCGAATAGTTGCTAACTGACGGTGGAACAAAAATATGTTATTTTATACGAATAGTT
Organism: Ophonus ardosiacus; assembly: GCA_943142095.1. NCBI lineage: Eukaryota > Metazoa > Arthropoda > Insecta > Coleoptera > Carabidae > Ophonus > Ophonus ardosiacus. Next base: position 51,294,136 of record OW964830.1, read on the forward strand.
TAACTTTTGAATAAAATGTTTATCCGTATTATGTGTATTTGAAATGTACACGTACATCGTACACATTAAACAATATTAATCATTGAAGGTTACACATATTGGCATTGCATTCATTATTAAAGCAAAGCAAACATAAACATTAGTTTAAATTAAAACACTAACACAAGTTGGAAGTAGGTTAATTGACACGTGGAACACTCCACGTGCAGCTTGCTAATACTGTAACGTATACAGCTTCTGTTCGTCATACATACCCCAAGTGATGAAAAATCTAAAAATAACGCTAACCCATTTATTTTTACTACCACGTGCTTTATATTTTATTTCGTTTTTAAAAGGAAACAACGGATTTGCGCGGCCAGGAATACAATACAAACTTCAAACAAAATACACAATCATTTTCTCCCAGTAGGAAATATTCGATTTTTGTACGGCATAAATGCAATGACGTTTAATTGCAGTTCGCTTTTTGTTTAGCGGTAAATATGTCATTGTTTTTGCAGAGTGTGAATAGGCAAAGTTATAACGAGAAAGCTATTTAAACAATAAATAATGCTCTTGGTGTAACTATCAAACTTTATAACTGTACCGTAACTGAAGTTAAATTGTGTTGTGAATAAAACAACACTGGTGCAGTTATTATCAGTAAATAGCTATGGTTACGTTTTTAGTTTCTGTTTTACCTTTTTACCTTTTTACCTCCCGCTACCCATGGTATAGGGATCGTTCTAAAAATTACATGTCGAGATTTTGGTAAATAATCACGATTTAAGGTTCCTGTTCCTAGAATCCGATTTTAACATTTTCACGATAATAAATAAATATAAATATATCTTCACGGCATATTACCCATTACTGGGTGTGCCAGTATATACATTACATGTATCTGAAAAAAGCCTTTTATAAAGGAGACTTTAAGCTACTGTCACGGGTACGTTACACCACAATTACTGTTGACAAACTTCAAAAAAGACAAATATTTCTCCGATGATAACTCCAAAACTACAATTCTAAAAATTATGATTCTTTCGTATTCCTCTTCCTTACAACCTTATGAAGAGCTGATTAGATTTTGGATATAATTGGTCAACCGGAAGTACCCTTATTTGAAGTTCTTAAGAGTTTTTCTTAAAAAATCGCAGTTAAATGTCATTTTCGACATTTTATGTGATTATCAATAGAAAGAATATCTTATTCTCTATACGGTTCGATTATACTTTTTCCTTCATATTCAATAGATATAGAGTTATAGAGAGATTAAGAGAGATTAACTTTCGAAAATTAGTCAGCTTTGCAAAAATTATGAAAATAACAGATATATTCAAAAAAATCTAATTGACAGATGTCAGTGGCAAGTGCAAAACCAAAGTGGAAAGTATATGATCTGAAAGTGATATAAGTGACAAGAGTGTCCCTCGCCTTATAATGCCAGAAGTACGAGAAAGGCAAAAGAGACGGTGGAAGGACTGTATAGCAGAAGATTTGAGAGAGGAAGAACTGTCACGAAGGTGCTTTGGACAGGAATGAGTAGAAGAGAAGAGTAAGAAACAGCGACTTCTGATAAAATAGGGAAAAGTTGAAGCAGGAGGAAGTGTCAAGTGCAATACATAATGCACGTTCGTATTCGTATTAAAATTTTATTAGATTTTAGAATCTTTTCAAAGGAACTTTCAGTATGGATATGTAAAAAATAGTGTGCTCTTGTTGCAATTATACAGGATATATAGAACCTTTTTCAAGGAACTTTTGGTATAGGATATGTACAAAATACATCGAATTGACGGAAGCTTTTGTGCTGGCCACAACAGATTTTTTAAACTACAAATGACAAAATATATGTATATCATCAAGTTTTACCACCCCTAAATCACCATGTCTAGTTAAAACCTAGCAGTTTATAAGAAAAACGATGTAATTAAGTCTGTAATCGCAATGGTTGACAATTGCACGTCTGCCGACGAGACCTCTTGTTACCTCCGAGAGGTTAAAGTGTCTCGGAACCCCTTGCACCGAGCTGTGTTAATAACTGGATTAAATTGGATGAAACTGAGTGTAATGTAACTAGTTGTAATTACAGCGACTCGCTTCAGGCGTTCAACCAACGTTCGGTTCGGTAATTAGCGGTTTTTTGCTCCTGGCCAGGTGTGAAGGGAGATTTGCTTAACTTAAACCAATTTTGTAAATTCATGTTATTAAATATTATTATTACAAATTTACTTTGGTTACGCTACAGCTGTGGCGGAGCAGAAATTAACACGGAAATTAATTGTTACAATTACGAAAGTTATTTCCAGAAGCTGTATTTCTGCTAAATTCTTAACAGTAATAAAATATAGAGTAAAATATAATAATAAAAAAATCTGATGTGGCCAGCACATGACCTCCCGCCAATTCCATGTTTAAAATAGCAATGAGCTTTAAGTAAAGTTTCACGTGAACAAAATCTACTTTGTTGTTCCAATAAATAGAAAAGTTTGTAATACGAAATTTTGGATTATATTTTATTGTTTTTCCTGAAAAATCTGTTAGAGCTTCAAATTAAGTACTACATCCGGTTTATAATATATAATCAAAATCTAAAATGTTGTTTCAAATTATATAAGTATTAAATACCTACCAACTTTGCGAAGTTTTGTATCATTAATATATTTTAAGGAAAAATCGACACACACACATTATTGTCAAAATCATCACCAACTTCCTTATGCTCTAAAACGCAACCTGTGTAAATTCTTCGCCGTACATTATCCATTTCGTAAATGTGTAGTTGCAAACTATTATTTGACACTTTGAAATCACGTTCTTATTGAGAGCTGTTTGATATATAATGCTGCAAACATCAAACTTAAATCGAATTATCCTGTATATCTAATATTTATGTATGATGGAAAATATATTATTTTTACAAACCTTAATTTCATTAGAATCATATTTAAACTACTAAATTCTTCTTAACACGGTTTCATTATTAATTTTAATGAAAATTGCTTCGTGACAGTGATATTTGTTTAAATATGTCAAATTTGTTATTAAAGTATTGTTTTTGTTTGACGCAGAGGCAAAGTGATGTACAAAAATAAATTATTTTATAATATAATATAAAGTTATTTACTAAATAATAATAATAAATAATTATCGTAGAATTGAAGATTGTGCCATTATATTCAATTTGTATTGGTAAAAGCTGCTAAAAAATTATATTCAATGAATTTTTTACAAGAAAAACAGTTAAAAGCTTGTATAAATGATACTTCCGGTTATCCGATATGCACTAAAACCTAATGAGCTCTTCCCTGGAATAGAATGGGTATACAAAATTTCAAAATTTTCTGATTGATAGTATTTGAGTAATCGTGTCCACAAGATCCACACACACACACAGACACACATACATACCTACAGACATCATTGTAAAAATGTTAAAATCGTATTCTGGGGACATCAAAACGTGCTTATTCACTGAAATCTCTATATCCGATTTTTAGCACGATCCCTATACCTCCCTTACCTAGGGTAGCGGGAGGTAAAAATGATGTTCTTGATCTGTTGAGTATAAGTATGATGAAAAATCTGAGCTTTAAATTCAAATAATTTGCCTCTTTTTCCTGTAAAACTATAAAACTCTCCATTATTTAAATGAGCAAGTAACGAAAGAATAACATCAAGAAGAAGATATTTGGCTTCGAATTTTATACCGGTGTAAAACTTTTCTCGTAAAATTTATGGTTATAAGTTCGAAGGCCTTATGACAGCAGATTTCATTACGTCCAAAGTATTTTAATATTGTCTCATCTCGTCTCAATCTCGTCCGATCTCAGTCTCGAATAATCCTAGCGGGCATCACGATCTCGATTTAGGGATATAGTAAACATTTGAGATAAAAAAAAAACGGCGCCATGGACGCAGCCGAGCGATAAATTGTTTTCCCAACTTGAAGGAATGTTTATGTTCTAGAGGAGTAATTACATTTGTTTTGAAGGCGGGTGTAATTTGTTTCCGAACCAGTATTTGTTGATGAACTTGTCGAACTTGGGATCTTGTTAAAGTTTACGTTTAATGGAAGTAGGTTATCAAAACAAACTTTAAGACGTATGGAGCTTTTAACAATATATAATTACATTATTTATCCTTCATTAACATTATTAAGCAGTTAATTTTGAAGTTTAATGGTTGGTTAACTGATAATTTTTATTAGGTAGTACTGGTTGAAAATTGAAGCAAGTAATTTAAAAAGGTTAAGAATATAATTTGTGAAAAATTGTGTGAATTATACGTGGTATTTATTATAATTATAATATGAAAATGACCTTCACACTGACACAGTTTCTGTAATAATTAAGGAACGACGTAATTTTTAATAACTTCAAAGTTTAGCTCTTTACATTGTAAATTTTATTTAAAATCTGATTGTGTAAAATAATTTTTCTCAACATCTATTTAGAAAAACAATAGTTTATCTCTCTATTATGGGGTCTCGTGACCGCGTGCCTGAGTGTCTGCTCGCGAACCTGGGGGAACCGGGTTCGATCCCGACAGACGCCAAATATGTCCAATTTTAAATGGCGCAAAGGTGGCCCCTGTGGTGCACTCTCCACACCAGCTATGAGTGCCCGTGAGGTGACGCCTGGTAAGCGCCCACACGGTAAAATATATCGTCATCATTACTGATGTCTACATGTGTTGTAGATACTGGCACACCCAGAAATGGGTAATATGCCGTGATGATATATTATTATTATTATTATTATTATCTATTAAAATTGTCAATAGAAATCTGTAAATTTCTTAATAATATGTCTGTAGCTTAATGCAAGGGATAATACAAAAGCATTTAATTAACGTATATGTCCCATAAGTTTTGGTTCAAATTTCAACAATTTTTTTTATAATAAAACATACATTATTTAAAGTTTTGCAATACTTAATAATTAACTATTTCATAAGAAACAAAATTGTGAACTTAAATGAGTATGAACGTGTTGGCACATATTGATAATCACATGAAATGTCAAAAAATAATATTTAACTGTGTTTTTTCAAGACACGGGAACTTCCAGTTTACCAATTATAACCAAAATCTAATCAGCTCTTCATATGGATGTGAAGAAGAGGAATATGAAAGAATTATAATTTTTGGAATTGTAGTATTGGAGTTATCGTTGGAGAAATTTTTGTCTCACACACACACACACAAACATACTCACACATAGTGAAACATTGTAAAACTAGTGAAATCGTATTCTAGGGACCCTAAAACCTGCTTACTCATTAAAAGCACCACCGAATTTTGTCAAACACACATACAAACACACACACACATACACATACACACATACTCACACATAGTGAGACATTATTGTAAAACTAGTGAAATCTTATTCTAAGGACCCTAAAACCTACTTAATCATTAAAAACACCTCCGAATTTTGTCAAACACACACATACAAACACACACATACATACACGGATATCATCGTCAAACTAGTGAAATCGTATTCTATGGACCCTAAAACCTTTTATTCATTAAAAACTCACTACCGAATTTTGTGACCAACGAAAATACCTTCCTTACCTAAAGGTGACAGACGGTAAAAATTCTGCCAAAACTTTGAGACATACGTCATTTCACACTGATGTTTCTCATTTCAGTTAAATAAACCATACATATGTTCATCAAACAATTCTTTTCTTGCAATAGAAGGTAACCAATCCCGTGCGACATATGATGAATGCAATTTTCCTGCACAAAAGAATGACTCATTCTTCTCTTATCTTTGTTATACGGTTCATTTATTACATGAGTTATACATAGTTTGTATTTCTTTTCACAAATTTTCTGCTATGCAGCACTGAAAAGAATCTTGATTATAAGCGTCTTAAAAATGAATTCTTATTACATTCTTAGAAACTTTTCCAAGTAGTAGTTATTGCATATTAATATTTCCGGAAATAATGCTTGAATTTCATTACCCCATAATTTCCAAGTATAAATAATGTTTTTCTTGTCAAAATACCACAAATAACGAGCAACACATGTGGAAGTCATAAAATACGAGTATATTGAGTTTGTTATTTGTTGGAATGTTTCCTGTGAAAACAAACCCTTAACTATGGCCTAAATAATTAGAAACGTTTCAAGGGCTGACCTCTCCTAATTTCCCTGCTGACAATATAATTACCACAACAAATGGAAGCACTAAATGACGCAGATTATTTTAATTAAATTGTTGTTTGTCCTTAATTAAACATAAGGATGATTCATAAACTGGAGACGAGAGTCAAATTACGAATTCGAGAAATATGTCAAGGAAATGAACTTGAAACTTCTACAGAATAATAATGACTGTTTATGTATTGTTTCTTTTCTTCACGTATGCACAATTCTCGCGTATTTAATATGTATTGGGCACAAGCAAGTTTAGTACACAGTAGGTCTACACACGTGAAAATCAATACATATTATATTCATAATTAGGTTAAATATATGTTTGGGTTTAGTACATTTAACTTGATTTAAACTCTAAACTTAATTTAAGAAATATGAACTAGTTTTTAGTGGAAGTTAAACTTGGATTAAATTAATATCTTGAGCTTGCCAAAGGTTTTCGAAGAGATCTAATAAAGGCCGGTTCTCAACCGGTGTTCCGTAAGCACTTCGAAAGTAATAATAAAAGTACAATAAAGTACAATAAGATGGCAACACTTGGTGATACAGTTTAAATAAGATATTTAAAAAAATTGTTGTGGCCAGCGCAAGACCTCCCGATAATTTGATGTATTTTGTACATATCCTATACCAAAAGTTCATTGGAAAAGATTTTATATATTCAGTAAAATTGTAACACGAACATAATACAATTTTTTACAAATTTCATACAGAAAGTTCCTTGGAAAATATTCTATAAATCCAATAAAATTATCACATGAATATATACCTACTCATATATAAATTCTCTTTATAATCAAATAATAGTACTACCAAGTTTATATATCTGCCTATTTTTGAATTATTGCCCCAAAAGTTAGATAAAAACTTCAAAATTTTCAAAAATCTAATTTTTATGTATCTAGATACTTTTCAATGCGCTGATTCCAAATTTTGAAACCGCAGGTCGATATCTCGTTTCGTTCTCGAGATATTTGAAATTAAAGTTTTGCTCAAAACTGCCCATTTTTGGGTAACAACCCAAAAATGGGTCGAGATATGAATTTGGCAACATCACCATTCGTTTCTACGGACAAAAACACATAAGTATACCAATTTTCATAATTCTTGTCCAACCGGTTCAATTTTTATGAATAAAAGTTTGAAAACCCCTGAAAATGGCCAAAATCTGAAAAAATCGTAAGGGGTACCCCTTAGGATTTTTGCGATTTTTGGCCATTTTCAGTTATTTTGCTTTAGAGTTTGTATGCGGTGTTCAAAAATTCTGAAAATTGGTGTACTTATGTAATTTTGCCCGTAGAATCGAATGGTGATGTCCCCAAATTCATATATCGACCCATTTTTGGGTTATTACCCAAAAATGAGTAGTTTTGGGCAAAACTTTGAATCTAAATATCTCGAAAACGAAAAGAGATATCTACCTGCGGTTTCAAAATTTGAAATCAGCGCATTGAAAAGTATCTAGATACACAGAAATTAGATTTTTGAAAATTTTGAAGTTTTTATCTAAATGTGGGGTATATTGACTTTTGGGGCAATAATTCAAAAATGGGTATAGATATAAACCTGGCAGTAATATTATTTGATTGTAAAGAGAATGTTACCTAAGTGTACGCATTTTTAGAGTATTTATATATATTCATGTGATAATTTTACTGGATATATAGAATCTTTTCCAATGAGCTTTTGGTATGGGATTTGTACAAAATACATCAAATTAACGGAAGGTCTTGTGCTGAGCTACAACAAATTTTTAGTCTATTATTCATATAATTAAAAAATCAAAATTTAGTTCCTATACCTTATTAGAATAACTGCTCATGATCGTTTTTATTGATTTTCTGATTTCGAACGATTTGTTAATTTAAATATTTGAATACAGTTGTCAGCACCTGTCAAATCCTCCCACGCAATTCTTAACATTCTTCATTTATTCCAGTGCAGACGCCTTCTTTAAGGGGCCTGATTTTAATGTTCCCTTTTTCTCCCATATAGTTTATACATGATAAAAAAATTGTTGCGACGTGCGTGGAGCAGCGATCTTCGAAAAAATCAATAATAACGATCATGCGCAGTAGAACGATAAAAATTGAAGAATTTTTTAGCGATGTTTAAATAATATGTATTAACTGTATATTCATACAATTTCTAAGGCTTTAATGCAAGAATAACCAACTGTACGCATTTTTAGAGTATTTATATATGAGTATACATAATGTATATTCATGTGATAATTTTATTGGATTTATAGAATATTATCCAAAGAACTTTCTGTATGGAATTTGTAAAAAACTGTATTATGTTCATGTTACAATTTCACTAGATATGTAGAATCTTTTCCAATGAACTTTTGGTATGGAATTTGTACAAAATACATCTAATTAACGGAAGGTCTTGTGCTGGCCACAACAGATTTTTTAATAAATACTTTGCGAAATATTTGAATTTGTTTTCAGTGCCACAGTGACGTCATAGTATTGCTGTATTTCTCACGCAGCCTACTATAGAAACTGGTGCGAGAAAGATAGCAATGGTTTCTATAAAAATTAAATGCAGTTAAACTAGAAACAATGGGGTCATTTTAAAAAAAAACAATTGTCGATTTTTTTTATAAAATCATGAAATCCATCTCATTTAATAAATATAGTAATAGTAAATAATTTGAAAGATACGACTTTTCATTCATAAATTTGCTAATAAATTTTCGCGCTTTTAAACACGGACTAAATTTGTGACGACACAAATTCATACTCACACGAAGACAATTCTCTCACACACACACATGTTTCACAACATGAAACAGTAACCTAACCTAAAAGTGTGACAGCTGACAGCAAAATATACAAGATAGAAGATTATTATTACTTTCTATTTCTTTAAAAGTACTAGTGCAGTATAAGTTATGTAAATAAATCATTTATTTAAATAAATACCAAACCAAATAATCATAGTTCTAAATTAAACCGGTAGAGGTCGACTGTCGTATCCGTGAATATGTGTCGTCAGCCGTTGAAATATTTGAAATTAAACACAACTTGTAAAAAATCATATCTCTGATTATAAAGACTTGTAAGATGTAAAACATACACATACATGTTTAATTTGACCTGTTTTTTCAACAAAAAAATAAATCAGAAAATGTGAAATGAACCCATTATGATTCTTCAGTACTACGAATTGCTTCAAAATTAGCAGCAACAATCAGTTTACATTAAAGGTGTCCGCACTGGTAAAAAGTTAGTCTTACTTAAGAAAATACATCCTTCAACAAATGAATAAATATTACCACGTCATATTGTGTTGCATATCGAGTCTTCTTGGAGTTGTAGTCAATATTGCAGATGAGCCGGAATTTTGCAATTCTACATAATGTATGTTTTGTTTATTCTTCCTTTTCATTTCCCAAACCATAGACCTTGCTACCTTGCTCGTTTATTATCACATTAATCGTAATAGCAGGCTCTCACTTCTCTAAGGATCCACCGTACTCAGCAGGTAACAGAACACCATTGCGAATTCTCACTCCCAAGACAGCTATAATGGGATTTTAAGACAACACATTCCGTTGGAATTACGCGGTCCGTTGTCAAATGTAAGCCTGTTATCATTTTCACAGGCAGTTAGAGCATCAGGACTCATATTCAAATGTGTGGGATTAAGGGATGGGGTAAAAACAACCCCACGCAAAGGAAAATCAATTCTTTTATGAAGGAACATTGTAACACTGCAGCTTCTGATTTAGATAATGGTAGCACTGCATCGATCTACATCTACATTTATCGATTCATGTGCATCGACCACCATCAACTGTTTTTTTTTTTGTGACTGGTCACACTGCTGCATCGAAAGGTAAGAAATGAAATTTCACTTTTAAAATTAACGCGGCTTTTCCAATAAATGTTGGAGGTATTTCTACATAAGTTGAACTGCCTAACCGGTTTAGAATCTACATATATTTTATTTTACAATAAACTGTGGTAATATGAGATATTAGGTGCATTATTTTACACACAATCTCAGTTCATCTCAGCTCACCTCAGTTGTCTCAGTAATTTTGACAGTTCTTTTTGTCCCAACTGAGATGAGATGAAGTGAGGCGGATTCCTCCCCCCTTGCCGATACTGAGCTACTTTGCGTGGTGATGCTTGTTGAGTGTCTCACCTCAGTTGAGGAGTGGGGGTCTTTTTTATTTAAAAATCAATATTTAAGAAAGTGTTAATGTTGATGATTTAATATTGATAAGTGAAATTGTATTTCTTTAATTCTAAATTTAATAAATAAATTGAATTGTTTTATAATGTTATTTGCAATGAAAATTCGTACGATGTAGATTTATTCTTTGACATTTAATTGTCTTAGCGGGTCCACCTTGTCAGATATTTAAAATAAATTCGAAAACAAAATGAAAATGTCAACATACTGATAAATAAAACATATGATAAACAGAGAAAGATAATAGGTATTCCGTTCTTTCTCTAAATTGTGTTCTATCTCAGCTCACCTCACTTCAATCTCATCTCATTTTGAGAACAATTGAAGTGAGATATTGGTAAAAAGAATGCAGCTATTTATGAACTTCATAAAATGGATAACTGATGAAATTTTTGGAATTTCCTTTTCGCAAGGCAAATTTTCATCCATTCCTTTCACTTATTTCTATCCTTTGCCATCTGTTTTTTACTCCAATTATTACCGCTTTTATTTAAAAAAAAATCTGTGGTGAGATTTTAATGAATAAGCACGTTTTAGAATCCCTAGAATCAAATTTCTGACATTATTATTAATTTAATTAATATTACAAATTGATTTAATTATAAATACGTTATTATTGTTAATATAAATAAATAAATATAAATATATCATCACGGCATATACCCATTTCTGGGTGTGCCAGTATCTACAACACATATCGACATCGGTAATGATGACGATATATTTTACCGAGTGGGCGCTTACCAGGCGTCACCTCACGGGCATTCATAGCTGGTGTGAAGAGTGCACCACAGGGGTCACTTATGTGCCATTTTAAATTGGAAATATTTGGCGTCTGTCGGGATCGAACCCGGTTCCCCCTTGCGACCAAACACTCAGGCACGCGGCCATGGGACCCCATAATTAAACAAATTTGTTAAATTTTTTGTTTGTGACAGTTCATAATCTTTTTAAGGTGACCGCAGCAGACGCGCGAATCTCCTTTTAATAAACAGGCGACCTAATCAATATTAAAACAAAAACATTTCACTAATACTCATTAATTTATTTATATTATCGTATTCTTATTTAAGATAGTTAAAATTTGACTATGGTTTAGTACCCTATTGAAAGAATAGTTCTCTTTATGAGAATTTTGTGAATTTTGTCGGCGACTGTACCTACCAGGAATCCCCAGGTTTTATAGTAGTGCGTGTGACTTAATGGCCCGGCTTTAAGAGAAAGTAAATGTGGCCATTTATACACAGACTAAAAGAGTTATCCCTCTAGAATACTGGCCATAACTCAAATGATCTCACATTTGTATGACTCCAGTAAAAGTAGAATAAGTGCTTATTACTGCTGTCATTTACTTACCCTTCTGTTAGGGATAACAATCACTAAAAGTGGGATATATAACTGTGCTTTATTACCGACCTTTAACATGACAGATAAATTACACGAAAATAAGATTAAGTAGGTAACTACTTTACAAATTAGTATGGTATAGTAGAAGTCATCCAAATTAAGATTTTGTAGATATATGTGTTGTTATTGTCACATAAATTGTCTTGCAATGAAATTAAGCAATTGCAATTACAATAAAGACATTTTGATTTTATAGATAAATCATTTCAAATGAAGATACAAAACTAAAATCATTGGGTGAGATTCAGTGGGTTGTATTAGCGTGTTTTAAGCTAAAATAGTCCTGTGTCAAAAATATTTTGGCAACATACCTGTCACAAAAAAATGAGAGGCCAAAGGATGAAATAAAGAAAAAAATATTATTAACAGAAGTAAGAAAAAAAGGACAAATGTCAAAACTGATCAAAACGGGGGATTGAGATATTTTAAAATTCATTAACATTCAGGTATGAAATATTTGACACATAAAATTTGACATATTTCTAACCTAATTTTGCAATAATGAGTTTCCTTTTACACATTCCATTTACAATAATACTTCCTCATTTGACTAAAGAATATCTGTATTACTTATCCCTGTGGTAAAATGTCTAAATCACAATTGAATCTCATTGATACATGTAGAAAATATTAAAATGTTGCCATATACTTAATACAAGTTTTAATAAAGACCTTAATACAACCCACTGAATTCGACCCCTTATTGTTGATTTTATTGAAGAATAAATCCTAATCAAATATATTTCAACGCAGACCTCCTGTAGGTTTTTATAGCTAATATCTGGCCAATTCATTCAATTAATCATTCATGCAATAATATAAATCATGTAGTTTCAGTGTTGCTTGAAAGCTTTTTATCTTTCGCTAAGAGAGGTATTGGATTCAAGCTAAAAATCGCATATCCATATTTTATTTTATTTATTGTGTGCATGTGTGTGTGTGTGTGTGTGTGTGTGTGTGTGTGTGTGTGTGTGTGTGTGTGTGTGTGTGTGTGTGTGTACGGATTCAGGCATAAATATGAGTTGATCAGGTTTTGGTAACAAATGGACAACCGGAATTAGTAGTGTCTTAAAAAAAACTACTAAATATCATTTTTTGAAAATTTATGTTATTACAAATAATAATTAGGAACATTAGATTCGAAATCTGATAAATTTAATTTTTTATTAAATCTTCTATAGATTTAGTGTTAAAGAATGTATTATATGTACATAATAAACTGATGTAATGAATCACAAAGTCCAAACTACACCAAGGAAACCAATTGACAAATTCAAATGTCTGTAACATAGTTTGTAACTGACAGATAAATGTCAGTGTCAAAAATCAACTGAAAGGTTTTTTCTAGGAAGTACATTTTATTAATTAAATATTTAAAATTATAGGCAAAATGCATATATCTATAAGAAATACTGCTAATTTTGTCAATAAATAGGAAAAATCTCTGACATCGAACCTTCCTCATACAATGAAAGAATAGAATTAGATTTTTTTGTGTGCACAAGAAATAACAAACAACACTTTTAGTTGTAAGTGCAATACAATACTTATATAGCATAAAATGGACATGGCGAAAGGTATTGTGTTGGCCACAACAGATTTTTAAATATCAAATTTGACTTTTTCAAGCCAAGCCCGTATTTCTGAACGCTTAAATATACATTATAATCAATCAGTAATTATTATATCATAGTTTTTGGTGTGATGATGACTAACTTTATAAATGTTGAATATAATAATGGTTTATAATGCCAAAACAGTATGTTTTAATCATAAATCTCGCGACCTTGATTTGTAAGTGGACCATATGGTTTTTGTTACATCCTGAAGTAAATTTAAACAGCATTACCTCATGTCTATGTAAATCACTGTAAGTACCTATTGTAACATTACTAAAATTGCACTTCTAAGAGTGAAATAGTGTAAAAACTTTACGACTTCTTTGTGTGCTGGTTACAGTTTCTTTATTTTTATGCTACTTGAAACAAATACATAGTTATCTATTTCGTGTTTTGCTGTTTTGTCTAGTAGCACAAATTTCTAGCTCTTAACTTTAGTATTATAATGGCTATAGCTGTAGAATCGCAGATTTACGAGTTAAAAAATGCAAATTCCCTTACGAGCTATAGTAGAATGGTAATCCTGTTATAAATTTAACCCACACAGTTACGATGATAAACCGGTGTAATAAAAGTCTTGCAGCGCTTTAATAGAAAATTGGGAAATCACTTTTTGACCTTTTCTTCTTTTTCGGGAAATTTTATTGTTATTGCAATCTTGCTGCTTTTCTCGTACTATTCACATGTTTTGAATAAAATATGAACATTTCTCCAGACACATATTTTAAATTCAAATTTTGTTCTGCTAGAGAACGAAAGTTATTTAAATTAAAAGTTGGTTTCATTCTCAGTTATTTTAAAAGAAAGTACTTTCGGTACCGCCAAAAATATGCGCACACCATAACTTAAAAATTACAGAACTTTACTCAAATATTATTTGTTATTTTATTTAACATGTCTTCTGTACACATATAATTCTAATTAGATCTATTTTTCATTGTATGAGGAAGTTCCTAAATATGAGAGATTCTTCCAATTCATTAACTAGATTGGCGGTATTTCTGATGGATATATGCATTTTACCTATAATTTCAAACATTTAATTAATAAAACAATAAGAAAGATTAAATATACTTCCCAGAAAAAGCTATCAGAATTTTATGTCTTATGAAAATTAAAAATTATTGAATTTTCTACAGGAATACATTAATACTTTTTCTATATATTTTGCAGATAAATTTAAAAATAATTTTTTTTATTAGTCCTGAAGCCTAAGATAAACACAATTCCTGTGTTACACAGTTCATATTTCAAATGAATGTAACTGACAGTAACTGTCACTGTCTAAAAACGAATCACTTCAAATTAATAATAGTGACATTTTAAAAAGAAAATAGTAAATAAACCAATAGTTTTATGCAATAGAACAGTTTGCAGCGTTAGTAAATTCGTAAGTATGTATTTAAATTAATAAAAATAGGATAGGAATGTGTGGCGAAGGATGATTGTTGCGTAACTATTATTGTGGTCCGGATGCGGTTATTCGCTACCAAAAATCGGTCACTTTAATATGTTCTTATGTATGAATGCTATGATGATTGTGGACAAGGCGAAAGAAGAATGTTGTGAAAGAGTGAAGTGAGTCAGCTGAGCTCTTACTCTTATCCCTTTTCTTATTGTTACTATTGTTTCCGGGTTTTTGCTAACCCACTAAGTGGGAAACGCGTGATTTTATGTATGTATGTAAAAATTAAATAGCGGGAGGTTTTGTGTTGGCCACATCATATTTTTTATATGTGTGCATAAAGCAGATTGACACACCCAACAATGGATAATATGCCGTGATGATATATTTTATATTTATTTACAAACTAAAAATTGTTTTTCTCAAGTTGTATTTCTTGGCGAAATAAATTCCAAAGTTGGACAGTTTGTTTTCCTTGTTATTGCGATAGCCCGTCCCTAACTATATGATAGTAAACATAGCACATGTTTCAAGCATCATTTCCCGTGATGCAATTACTGAAAACAATAACTCAATCTGCAAAGTTTGGATCTGAACTCCATGCCATGGCTCATCACTAACAAACAGCCTCTTTGTTGTCATGATAGACTGTTGTCTGGAAGAGTGCTGTTCGAGCCCCTGCGATGGTTGTTGTGTTATAATAGGATTAATTTATATGCAGGTGTTCTTGACACGTCTTAAGGGGTTCAAGTAGTTGGAATGGTTCTTCAGTGTTGTACATATTTTGACTTGAAGCTTGGAGAATATTCAACCGGCCTACCAAAATTATTTCAATTTTTACCTTTCGCTAAGAGAGGTATTGGAATCATGCTAAAATTCGCATATCCAGATTTTAGTGGATAAGCACGTTTTAAGGTCCCTATAATCCGATTATACACTTTTACGATGATGTCCGTGTGTATGTATGTGTGTGTGTGGATGTGTGTATATGTGTATGTATGTATGTCTGAATGTTGGAGGGACGATTCCTATAAGACTTAAGACCTGTTTAACTATGAATTTCTCAATCTGACATTCCTGGGAAGAGCTGAAAAGGTTTTGGGAACAATTGGACAACCGGAAATAGTATTTCTTAGAAAAATTCTTCTAAATATAATTTTGAAATTTTTGTTACTACAAATATGAAGAACAAAATTCTCCATGTCATACACTTAAAATTTTTATTATATCTTGTACAGATTTAGAGATAAAGACACTATAATACATAGAATAATCTAATCGCAGAGGCTAAGGCACTAAGGAAACCACTTGACAAATTCAAATGTTTATAACATAGTTTGTAAATGATAGATGTCAACGTCAAAAATCAACAGTTTTAGTGACATTCTGATAGCTTTTTCTGGGTAGTACATTTAATCTTTTTTATTGTTTTACTATTTAAATATTTGAAATTATAGAAATACCGCCAATCTGGTTACAGAATTGGAAGAATATCTGACATTTAGGAACTTACTTATACAATGTAAAATAGATATAATTAGAATTATGTGTGTAAAGTTCTGCATGAATCCAATACCTTTCTTAACGAGGGGTAAAAATTGAAAATATTTAACCATTTACAGCCCGATTCACAAAAAAGTTTAAGCTAATCCTCATTTTTGGATTAGCGAATTCTACTCTAATTTTGACAGTTTATATCTTAAAATATTGTCTAATATATTCCTAGTATCTGCCTTTATTCATAATATAATGAAAATTAAATTTTAAATACCAGAATAGAATTCACTAATCCAAAAATGAGGATTAGCTTAAACTTTTTTGTGAATTGGGCTGTTAGTTAGTATTTTCATAAATGTATTATAATATATTTTAGTGTAATAGTGTTATTTTTCACTAAAAAATTGATTTATATATTTTTTTAATTACAGTGGAACAAAAAGTCGTCCCATCTAATCCTCGTTACACGACCACTCATCTTATATCCTACAAGAACCATCCTCGTTTATAACAATACTCGTAATAAAACACGTCGACAGTGTACACTAGACACTTGACTGTAATTAATATCTGTTTTTAGCGGAGTGAAATAGTTCCTTGGAGTTAATATCTTGACGGAGTTAAAAGTTTTTGCTCCCAAGACCGTTCTCAGTGATAAAACATCTTCCTTTTGGCGAGGCTTCATTGATATCGTTGTACGAAGTAATTTGACAACTACAGGCCTTGATGGTCAAGATAACGTGACAGTTTGAAATTTAACATTCTGGGATAAACACTAAACTTTAGAAGGGCAAAGCTTTTCATTCGCAAAATCAATTATATTAATGTATACTTTTTAAAAGCAACTTATATTCGGACCTCTTTAACTCGAAACTCTCTGTAAGTCGAAGTTTATTTATGTTCCTGGCACATTTTATATATTTACAATGTATTTGACCTGTCTACATCGAATTTCTGTAACTCGAAACCACTCACATGCCCCAGTAACATTGTAGTCTCTAAAACTCGAATTTACGAACACAAAATATTTTTTTTTACCTCTTGCTGAGAGAGGTATTGGATTCATGCTAAATATCGCATACCCAGATTTAAGGTCCCTAGAATCCTATTAAAACATTTTTTAAAAATGTCTGTGTGTGTGTGTGTGTGTATGTGTGTGTGTATGTGTGTGTGTGTGTGGATGTGTGTACGTGTGTGTGTATGTATGGATGTTGGAGGGACGATTGCTCAAAAACTATAATTTAATGATATTTTTTAAAGAAAAACCATTTTGAGCTTCAGGTAAAGTGCCATTTCCGGTTATCCGATTTACACCAAAATCTAATGGCTTCTTTTCATGTTAGAATAGGATAGAAATACAAAGTTTCATAATTTTCTGAATGATAGTATTTGAGTTACAGCGAAGACAAAATCCCTACACATACACACATACATACATACATACATACACACATACATACATACATACACACACATACACATATACAGACATCATCGTGAAAATGTTAAAATTGGATTGTAGGGACCTTAAAACGTGGTCATTTACTAAAATCTCGATATGTGATTTTTAGCACGATCCCTGTACCTCCCTTACCAAGGTAACAAAAAAAAATACGCTGTCGGGTTCAGCAATAAAACTATAAATATCGTAATTATGACAAAGCCGCACATCGCTCACTGCTTGCATTATAATATTGGAGGTCAACGGGTCATTATTTGCGCCGCTCTATTGAAATAAAGACGTGCATTGCATTGTACGTCTGAGTGCTCTGTACAGTAAAATAATATTACTGTTCCTTTAAAATAAATGCTATTTTTGTTTGGAATAATTTTTGGAACAACAGATTTTATTATCATTTTAGTTTGTTGTAATAATATGTCATGTGGCATAAAACGACGGATGATTTATCAAAAATTAATTTCAATAATACAAAAGTGACATTTGCAATCAATATTAATAATATAAAATGTCTAATTTTTCACTATTATTAACAATAAAGTATCTAATTGATTTTAAATCTTTCGTTCCCATAACTAATAAGAGATGACATTGGTTATTCTAGCATTAAAACCTTAGATATTGTATGAATCTACAGTTAATCCTTATTATTTAAACATCGCTAAAAAATTCTTCAATTTTTGTCGTTCTACTGCGCATGATCGTTATTATTGATTTTTTGGAAGATCGCTGCTCCAAGCACGTCGCAACAATTTTTTTATCATGTATAAACTATATGGGCGAAAAAGAGAACATTAAAATCAGGCCCCTTAAAGAAGGCGTCTGCACTGGAATAAATAAAGAATGTTAAGAATTGCGTGGGAGGATTTGACAGGTGCTGACAACTGTATTCAAATATTTAAATTAATAAATCGTTTGAGATCAGAAAATCAATAAAAACGATCATGAGCAGTTATTCTAATAAGGTATAGGGACTAAATTTTGATTTTTAGTTATATGAATAATAGACAAAATATCTGTTGTAGCCCAGCACAAGACCTTCCGTTAATTTGATGTATTTTGTACAAATCTTATACCAAAAGTTCATTGGAAAAGATGCTATATATCCAGTAAAATTATAACACGAACATAATACAATTTTTTACAAATTCCATGCAGAAACTTCCTTCGAAAATATTCTACAAATCCAATCAAATTATCACATGAATATACATTATGCATATAATCATCTATAAATATTCTAAAAATGCGTACACTTACGTAACATTCTCTTTACAATTAAATAATATTACTACCAGGTTTATATCTCTACCCATTTTTGAATTATTGCCCCAAAAGTCAATATAACCCACATTTAGATAAAAACTTCAAAATTTTCAAAAATCTAATTTTAATGTATCTAGATACTTTTCATTACGCTGATTCCAAATTTTGAAACCACAGGTCGATATCTTTTTTCGTTCTCGAGATATTTAGATTCAAAGTTTTCCTAAAAACTGCCCATTTTTGGGTAATAACCCAAAAATAGGTCGAGATATGAATTTGGCGACAACACCATTCGATTCTACGGGCAAAATAACATAAGTACACCAATTTTCATAATTTTTGAACACCGCATACAATCTCTAAAGCAAAATAACTGAAAATGGCAAAAAATCGCAAAAATCTAAGGTGTACCCCTTACGATTTTTTCAGATTTTGGCCATTTTCAGGGGTTTTCAAGCTTTTATTCATAAAAAATGAACCGGTTGGACAAAAATTATGAAAATTGCAATACTTATGTATTTTTGTCCGTAGAATCGAATGGTGATGTCGCCAAATACATATCTCGACCCATTTTTGGGTTAATACCCAAAAATGAGCAGTTTTGAGCAAAACTTTAATTTTAAATATCTCGAGAACGAAACGAGATATCGACCTGCGGTTTCAAAATCTGGAATCAGCGCATTGAGAAGTATCTAGATACATAAAAATTAGATTTTTGTAAATTTTGAAGTTTTTATCTAAATGTGCGGTATATTGACTTTTGGGGCAATAATTCAAAAATGGGTAGAGATTTCAACTTGGTAGTAATATTATTTGATTGTAAAGAGAATGTTACGTACGTCTACGCATTTTTAGAGTATTTGAACAACTGTGTGAATTTTTAGAAATAAAAGTATTGAAATAAAAATGGATATACTGACTTCAGAAAATAAGATTCAAATTTACGACATCTATAAACTTATTTAATAAATAAAATGAAATACCTGGCATTTAATGAAGAATATATTATTTATGGTCTACGAAATAACTATATCTGAAATTCTTGTTGCTAAAGATAGTCATGATTATTTTATTACGAAATACCAAAGAATTATCTTACATACGACTGGATTTTTATTAAGTCTAACAACTTCTTAATATGTCCAATGAATTTTAATTTTTATCCATATAAGACAAAACTATGGTGTTTGAAAGTATAAGACTTATTTATAATCAGTGTTTCGTAACACAAGCTCAAATTACCTATATATTTAAATTTCCTTAAGCAAAATACTGCTAAAAAATTCCTGACCTATTTAAGCTATAAATAAATGAAAATTCAACACTATGTTTTGTTAATCTAGATACGATACGATTTATGTATATTCTAGCCCAGTATTATCAGTATTTATCACCTACATTATTAATGGTGAATTATATCATTGATCACAGAGCTCCGTGATTTACAAAACATTCCAAATATTTTGGAACAAGTACAACTACAGTAGGCCAGTAAAATTAATGGCAAAGAGGGTTGCATCCCTTCAAAATAATGCCTCTCAATAATAAAGGTCTGATTACAATACCAAATCCATTGAAACTGTGATTTACTAGCGGCCTAAATGTTTGTCTAAACATTATTCACCCTTCCGAAAAAAGCCACGGCAGAATGGGACGATCCATAATTTATAGCTTTCATTTCATACACTTCTTCAAAAATGGGACTCATCTACTTTTCTATTCTGGAGAGACGAATATATTCGTCAGTATTTGAATAAAGACAATTAATTACTGGCAGTTTGTATAGTGTAAATGTGACCAGAATTTACTTACTAGTTTCAATGACAAATTATATTTCAAAAAATCTGTTGTGGCCAGCACAAGACCTCTCGCCATTTCCATATTAGGCAATATAAGTATTGTATTGCACTTCGCTTTCGAACCGTCGTTTTATAACAAAACATTACAGAACTTTACCCAAATATTGTTTTTTATTGTATTTAACATGTCTTCTACACACATATAATTCTAATTATATCTATTTTTCATTGTATGTGGAAGTTCGTAAATGTGAGAGATTATTCCTATTCATTAACCAGATAATTTCAAATATTTAATTAATAAAACAATAAGAAAGATAAAATATACTTCCCAAAAAAAGCTATCAGAATGTCACTAAAACTGTAGATTTTTGATACTGACATGTGTCATTTACAAACTATGTTATAAACATTGAAATTTGTCAACTGGTTTCCTTAGTGCCTCAGCCTCTGCGATTAGATTACTCTATAAATTATAGTGTCTTTATCTCTAAATCTATACAAGATATAATAAAAATTTTAAGTGTATTAGATGGAGCAATTTATGTTCTTCAATATTTAATAATAAAAATTTCCAAAAAATTATATTAAGAAGAATTTTTCTAAGAAACTACTACTTCTGGTTGTTCAATTATTACCAAAACCTTTTCAGCTCTTTCCAGGAATGTCAGATTGAGGAAACTGCAGTTAAATATTTTTTAAGTCTTATAGTTTTTAAGGAATCGTCCCTCCAACATGCATACATACATACACACATCCACACACACACAGACATCATTTTAAAAATGTTATAATTGGATTCTAGGGACCTTAAATCGTGCTTATTAAATAAAATCTGGATATGCGAATTTTAGCATGAATCAGCAATATCTCTCTTAGCGAGAGGTAAAAATAACATTTAGCAAAATTTTCTGTAGAAACTACTACTTCCGGTTGTCTAATTGTTACCAAAACCTTTTCAACTCTTCCCAGGAATGCCAGATTGAGGAATTCATAGTTAAACAGTTCTTAAGTCTTATAGTTTTTGAGGAATCGTCCCTCCAACATCCATACATACACACACATATACACACGTCCACACACACACACACACACACACACACACACACACACACACACACATCATTGTAAAAATGTAAAAATCGGATTCTAGGGATCTTGAAACGTGCTTATTCATTATAATCTAGATAAGTGATTTTTAGCATGATTCCAAAATCTCTCTTAGTGACAGGTAAAAGCAAATTAACCTGAACTTATAACCGAACCCAGTTTTTGGCGGGTTCGATGCCCTGGTTTATATTTAAAGTAGCCGAAAGAAATTTGTAAAAATTTCTAATAATTTGCGCAGATTTTATAATTTGTTATCAATGTATAAGAACGAAGAATGTTCGTACAGGAATGTGTGGCGAAAGATGATTTTTGTGTAACTATTATTGTGGTCCGGATGCGGTTATTCGCTACCGAAAATCGGTCACTTTAATATGTTATTATGTATGAATACGTTTATGAATGTGGCTGAGGTGAAAAAAGTGTGCTTGGATAGGAAGGATGATTGTTTCGTAACTATTATTGTGGTCCGGATGTGGTTATTCGCTACCGAAAATCGGTCACATTAATATGTTCTTTGTATGAATGTTATGATGATTTTGGACAAGGCGAAAGAAGAATGTTTTTAAAGAGTTAAGTGATTCAGTGAAGCTCTTACTTTCATCCCTTTTCTTATTGTTTTCGGGTTTTTGCTAACCTACTAAGTGGGAAACGCGTGATTTTATGTATTTATGTTATCAATGTCGGAATTATTATTGAGTTGGGACCGATATTTCGCTAAATATTAATCCTATTTTGAAAAAAATAAAAAATCTGTTGCTCTTTTCAATTTTCCAAAACGCTTATTCGAAATTTTATTCTCGAAATACGTTTCAAATTAATTTACTGTATCATCAATTTATATTTTCTATCCGGTTGCGGATGAAAATAAGCAGAAATTCTGATTCCAACCCTCGACTCAGGTGAGCTGGTTGGAAATCAGGGTGTAGCCACCCACTACCCCGAGATCTGATTGAGTCGTGGCGCAAAGCAATTTCGACACTGCCCCTCTCACGTTGTCCCCCGCGGGCGAACCGCCCAATCCGAAGGCATTCGTTCTGATCATCTCCGGTGCAATTTCCGTGCCATCATTTCATTTACACACCGTCACATTTGCCCAACCATCAAAATATTTTTATTTATGTTTACATTCGACAGAGAGAAACTGAATACTAATATATGGAAAGATGCATGGTGTTTGTTCTTCCAAAAAGGAAAGACATTTTGTAAGAAGCAAATGGGATGGAACAAGTATTTTGGATTCGTAGGTATGCTGTGCCATCTTTTAGTGCCATGACTTGACTCACTAATCGATGGGTTATTCCCTTTGCAGCATGAGATTTTGCTATTTATTGGAAAGAGAGGATACGTATAAATGCAGAAATCACACATTACGAACTACACCAGGGAACAAAAAATCTGTTGTGGCCAGCACAAGACCTTCCGTCAATTCGATGTATTTTGTACAAATCCCATACCAAAAGGTCCTTGGAACATATTCTGTATAACATCATGTAAAATCGAACACGAACACATACTATATTTTTCAAATTCCATACCAAAAGTTCATTTGAAAAGGTTCTATAAATCCAATAAAATTATAACATAAACGTACACTAAGTAAAATGCACTTGACACTTTTTTCTTTTATTCTTCAGCTATCCCCTATTTTATTACGGGTCGCTGTTTCCTCTTCTCTTCCACTCATTCCTGTCTAACGCATCTTCTTCACACATTCCTTCCTTTCTCAATTCTTCTGCGATACAGTCCTTCCATCTTCTCTTTGACCTTTCTCTGCACGTCACTTGCGAGGAACACTATGACATACCAATTTTAGATCCTATACTTTCCATATTTGGTTTTGCACTTGCAACTGACATCTGTCAATTAATTTTTTTCTGAATTATCAGCTGTTTCCATGATAAATAGCAAAGCTGACTAATTTTTAAAAATTAATTTCTTTACAACGCTTTAAATCTACAGCTATTGAATATGAAGGAAAATGTATAATCAAACCGTATAGAGAAGAGTATTTTCTTTAATATGTATTATAACAAAATGTCAAAAAATAATATTTAACTGCGTTTTTTTAAGAAAAACTGTTAAAAACTTCAAATTAGGGTACTTCCAGTGGATCAATTATAACCAAAATCTAATCAACTCATCATAAGGTTGTACAGAAGAGGAATACAAAAGAATTATAATTTTTAAAATTGTAGTATTGGAGTTATCGTCGGAGAAAAATTTGTCACACACGCACACACATACACACACACACACGCACGCACGCACATACACACACACACACACACACAACATTGTTCGAGACGAGACATAATTTTATGAATTTGAAACGAGACAAGACAAAGATCTTATTCGCCATTCCAGTCAAGAAGAACCTTCATAGACAATTATTTATCTTTCTCATAATAACAATGTGGATAATCGTCAGATGAGTTTCGTATAAAAGTTTCCAGTGTTTTTCTTAGTCTTTTCCACTGGATTATACATTATCCAGAATATCCAGACCCACCTGTTTCTTATCCAGATACAGCTTTTTTCCTCTGAAGCGGGTTATCGTCCTGGACCTTCCAGACAAAAGCTTCCAGAGGATTTTACACAAGCTAGCAATTCAATTTTTTTGTATCAAATTTAGTTCTGCATAGTTTGACGTAAAAAAACGTACAAAGTACGAAAATTCCTATACCGTCAGAACGAAAATATGATGTTTTTTATTGGTAATTATTTCATTTTTTATTTGTCTACGTCCAAGATACAGTTAGGTATCAGAGTCATTGGCATATTGGTAAAAAGTTTAAGGAAATAGAAAAGATTGTGTAAGAAATGAAATTGAATGTTATTTACTTCTTGGTCTGCTGCCTCAGCAAAGTCACGCGATCATAAAACTTTTTTATTGAAACTTTACAAAATCCAACAATTTTGTGTACAAACAAATCACTTGTTGTCGAAACATTTTTTTCAGCCACTTGCGCTCTCTTTTGTCAACGCAAAATGTCACTTTGCCGCTCATGCGCGACAAAGTAGAAAAAACGCTCGCTGTCCAAAGTTCTAAGTATACAATGTTGAGAAATGTCACTTGTCTACATTGTAATGAAAATGTTTAGTTAGGAACTAATGGCACTGTAATTACACATTTATTACGTTCACAAGTCAATTTGACATATGTTCTGTCGGTATTTAACATAACCTAACAAAATGCCACACTGCTGTGAAAATGAAATAGGGCATTCATTTACAAAAACGAAAGTATAAAATGCTTAGATTAGATTGAATAAAAACTCAAGAAGAATGGAAAATAACGATAAAATAAAATTAAATATAAAATAAATTATGTGAACAGTTATGTTTAGTAATAGGAATGATTGTACACAAATGGCGGTAGGATAGTTGCGAGTCGTACTGACATCTGATCTCTAGTTAACTATTTATTTTGATTACAATAAAGTTATTAGTTATTTCGTTTCTTAAATAATTGCGAGAAGTCAGTCAATGCACATACATGTTTATATAATCACAAATTCCTTGAAATATTTGTTAATTTTTTCAGTGTGACAGGCGTGACAACTAACCACACATTTTGCTACAAAAACTCATCAAATCATCACAAATCCTTGCTTCCACGCTCTAATTTTGGTTTTTTTTATGGAATATATGGCTAATGTAACGATATAATCATTTAAAAGCCTTTTTAAGTTTAAACCGGATCTTTTGTATTAGCCAATCGTTATTTATTGAGCAGTATTGTAAGTATAAAGTGTACATTCTATTATTTTTTGTTATGGTGGAGGACCCCATTGTCGATTTCGAGAGAAACAACCTCTCAATCGACAATGTCGCATTTTGCGCTCTTAATACACAAATAGCTATTAAGCATTTGAAACTTTATGACGGTAAGAGTAGCTTATTGAAGATATATTTTCATCTGACGAAAATGCTGACGTTTTTATGGATATGGTAATAATATAGCACTTCTTCTTACGAAGTCTCTTCACTAGAATTTTTTATCTTTTTAACAACCCTAAAACTCGTAACAAACTTTCGCTGTTTCAAAGTGTTTCAGTTCCTCTCGAGCGGAAAATTAATTTAATACATGCAAACAAGATTTTGTTTCTAATGCGAGAAAGTTATTTAGATTATATCATTGTTTATTTATCGTTACATTACAACATTTTCATTGAACAGACCATAAAAGAAGTAAATTTAAAAGTATTATTTCAAAGTTTTGTTGAATTTTCTTCACGAATTCAGAAATAATTCTCTTTTCTGTTTATTTGTTAGTCATCGTGACATTTTGTGCCCTATAAATGAATCTATAACACTGTAACATTTTGTGAAACTTATATAATGTTGTTGAAATGCCAGATCACTTTCAACAGCATTAACTTTTTACAAAACAATAATAGAATTGACCTCGCAAAACGACATATTTTACTGTAAATTGCTCAGTATATAACCATAATTCAACTGTGTGAAATATCAAATATATTTTATAGATATTTCAGTTGAGTAGCCAAGATTCAATATTTATTTTAGGCACAATCAATCTTCAATCAATCAATGTCAAAGATTTATATATACTGTCAAGAAATCCACGTTTTCTTACTTCTCAAGTATTATTTTATAAGTTTACCCATAACAGAAAATACTGTTGACAATAACATCGTAAATTTTGTGATTAAAGAAAACAAAGATATTTTCGAGAAAATATCGTGAGTTTTCTCTATTGAATATACTTTTTGTATCCGTTCGAAAGGTAAAATTCCTTTTCCGTTAAAGCGAATTTTGCAGAACGGAACAGACGTTGAATATATATTCGTTGCGGAAAATGGTGGGTGCTGCATGAGCTACAATACAAAGAGAAGTAAGAAAAAGTTACTTTTTAAACAGAATGTTACTACTTTCTCTCTGTACCGTGTTGTGTGTTGGGTAACAGCTGGTATGGTATAACCGTATTACACAGCAAATGTATCGTCTATCCAGATTGCACACATGAGAAAAAAATATGAGATAGTACTATCTTGAAACAGTAAAGCCTGGTTTATAGATTGCATAGAATAGAATGGAATAGAATAGAATAGGAATGGAATGGAATAGGAATAGAAATTTTAGAAAGTCATTTATAGATTGCATAGAATGGAATAGAATGACGTCATTTTCAAACTAAATTAACTATATTCATTGGTGTTATGGGGTTTTTTTCTTACTGCTGCTAACTTCATTGAAAAGAGAGTAAATGTCGTTTTGTTTGATTTACATCTTCAATTTTTTAATATGGATAGAGATTTGTTGATGGTTGGTGTGGGTATTACGTTCCTTGTGGGGTATTTATACCTCAATAAAGTAGAACGTCCGCGAAGACGTCGTCGTTGGCGAATTCGCGAGATTAATAGATCGAGGAAGAGAAGCGGCTTTTTTGAAAAGTATTTCAAAAAAATGAAACAGGAGGATAGCGAACAATTTTTTAAATATACACGCATGACTGTAGAATTATTCATGCGTTTGTTAAATAAAATAACACCACTGATAGAAAAACGGCCTATAAAGGATGGAATTTCTCCAGAAGAACGGTTGGCAGTGACATTACAGTTTGTTTTAAATACATAAAATAGAATTACTTAATAAGTGAAATATTTATTTACAGCTTTTTATCACAAGGCAGTAGTTTGCAAACTATCGCGTGGAAGTATGCCATGGGACATGCCACAGTCCACACAATTGTTATTGAAACGTGTGAGGCAATTTGGACAGTTTTGCAGCCGGATGTTTTGAAACCCCCATCAACAGAAAAAGAATGGCTTTACATCGCCAGAGGATTTGAGGAGATGTGGAACTTCCCTAATTGTCTCGGCGCGTTGGACGGCAAACATATTCGGATACGTGCACCAGGGAAAAGCGGCAGCAAATATTATAATTATAAAGGCTATTTCAGTACAATTTTATTGGCAACGTGCGACTCAAACTACCTTTTTACTTTGACCGATATTGGGGCTTATGGTTCACAAAGTGATGGCGGAGTTTTTATTAATAGCGTTTTTGGTAGGATGTTGGAAGACGGAAAGATGGATATTCCTAAACCAGCTTTCCTGCCAGGAACGACTGTTAAGCAGCCATTCGCTTTCGTGGGTGATGCCGCTTTTCCCCTAAAATCCTATATACAGAGACCATATCCTGGCCGAAACTTGCCCGATGACGAACGCATTTTCAATTATCGGCTGTCAAGAGCGAGAAGATGCATTGAAAATGCTTTTGGTATCATGGCGAGCAGATGGCGGTTACTTCAGACCGAAATAAATGCAGAAGTGGAGAACGTAGATAAATTTGTGAAGGCAATTGTATGTTTGCATAACTATGTAAAGTTAAGTGGAAGTACGCAGTACTGTCCTGCTGGATATGCAGATACTGAAGATAATTTAGGAAATTGGCGGGATATCACAACAGGTTTACAATCTGTGGGAAGGATATCTTCAAATAGAGCATCGAGAGATTTATATGCTGCGAGAAATATTCTTAAAAATTATTTCATGTCCGACGAAGGAGCATTGCCGTGGCAACACCAAGTTATAACGCAAGGCTTTGTTTAGTTTTTAATATTGTTTTTGTATAGGAAAATAATAAACATAATTACAAAAAAAGTTTTTATTATTGAAATAAACAAAAAAAAAAATAAACTATTAAAATGATACGTTTCGTATTTTAATAAACTCGCTCACTATTGGAAAATTTTTTTATTTGAAAAAGAACGAGTTTGTAAAATGAATAAATTGTGCCATTTTAAATTAGAAACTTGTGGTTCTCATATTTTTATGTGCAACCATATATTTTTTATTAGTTTATTGGAAAAGATGAAAAAAAATATTCTCCAATAAAAGAATAAACAATATAAGGTTCCAATTAAAAATATTAACATGAGAATCACAAGTTTCTAATTTAAAATGGCATAATTTATTCATTTAACAAACTCGTTCTTTTTCAAATAAAAAAGTTTCCAATAGTAAGCGAGTTTATTAAAACACTCTCTCCCACACAAAAAATCCTAATCCTAATCTTCAAATAACAACTGTGTTATTTGCACAATTTTTTTTTGGGCTCTTTCTTTTGGCATAGCTGCCAACGTCGACCCTACAAATTTCGCGAAGTTTTCGCACATGGGGTCTGTGCCCCCAGCTAATTTCTGGAATACCCCGGACATACTGTGTAAAGTGCCCTCGATGGACGAAAATTCCGAGGACGTGGCCCTCTTTCTTTTCTTCGTCCCGGGTTGAGCACGCTGAATTTTCGGGGTGGTGCTTGGACCGGGCTCTGATATGTATAGACTGGTACTTGGACCGGGCTCTGAAACACACGGGGTGATACTTGGACCGGTCTCAAGTACAAGTTCTTTCCCCGATTTCTGTTCTCCCACAAGCTGGATATCGCTAGTGGATGGCAGCACCTCCGGAGAAAGCAGGTATTCGATCTCCACTGGAGTCGACTGTCCAGAGATAATTGACACAGAGTCCCACAGAGATGCAGACTCTGCAACAGAATCGTCTGGAACAGGGCTCAGATGATCCCGCTGACTAGGCAGATTCGATACAGTTCTGAAAATAATGTTACATTGTTTAGAAATTATATGAAAATGAAGTGAGTTCATTTTTTAATATGACAAATAAATGCAGCAATATTTATCTCACTACAACTATTGGCTAAAGTACAGTCGACTATTTAAAAATAAATAATATTTGTCACAATCGCTACAGCGTGTATAGTACAACATATACTAGCGGAAATGAAATCCTACGCTCCACAGTGCTGTTCAGTACAAATGCAAGCCAATATTACAAAAAGTTATATAAAAAATAACTTACTTTCTTTGTTTCACGATGGGGGCTAAAAAACTTAAATATTTAAAGAGCTCCCAAGTATCGGTTTCGGCAACTCCAGAACCAGAGGCGGTGTGTCTGTTTTTTTCTTTCGAATACCGCTGTCTTATGTACTTCCACCTACTCTGGACCTGTTGAACTAAAAGAATGTATAATTAAAACATAGTAGTACTCATTTAATTAATTTATTTTACATACCTTCAGCGTTTAATGAATTAGCAATTGACCTCCACACATTCTCCTGACTCTCTTTGTTCCTATAGTCAGAACGCCTACTATCATACAAGATAGGATAGCGCTCAACACATCCTATCAATTGTATATCACAAATCATTTCAGAAAATAAGAAAATAACCCGAGTGACAACAAAATGGAGACACAATAAACAGGTTAGAGTTAGAGGACGCGCCGGAACCGGAATAACAGCGCCAACGCCAAAACCAACGAAGATACACGAAATGTATCGAAGCACGCCGAATGGAACAGAATGGAATAGAATAGAATAAGAAATAAAAAATGGTTAATTCCTATTCCATTCCATTCTATTCTATTCCATTCTGTGCAAGTATAAATGGCTACATGCATTTACATTGGGTTTATATTTCTATTCCCTGTTCTATTCTATTCTATTCTATTCTATTCTATTCCATTCTATTCTATGCAATCTATAAACCAGGCTTAAGAATACGAGTATATCATTTCAAGATAAACTTTTCTTTTACTTTCAAATACCGTGAGTATTTTTATCTCTCTCTAAGAGAGGTATTGGATTCATGCTAAAATTCGCATGTTCGGATTTTATTAAATAAGCACGATTTAAGGTTCCTAGAATCCGATTATAACATTTTTAAAATGATGTCTATGTGTGTGTGTGTGTATGTATGTCTGGATGTTGTAGACACGATTCCTCAAAAAGATATTCCTGGGAAGAGCTGAAAAGGTTTTGGTAACAATTGAACAACCGGAAGTAGTAGTTTCTTAGAAAATTTCTTCTAAATATAATTTTTTTGGAAATTTTTGTTATTACAAATATTGAAGAACAAAATTCTCCATCTAATACACTTAAAATTTTTATTATATCTTGTATAGATTTAGAGATAAAGACACTATAATATATAGCAGATTCTAATCGCAGAGGCTAAGGCACTAAGGAAACGACTTGACAAATTCAAATGTTTATAACATAGTTTGAAAATGACATATGTCAATGTTAAAAATCAACAGTTTTAGTGGCTTTCTGATAGCTTTTTCTGGGAAGTATATTTAATCTTTCTTATTATTTTATTAATGAAATATTTGAAATTATAGGTAAAATGCATATATCCATTAGAAATACCGCCAATCTGGTTAATGAATTGGAAGACATATAGGAACTTCCTCATACAATGAAAAATAGATATAATTAGAATTATATGTGTGCAGAAGACATGTTAGATATAATAAAAAACAATATTTGGTTACAGTTCTGTAATTTTTTGTTATAAATCGACGGTTCGATAGAGAAGTACATTACAATACTTATATAGCCTTATATGGAAATGGCGAGAGGTCTTGTGCTGGCCACAACAGATTTTTTAACGTGAAACATTGGGTTTGTCATATCCATGGTTACGACTTGACATTTGATTGACAGCAATGTATTTGCTCGTTCCATATAAAATTAAGTATAGGGAACGAATTTGACATTTGATAAGACGTCAATAGAGATTAATTTTGTTTAAATAATTACACCTGCATTCTAAATTAAAATTAGTTGCAGAAAAAATATAGTGTGCACCTTGTGCTCGAGTGGTTTTCTGACTCGGCTAAATTTCTTACAATATTTAAATATAATACTTCTGTCAAATTCATTCCCCATGTGTATTTTAAATGAGACAGACAAATACATTGCTGTCAATCAAATGTCAAATCATAACTTATAGGAAAATTCAACGGTTATCTGTCATATTGACAAGATGTGATTAGAGGTTACTTTTGTTTAAATAATTATACCTGTTTTCTAAAAATTAAATTTAGATGTAGTAAAATACTGTGTGCACCTTGTGCCCGAAATATGTTTAGTGCTCTCGAGTGGTTTTCTGCGTCCGCTAAATTTCTTACAATATTTAAATATAATACTTCTGTCAGATTTGTTCCCTATGTTTCATTTTGAATGGCACGGGCAAATCCATTGCTGTCAATCAAATATCAAGTCGTAACCATGGATATAACAAACCCAATGTTTCACGTTAAAAAATACTCACGGTTACCCTGAGTTTCAGCTAAGATGAAATATTTACTATTCTGTCATTAATGTATTACCACAGAATAAACATCTATACAGAAGCGACAGTCAGAGAGAGAAACGAAAATTAGAGAGAGAAAGAGTATGCCAACAAATTTAAAGGGCTAATCGGATAAAATCGGATTGTTTCGGCATATCTTCGTATCTTACGATTCTTTGTTCTTTTCATTATCTCGACGTGAACATTTTCCGTTAGGGGTCAATAATAAAAGTATATTGAGAAACACAAATTGATTTCTAATAAAAACAAATATGTCATTTTTTCAACAAACGATAGGAAAAATTATGACCTGAAAGTGTCTATACTGTATCACTTTCAGGTCTTGTTATGTAAATTACTATTACAGTACGTTTGTACTTTATATACCAATGTATAAATTTTGTAATATAATGATGTGATTAAATTTAGCATTAATGTTAATTGAAGTATGTGAAACCATACATCAATATTAAACATTCACGTATCAAAACCCGTAACCATGTAATCAATAATATAAATAACCTCTACACAGTTTAGTGTTCTTCAAATAAATTTTATCTGAAACATTAATTACTACATATAATAAACAATAATACAATAACACCGGTGCATAATGCAAGGAAAATAGGTAGGTTACATTGTGAAGCAAACACCGGGCGTGAATGTCTTAAAACAATAAAATACCGAGTCTCTCTAGGGTGCAATTTCGTTTAAATGTTCGCCGGCTAACACAGGATAATAAATATCACGTTTAAATTCCCACGACGTTTGCATTCAACTTAAAACATCAAACAATTTATACAATCGTAATAAAGTTACCCCTTAACGTGCAGAATAGCAAATCCTCAACAAATAGCTCCACCTTCAGCAAGCTGATGTATTTTATTATTGTAGCATAAAACAATAATTAAAGTATTTAAAGTATTGTGAGATGAAATGCATTTTAAAGTAAGAATTACTATTTCCTCTTTTATTGGTGAAATGTTGTTCTTTTCATATATACAATTCAGTTCATACTATAGTCTATTTGAGAATGACTGACAGTAATAAATCATTATTTGCAAGAGTAGTATTGGATTTTTGCCAGCAATGCGGCAAATAAAACTACCAGAAAAATCAGTTGTAACTACACTAGGATGGTCAAAATGAGCCGCACGCTTTGTCCCTGGAACGAAACTTACTTGTCGAACAATAGAAATGCCGTCCGATAATCCCCGTCGGACTGTGTCATAGACGTAGATAGGATTTGTAGAGTGATCTGTTTATACATTTACTAAAAATAAAAGTTTTTAATATTTAAATATAACTTTCTCAGTCATTATTATTATATTGCATACATTTAATATTTACATACATACATTCAATATTTACATTTTTATTTGTTACATACTAAAATTTATACTTATTTCATGTGTGTTGTCAAGATATTGGTACCTGTCATATTTCTATTAAATATACATATTACATTACATATACTTATATATTTATACATAAATTATTAAAAATCAGAATCTGATTCTGAATCTTGTCCTACTGAAATTATAAATGGCTCGATCGTTTCGTCTATCAGATGGTCAAGTTTGCACATTTGGTCTTCTTCCTTTATGACATGTTGAATACAGTTTTTCCAATTATATTCAGGTAGTTTCATCTTAATTATTTAAATGACTTTACCTGACTTTGAAAAACAACTTAGACCTAAAACTATAGTTCTCTACCGAATTTAGTCATTTCGACTATCCCTGTGCAAACAATTATTGGCGCGCCACTGGAATGTCTTTGACAGCATGATTTATTACTGCCAGTCATTCTCAAATAGACTATAATACTAAGAACATTAATGTCTTGTTTCATAAAAGCTTGCTTAAATTTAACATATTGTTAAATTTTGATATATGATAGATTTACAAATATTATTAGAGAGTAGATATTAAATAAATTGTATGTAAGTACAGTAAAATTTTTAAAAGAAGTCCGATCAAAGCCACCTACTAACTGTATCTATGAATTAAGATTTTGTGCTGTCAAATTTAGTAGTGTCTTTTACTTAGTTTTTAAGAGGGTACATAATATCTTGTGTACCTCATAAAAACTATATAAACGACACTACTAAATTTGACAGCATAAAATCTTAATTCATAGAGGCCTTGATCGGACTTCTTTCAAAAAATTTACTATACATTATAAATTAAATGTGTGGAGTATACATACCGTGAGTATTTTTTAACGTGAAACATTAGGGTTATCATATCCATGCTTACGACTTGATATTTGATTGACAGCAATGTATTGGCCCGTTCCATTTAAAATATAGATTAGAGAAAATATACAGTTTGGATAGAAGGCAAAAAAATAGAATAAAACCTTAAATTTAAGGCATTTAATACTAACAGTTAAATACGGTGATAGCATTGTGTTTGGGGCTATATTTTCTCAGCGAGTGTACGAAAATTAGTAATTATTGCAACAATGGATAGCAAAGGTTACCCCGATATTTTAAAAGGAAATTTAAAACAAAGTTCCGAAAGATAGGGTCTTAACAGACAATTTTAATTTCGTGCATCAGAAAAATTCGACAAATAATTCGCGTCTATAAGAGAATGCGTACTGTATAATATTAAAAATATGTTTAATTATCACTCACAGTCTCCAGACTTTAACCAGATTAAGAAAGTGCGGAAAATTCTTAAAATAAATAGGAATATGAAGCAAAAAAGAATTTCAAATTAATTACAAGTAAAATGGCGGAATATAATGCCATCGGTGACCAAAAATTTGGTAGATTCAATGACTCATCGCTTAGTTAGGAAAACCCTCCAAATATTATATTTCTTTATGAAACATAAATAAATGGTTTATTATTTAAATGTTTTGGTTATCGTACGGAGACTTTTTTGTCATGAAACTATGAATACTTTCAATGTTTACCCCATAATATAAATAAAGTAAATTATTTGTTTATTTTATATTTATAATAACTACCTTTCATTTTGGATTAAAAGGAAAGTAATTATATTGGGTTTTGACTGCTATTTTTCCTAAAATACATTAAAATTACTGTCGTACGGAGACTTTTTTGAATGACTGTATATGTAAATGAGCTTTGAAATATACCTTAAGCTTGATACCATATTATTTATTTATATTTCCTGCTAACCGCACCATCCTTTGACGCTTTTACTGTGGGTAGTATTTCATTGAAAGTGTAACGTATCCTATTCCTTGTTCGGCCATTTAGAGCCCCATAATCCTGCAGGCTCAAGCCCATAAAAAAGGGTCAGTCCAAGAGAAATATATTCCAGAACAAATGGAAATGGTTGGAGAGATGATATCGTGGTCATCGCGCAATGCTGCTAACTCTCCCTCGGCCCAGAATAAGGGTAAACATGTGTGCAGTTATAGAAACTTTGCTAAAGTAATAATGGGATGTTTAGAGGTTAATTTACACTGTGTATCACTACTTTCACAACGAGAGATGGAGAATTTACAGATTGTATAGGTCATTATTGTTATCTACAATTAGGAATGAAAGTGTTGCAATAATTGTTTTGATAAAATTAACGGTTTTACTACTTAAAACGAAATTAAAATTGTTCAAATTCAAAGTAATATCTTTATCATGTATGGGGTCCCGTGGCCGCGTGCCTGAGTGTCTGGTCGCGAACCTGGGGGAACCGGGTTCGATCCCGACAGACGCCAAATATTTCCAATTTTGAATGGCACAAAAGTAACCCCTGTGGTGCACTCTCCACACCAGCTAAGAAATCCCGTGAGGTGACGCCTGGTAAGCGCCCACACGGTAAAATATATCGTCATCATTACCGATGTCTACATCTGTTGTAGATACTGGCACACCCAGAAATGGGTAATATACCGTGATGATATATTTATTTATTTATTTATTTATGTATGATGATAATATGTATAATTGAATCAAACAATTATATAAGTGAAATATGTTTATTTTACTTGCTAAATGTTGAAATATCTCTTTTAGTTCCCGACAGCACCAGTGGCGGATCTAGAAATAAAATTTAGGGGGGGCCCAACAAAAATTTGAAATATAAATTTTAATACATATGCTTACCTGTACATGTACATATAAAATTAAAATATAATTTTAGTTTGTAACAGTGAAAAAATGCATTTTAATATCTTCTTCAGCTTCGACCTGAAGATCGCGATTTACTTGACGTATAGACAAACCAAACGTAAATAGATTTTTATGCGTTTTAAAGCACTAAATGATCTCTCCGTACTACAAGTAGTACCTAACGGATAAATTTACTAAAAAAATTAATAAACAAATTAAGTTTGGCAATGATGATGCAAAGTTATAAGCATCGATAGGAATTTCTGGTTTGTCATGTCTGTTAATCCAGAACTCCTTCCATAAATATAACTCTCCACGAACAGATTCTACTAACGACGGCAAATGAGCTTCATATTTACGCGCTACTTATAAAATATGAATATCTGGAAAATTATAATTGAAATAATATTTTAGTACAATTTGTTGAAATTTTGATATAAAATAGTATGTATCAGTTAAGAACTTTGAATTTAATTCTGATACAAGGTTAGTTATCTAAATAAGGTACAAATATACTTATTCCGTAATAATCCTGTGGTTCTGATTTTGATAAATTGTTCCTTTTGTGTAGTAATTATTTTGGAAATTTTTACTTCGATATCTAACTCTTCGGGGAATTGTTGAGTTTCATGATATATAATTTTAAATTCATTTTCCGTTTCATTTCTGATTTTAACAAAAATTTCTTTTACTAAAATAAATTGACATAGAGTTATTGACAAACATTTCGCCAATTTTTTAAAATTAATTAAAAATTGAAATTTGCAAATAGGATTAGACAAAGTATGAGCTTTACTTGCTGTTTGATGATTAGTGATGTTATTGTTGCTCATTTTGTCTAATACAAAAATTATTGCCGGCAAAACATCATCATAATTTAATTTCGAATTTATTTATAAACCATTTAGGGGGGGCCCGGGCCCCCTGGGCCACCCCCTGAATCCGCCACTGGACAGCACCACCCATTTTTGGGCTGTAACCCTAAAATTGTTCGAGATACAGACCTGGCGGTATCGCAAAATTACATCAGTATACAATTTTTCAAATTTTTTGAGCAATGGATACAATTTTTAGAGCAAAATAACTGAAATTAGCCAAAACTCGCAAAAAAACTAAGGTGTTTTTTCAGATTTTTTCCATTTTCAATTATTATCAAAAAATTTGAAATTTTGTACAGAAATAGATAGTTATTTAATGGTGAATTGGATGGGGTCCTATCGCCACCCAATTTTGAGTTATAGTGAAAAAATGAGTAAAATTTCAAATTTAAATATCTCGAGAACGACTATATTTAAAAATTTGGAATCAGCACGGTGAAAAGAATACAAAAGTACATTTTGTTTAATTTTTGAGAAAATGAGCATTTTTTACCTTCCGTTACCGTTTACCTTTAGGTAAGGAAGGTATTGTCTTTGGTCATATAATTCGTTGGTGAGTTTTTGTTGTTGTTGTTTGATGGTCCCCAGAATACGAATTTACTATTTTTAAGATGTCTGTATGTATGTGTGTTAGTGTGTGTATGTATGTGTGTTAGTGTGTGTGTGTGTCCGTGTGTGTGAATGTGTGTCCGTGTATGACAAATTTTTCTCCGACGATAACTCCAATACTACAATTCCAAAAATTAGAATTCTTTCATATTCCTCTTCTTTACATCCATATGAAGAGCTGATTAAATTTTGGTTATACTTGATCCACTGGAAGTACCCTTATTGGAAGTTTTTAAAAGTTTTTCTTAAAAAAAAAAACGCATTTATATATGATTATACATAATGTGATAATTTTATTGGATTTATAGAATATTTTCCAAAGAACTTTCTATATGGAATTTATAAAAAAATGTATTATGTTCGTGTTACAATTTTACTGGATATATAAAATCTTTTCCAGTGAACTTTTGATATACATTAAATTTTTTTTTCTTTAGGACCCCATTGTACCTTTCATGGCTGATTATGGAAATGAAACGTTTTATTTAAATTAGTTTGCTACATACTTATTACAAAACATTGCGAGTTAAATAAAATTGGATTAAAAGATTATATTATAATTATTTATTTTATCTGCATAATGTGAAAATATAATTGGATAATCCTTCCTATTTTTAAAATGCAAACGTAGGATTGTATTTTGCGCAATATAATTTTGTTGAGTTGAAATAAACTTTGAATTATATTTCAATAATATAAATAATAATACTAGTGGTCCGTAGTTAATTCTGAAAACATGTCAGTAATTCAGAATAATGAAATACTCATTTTTAACATAATTATCTATGCAGAATTTTAAAACAGAGAAACAATAATAAAATTTAAACTTAGTCACATGAAATTTTTATATAAATGTAGAAGTATTTTTTACCTTATGGTTGATATTTAGAATTCAAACATCTTGAAGTGAAGAATCCAAGATGTATCTAAAACAGAATAACAATAAATTAGAACATGATTTTATCACTAAATAATAGTAAATATATAAATAAAATAAATATATCATCACGCCACAATCTGCTTTATCGCAGATATCGGTAATGATGATGATATATTTGTACCGTCAACAATAATAAATAAATAATAATAAATAATAGTTATTCATGTATTAAAAGCGTAAGGAAGCTTTTATGGCCTGCGGCGGGATTTTAAGCCCGAGGCGTAAGCCAAGGGATAAAAACACGTCAAAGGCCATAAAAGCAAGTTACGCTCGTGGTACATACAAAACTTTATGCACGGATGAAAATTTTCAAATTATGAATGTTAGAAAAATTGTATCGAAAAGAATTTGTCCTCGTACATCCAGTATCTAGTGTTGCTATGAAAGCGGAGAACAACAGTTTATTGTTTGTTTCTTAGTTATGTCATTTAAATTTGATTTTGTGTATCTCCGTGCTTTCCATATAAATATTACAAAATTAATTTTCATTTTGCATTAAAGAATATAAAAAAATTCGATTTGTAATAAAAACTTTTCATGTTGCCTGCTTAAATTGTTTATATTGTTGGTTATAATTTGGTTTGACGTTTCATTATAGCCCGGCGGGCTATAATGAGGCCCGCGGGCTATAAAATGAGGTTTATGTCAAAGAAATTCGTGTATAATTGTCAAATTATGATACGTCCGTGCATAATAGTTATTTATGTATCTGTGTTCTACTTTTTATCACGAAGGAAAATAAACCACATGAAAACACTTAAAATCATGTTTTATTTCAATATTCTTTATCGGAATTATTTAGTTCGTTCTTCTTAAGGTTGTCAACATTGCATAATGGATTACTTTAGTGTCAATTTCTGAACTTTAAAGCCCGATTCACAAAAAAGTTTAAGCTAATCCTCATTTTTGGATTAGTGAATTCTATTCTATTCCGGTATTTAAAATTTAATTTTCATGATATTATCAATAAAGGTAGATACTAGGAATAGATTAGACTATATTTAAGATATAAACTGTCAAAATCAGAGTAAAATTCGGTAATCCAAAAATGAGGATTAGCTTAAACTTTTTTGTGAATCGGGCTGTTAATGACTATTTTTATGCAGTTTAGTGACGATTTCAACGCAATCCCTGATATTAATCCTGGCATCTGCATTAAAACTGAAACTATTATATTCTCTAAATTCTGTATTGTATTTGGAAATTTAAACAGAATAAAGTCAAGTCCTTCTCTCTGGAACCAGAGACAAATGTCAGTGGTGTTAGTTATTAAGAACAATCCGCCTGTTGAGCAATTAGCCAGTAATTTAGACCCCAATTCCTACTGCGACAGACTATGCAGCGCTCTTGCGTCCGTCGTATCGTGTTGCCAGCACGCCCAAAATGTTACCAGAACTTTTAAAGCGAGAGGGTGCATTTATAATGCAAGTTTTTGTATAGGGGTGCTATTGATTAAATTAAGCATCATTACAAACAGAAATGCATTGTGTTTCCGAGCTTTTTAGGGGAATAAATAATGAAGTTTATGTGTAATGCTTTTTTACAGTTTTTGTTAGAAGTTGATGTATGATGAACTTGTGGTTTTAATGGTAGCAGCATAAATTATATAGGATTGTACAGTGGTGGGCAGAAAAAATACGACAGGTCGAAAAAGCAAGTAAACTTTCTTCTATAAATAAATAATAAAATAAAGTTTCACTTCGTTCCTGCCCTTCGAGCATATACTGACTATACAGTGTCCCACACTCTATCTTCAGTGTAGGGGAGATAGCCAATGCTAATCTTATGGACGTTTTCCGTACCATGTTGCCAATTTTTCAATGTAATGTAATATTGAAACATTAATAAATTTTTATTGCTATACCAAAATTAGTTAACACTGTACAATTTAAGTTTTATGAGGGTCTCTTATTTACCCAAGGGCTTATTGGAATCACCCGAAATTTATCTGCAGTTCTAATAGTTTTATTTACAGGGGCGCGAAAAGATGCGTTGGAACCGAGGTGTAAAAAACATACTGAAGCTATAAATTATAATAAACCTTTCTTCACATTTTTTTTTTTTATACTGAAGCTATTTGTACCAGTAATAAGTAATATTTCAATGCAATATTTTAAAACCGCCCGGCATACTAACCTTGATCAAATGCATTAGAGATTAATATATTATAAATTCAAATTGAAGATTATAAAAAAAGAATAAAGACTTATGAACTATGTAAAATATATTTGCAGTATTTCTATCAAGCCTAAATATTAGTAAATTATCAAATAAGAAGATATAAATTAAATAAAAAATAATGGTTAATAATTTTAACTCTTTATGAGTTTATCATATAATATGTCGACATAAATAGCATAAAACATAAAAATATATTCTTCATCAATATGACATTGGGATAATGTATCGTAGGAGGAACACAAAAAATTAGGGATTTCAATTCATCATATCTTTCTGCTCCAATCGGCAAGTATAGTGTTACAAAATATAGTGTTAATTATTTCAGGTAGCTCTATATCTTTTCGTAGAATGGAAATATGTAACATAGGGAATTTATATTGTTGACGAAGATTGTAATATGTCCAATTAAGTACAAAAATGTTCTATATTATTTATTTTAAATTGACTAGAGTTTATATATTAATTATTATTGATTTACCTACGCTTGTTATGTTTTTATACCCTACTTATATTTTGTGTTTATATTATTTTATATTTTTTGTAAATTGCTAAACTGACCAGTTTATTATTTATTTATTTTTATTTTCATCCACCTGTTTAGATACACTGAAAGTACACCAGTCATAAATACATTCAATGAAGTACCCAGAATATTTCATCTCTTTTTGGGCATCTATTTTGCTCTTTCTATCTTGTAGTCTAACAGCAGGCAAATCTGGCAACATGGTACTCCATAAGACCCTATACTGAACATAGAGTGTGGGACACTGTGTAGTAACTATGGGAACAGATTGCATCTTTTTCTTATTAATGTATCAATGCATATGTCTGTCTTTATTTTGTTATTTTTAGATAAGCTTCATTAGTTAAAGAAAAGAGCAAAATTCGACCCAATGTCACCACTTTGAAACACCCCTCCTACTTTCCTAACCTTGCACCAATTTTTATCTGTACCAACAGCTAAAATTGGAATTGCCACGACCACGTTTTGCTAATCCCGCAGAAATGATAGAAAAATCGACTAAGCAGCTGACGACTAAAACCTCATGTTATTAGACATTTTCTTGCCCTGAAGAAGACTAACGTATATTAGTCTTGAAATAAATAATTTCACTTGCGTGTCCGATTATTTTTCCTTTGGGAACCCTCATCCATTCCTCAGTCGATTATCGCTCAAGTTCATTCATTGGCCAAGCCCGGGAACATTTTGACGCTACCTCGTATATTGCCTTTTACAAAGTAGATATCACGAGAATATGTATTGTATAAATAAAGACAATAAAGCTTCAAATCAATGTAATAATCCCGATTGGTCATCAAGTGACATTTCACGGACAATAAAAGATTCCATCTGAGTGCACCATTGGACTGATTCGGATCGCTTTTTATTAAAAACTCGATTAAAATTATTGCAAAGTAGGTACCGCTTAATTTTCCGCCTAAGAGCGATGCAGTTGAGAAGACACAGTTTAATTCAGTCTTACCAACTTCATTACAACAAAAACGAATTTATGGACGAGAGAATAAGACGACGGATAATACAAATTTTACTGTAATATTCATTAATTTCATGGGGATGGCGTTGTATTCGGAGACCAATTTACTTAAATATAGTGTTTTACTGCATAAAATTTATTTTACGAGCGCTACGATAAAGTAATACTTTGCAAAATGTATTGTATGAACGTATTAACGTATAATCTACGTACCATTAAAGGAAAGCACTTTATCATTTACTTTATTATTTTTTTGGTAATTTATTGCAAAATTGAAACATAATACCATGCGAAATCTTACATAAAATCCTAGATTAAGGATTTATTTTCAATTATGTCATGTCATCTTATGAACAGATTCTGATTCTATAACCTACTTCAATGAGCCTGTTTCACAATTTTTAAAAACTATTTTAAATGAAAGTTTATGGAATAATTTTCTTAGTAATAATTTTTATTTTAATAATTTGTTGTTATTTGTGGAAATAATTAAATAAAAAGATTGGCGTCCTGAAAAACTACCCCCCCTGGTCGTGATTCTTATTTGACACTTGTTTGACAACTTTGACAATATACTTGACACCTTAGAACCGCTGAAAATGTATGTACTCTGACGTCACATTTTGTTTGATCACGTGACTTATTTAAATTTTTATCCAAATTTCAGAAATTAATTGTAAAATATCTGAAGGATATTTCGTGATATTTTCAAATTTGAGGCTCTTTAAAGAACAATATCTTTTCAAATTTAATACTTAGAAGTCATATAAAAATTCTTGCATCAGCTCTAGGTAAGAGAGGTATAGGTTTCGTACTAAAAATCGCATATAGAGATTTTAACATTTTTACAATAATATCTGTAGATATGTGTGTATGTGTGTGTGTGTGAATCGTGTGGACAAGATTACTCAAATACTATCAATCAGAAATTTGTATACCCATTCTATACTAATGTGGGAAGAGTTCAATAGTTTTTGGTATATATCGGATCAAGGGAAGTATCATTTATACGAGCTTTTAACAGTTTTTCTTGTAAAATCTTTATTGAATATAATTTTTCAGCATCTTTTAGTAATAAAAATTGAATATAATGACACAGTCTTCAATTCTACGATAATAGCATTTACGAGTAGTAAATAACTTGAAATAACTTTAAATATTAAATTATAAAATAATTTATTTTTGTAAATCATCTTGCGATATTGCCTATGCGTCAAACAAAAACATAACATTTTAAAAACAATTTTGACATATTTAAACAAATGTCACTGTCTGGAAGCAATTACATTGAAATTAATAATGAAACAGTGTCAAGAAGACTGTATTGATTCTCATGAAATTAAGGTTTATAAAAATAATATATTTTCCATCATACATAAATATTAGATACAACTACATATTATCGAAATGGATCATATAATGCAATAAATATATGTAAAGGAACTTAATATAGTTTGCAGAATTAGTAAAGATGTAAGTGCGTATTTAAATTAATAAAAATTAAATAGCGGAAGGTACCTATTGTATCAGATTTCCATTATTGAAATCAATCATTGTTCTGTAATTTAAACAAAACGAGTGGCGAATATTTCGAGTTTTATTTCGTTTTAATAAACCCACAAAATCGTTAAGTATATATTCGATGTCCATTTCCAAACAGTTTGGAATCAATGGCAAACAATGTGGTTTTGTAATCACAGGCCATGGTGAGGATTACATTCGGTTCTTGTAACCGGTACGACAGCAAACCAAAACATACAAAATTTACGCTTCGCTGCTTCGAAAACCACTATGAAATGAAAGTTTCTTATACAGATATAGGATGATGACCCGTATCATTAGATTACTGAGAAAAAAATCTCTTATTTGATAATATTTGAATTTGTCAACTGGTTTCTTATTGCCTTAGTCTGCGATGTACTACATTAAATTATTCTATATATTACAGTGCCTTTATCTCTAAATCTATACAAGGTATAATAAATAAAGGAACTTTTTTATAGCATATATCCATTTTTATTTCAATACTTTTATTTCTAAAAATTCACAGTTGTTCAAATACTCTAAAAATGCGTACACTTACGTAATATTTTCTTTACAATCAAATAATATTACTACAAGTTTATGTCTCTACCCATTTTTTGAATT
Organism: Ophonus ardosiacus; assembly: GCA_943142095.1. Classification (NCBI taxonomy): domain Eukaryota; kingdom Metazoa; phylum Arthropoda; class Insecta; order Coleoptera; family Carabidae; genus Ophonus; species Ophonus ardosiacus. The sequence goes on from OW964830.1 coordinate 51,338,544, forward strand.
ATTGCCCCAAAAGTCAATATACCCCACATTTAGATAAAAACTTCAAAATTTTCAAAAATCTAATTTTTATGTATCTAGATACTTGTCAATGCGCTGATTCTAAATTTTGAAACCGCAGGTCGATATCTCGTTTCGTTCTCGAGATATTTAGATTTAAAGTTTTGCTCAAAACTGCCCATTTTTGGGTGTTAACCCAGAAATGGGTCGAGATATGAATTTGGCGACATCACCATTCGATTCTACGGGCAAAAATACATAAGTATAGCAATTTTCATAATTTTTGTCCAACCGGTTAATTTTTTATGAATAAAATCTTGAAAATCCTTGAAAATGGCCCAAATCTGAAAAAATCGTAAGGGGTACCCCTTACGATTTTTGCGATTTTTGGCCATTTTCAGTTATTTTGCTTTAGAGAATGTATGCGGTGTTCAAAAATTCTGAAAATTGGTGTACTTATGTAATTTTGCCCGTAGAATCGAATGGTGTTGTCGCCAAATTCATATCTCGACCCATTTTTGGGTTACTACCCAAAAATGGGCAGTTTTGAGCAAAATTTTGAATCTAAATATCTCGAGAACGAAAAGAGATATCGACCTGCGGTTTCAAAATTTGGAATCAGCGCATTGAGAAGTATCTAGGTACATAAAAATTAGATTTTTGAAAATTTTGAAGTTTTTATCTAAATATTGACTTTTGGGGCAATAATTTAAAAATGGGTAGAGATTTAAACTTGGTAGTAATATTATCTGAATGTACAGAGAATGTTACGTAAGTGTACGCAAATTTAGAGTATTTATATATGAGTATACATAATGTATATTCATGTGATAATTTTATTAGATTTATAGAATATGTTCCAAGGAACTTTCTATATGGAATTTGTAAAAAAATATATTATGTTCGTGTTACAATTTTACTGGATATATATAATCTTTTGTTTTTCATTGGCTTGTACCCGGATACGTCAAAATTTCGGCAACGTTTTGAATGTAGAATACTTTAATTCGTTTATTTTAATCCAAATAAACGAACTTTTATATAAACTGTTATATTAAATAAAACTATGAAGTTAAAATATTCGTATTAACGAATAAAATAGAGATGTTAATATTTTTTGCAATACCTTATTGAATACATTCAAATTGACATACGTTTTTTTCGTCAGAGTCTACTGCGAATTAGGATTTTTTTGAACACACTATACATAATACAATTTCGAAACATTTTTGCGCAATTCTGTCAGTACTGTTGTGATTCTTGATTCTATCATTTCTTCTGCCTAGTGGGAAAAACTGACACGTTATATATAGCTCTGAATTCCACGTTTTTCTATTAGCGTGTCTTCCGCTGCAGCCAACTCCACAAACCGACGAAGTACTCGGAGTTCCTGGTGCAAGAAAAGACAAATGTCTGTGGTGTTATGAAGAACGAACCTCGTTCAGCAATTAGCCTATAATTTAGAAGCTAATTCTCGCCAGAGTTCCAGTCGAGCAGTCAAAGATGTATGATTTTCTTGTGCGATTCAAAATAAAGGAGCAGAACTCCACAGTTAGTTAAATTAATAAAATGTTGAAAATAGTAAAAAAAAAATCTGATGTGGCCAGCCCATAACATCCCACTGGATATTTAACCACACAGTTTAAATAAAGCAATCATTATGCTCAAATATTACCTCTCGCAAAGAGAGGTATTGGATTCATGCTAAAATTGACATATCCAGATTTTATTGAATAAGCACGATTTAAGGTCCTTAGAATCCGATTATAACATTTTTAAAATGATGTCTTGTGTGTGTGTGTGTGTGTGTGTGTGTGTGTGTGTGTGTGTGTGTGTGTGTGTGTATGTATGTATGTCTGGATGTTGTAGTCAAGATTCCTCAAAAACTATAAAACTTAAAAAATATTTAACTGCAGTTTCCTCAATCTGACATTCCTGGGAACAATTGAACAACCGGAAGTAGTAGTTTCTTAGAAAAATTCTTCTAAATATAATTTTTGGGAAGTTTTTTTTTATTAAATATTGAAGAACATAAAATTCTCCATCTAATACACTTAAAATTTTTATTATATCTTGTATAGATTTAGAGATAAAGACACTATAATTTATAGAGTGAACTAAATCAGTTGACAAATTCCAATGTTTATAACATGACACATGTCATTGTCAAATATCAACATTTTTAGTGACGTTGTGAAAGCTTTTTCTGGGAAGTATATTTAATTTTTCTTATTGTTTTATTAATTAAATTTTTGAAATTATAGGTAAAATTTTGGTAAAATGCATATATCCATCAGAAATACTGCCAATCTGGTTAATAAATTGGAACAATCTCTGGCATGAAAATGATATAAAACAGATATAATTAGAATTATATGTGCGCAGAAGACATGTTAAATACAATAAAAAACAATATTTGGATAAGTTCTGTAATATTTTGTTATAAAACGACGGTTCGAAAGCGAAGTGCAATACAATACATACGTATATAGCCTAATATGGAAATGGCGAGAGGTCTTGTGCTGGCCACAACAGATTTTTTTTTATATGAACTCATAACAAACTTCATTTTACATTTAATAAATATATCATACATAAAATAAATTTCACAAATATTGACAAAACTAATAGACTTAACAAAAATTCAAAATAGTACTCGTATTTTTACACAAAGTCTTTTCAGAGTCGTGCCCTAAAGACAATGAAGCAAATCAACAGTACAAATAATATGTATATGATGGAAAATATATTACCTATTTTTACAAACCTTAATTTCCTTAGAATCAAATATATTACTTTTATATTCTCCGTAACATGGTTTCATTATTAATTTTAATGTAATTGCTTCCTGATAGTGACATTTATTTAAATATGTCAAAATTGTTATTAAAGTATTGTTTTTTTTTTTTTGACCGATAGGTTAAACTCGGATTTTGGGAGCTTATTCACTAAAATCTCTATATGCGATTATTAGCACGATCCCTATACCTCCCTTACCTAGGGTAGCGGGAGGTAAAAATCATTCTTGAATTGCGGCCTCCGTTGTATTGAGGTCACTCCCCCACTGTTCTCTATTTATATCGAAAAAGAAGACCTCGTGGCTGACAGTAGGCTATGTATTTTGTGCAGATGTTATATATCACCAGTGTCATTTCACAGTGCATTCGTTCGTTGAATGGGAGGTGGGGAGGGAGGGGGTTTGCTCATTGGCTTAACAACATATGTGTGACCTGCTTTGAATGCGGTGGCTTTAATCAATGATTGTTGTATATCCGAATATATTCGGGACAACCATCGGTACAATGGTACAAAAGAGACAAATGGTACGCGCCTTCTACACAACAGTACATATACAGAATGTCTCAGAATTAGGGGGACATGGTTAAACCACAGATTCGTGGGCCCAAAATTCTTCTAAAAAAAATCATTTTGCTTATAATAACGGGATTCTTTGTTCAACTTGAATCAAATTTGGTATGACAATCCATATGGATATAGTTCATATTACAAAATCATAAATAATTATATAGATAGTCCCGTCCTTTTAAGTAAAATATCTCTGCGTGTGCCTTCCTATTCTATTCGTTCTCTTGAAACGTTCTCTTCTAAAAAATATAAAACCAATGCTGCTATGTTTTCTACAGTAAATCGATTAATGTGTTCTTTCAATAACATGATTCTTAGTTATAATGTTCCAGATATTTTTAATTGTTCACTATGTAAGTTTAAATCATTTCTAAAATATGTTTTCTCGCATTCTTTGTCTGATCCTTAGTTTGTACTTCTCATTATCTATTATTATACTGTCTAGCTAGAAACTTTTATTCTTTATTATATTGTTAACCGTTCTGTACTTTTATTGGGCCTTGGCCTGTTGTACGGCCTTTCTTTCTAAATAAATAAATAAATACTTGAAGATGATATTTGTTATTATTAGTGAACCACTAATATGTGAAACTTGGGTGTCACAACCACGATTAGTTCATAACTTTTTAATGGCAAAGTCAATAACGTAACATTTAACATTATTGTTTTTCATAAAGATATATTCGATAGTAATTTTTTCTGTCTCTTCGTAAGTTGTGATATCTGTAACGATTTAGACAGAAAAAAAATAAATGTGTCTACGCCGTGTAATTTTTAAAATAAATTTTATCTACCAGTCTACCCAAATTTCGAACAACTAATTTTTAATGACAGTATTAATTGCTTATAAGTTGTTAATCTTCTGAAGTTGTTTAAGAGTACTCTAATATTATTTAATCGTCGAATTATACGAATGGCAGTAAAATATTATTAGGCCGAACAAATACTATAAAACTTAAAAAATATTTAACTGCAGTTTCCTCAATCTGACATTCCTGGGAAGAGCTGATTATATTTTGGTAACAATTGGACAACCGGTAGTAATAGTTTCTGTAAAAAATCTTCTAAATATATTTTTTTGGAATTTTTTGTTATTACAAATATTGAAGAACATAAAATTCTCTATCTAATACACTTAAAAAATTTATTATATCGCAAAGGCTAAGGCACTAAGGAAACTAGTTGACAAATTCAAATGTTTATTTTATCCGGGTCCTTGTTTCAATGGTTTAAAATGTATTTTTGCCCTCCTGAAGTGTAATGGGAACTTTACAATTGTATACACAGCAAGTGTAACCTACATTTTACGCTTACTGTGTTGTAACTTATCTAACTATGCGGTGAAATAATCAAAATACACTGGACGTTTATGGGCATTTAGAAAAGAAATCATCTTTAACATTTTCTATATTTAAAATTAATTTATATAAACCAAAATCACGGCAGCGACATCTGTCATTATTGTAAAAATCCGCAGTTATCGACATAGTCACCGATCGATATACCTGTCAAATACGCGAGGCGAACATTTCTGAAATGTCAAATATCGACACCTACCTATTATTTATTACGAAGAAAAGATGAGCTAATAAATATATTATTAGTCATAAACAACGTCTATTATTACAAATAAATTTTCACTAGAAGAAGTACTCTAATGAACGTAAGTAAAATCAAATTTGGAAATTGACTTAACCCCAGTATTTTAAACTAACCCTTTTCAGAAGTACAACCTATCTCATTAAAAAAAGTGATTTTCATTATCGTCGGCCAAAAAATTTGATACAATTCTCGTGCGTGAAGTTGTCGCGCTGTAAAATACAACTTACACGCACTCGAATGTAAATAACTATTAAATGTTTTTATAATCTATCTTTTCTAAATGACATTTGTTAAAAATAGTGCAGAGTAGGTCATATAGTAACAATGATATATGACTAATAAATTGATATGATGTATAATATTCACAGATTAATAACAAATAATAATGACAGCAAACCATATTCAATCATATTTATTTATAAGCATGAAATAAATTGTCTGGTAATAAAATTATTAATATGTTTTTATCTAAATGAGACCATAATCGTATCAAATATGTACATACATATATATGTCATAAATATTTATGTTATTTTAATTTATTCCACAAAAGATGAGCATCATTTTATCTCAAGTGCTATAAGTCATACGAACTCATTTATTTTTTGTTTTCTTTTATGAAGTTCACATATAGATAAATTAAGGTTCACAACAAAATGTACTTAATCTTTCAAATATAAATAATGGAAAATGAGTGTTGCAGCTGAAATTAAAATTAAATATGACCCATTTTCAGAATATTTTCAGGGCTTTCAACAAAATTAAGATTAATGTGCTCGTATGTTTTGGGAGTATACTTAATTCACATAAAATTTCTTTGATGTCATACCTATATCACACTGGTATTCTGTAAATTTATATATACCTACCATTATGTTGAAAATAATAAATACATTAGCATTAGACATAGCGTCATACCTTGTATATAAATTAAATAGATGTGAATATCCCGTTAGTAACCTACATATCAGATCCAACTACAATACATATTTGTATTTAACCTTTTTCGCCTATAGAATCTGTCTTCAGGAGCAGACAGTATGAAATATCTTTAATTATGTATCTTTAGTAGAAAACCTTGTAATTTTCTGTATGCTGCACATGTTTTCGAGTGTGTTTTACGCTTTATAACTCCCAAAGAAAGCAAAACGATCGATGTAACATCTTGCATTCGTAATTTGCATAATAAACTCGTTTTATGAATGCTGTATTAATGGAAAGAAAAAACTATCTCTGCTTTTAATACTTGTTTTCACATAATGTTAATATTTATTGAGGTAATATATTGAAACGGAAAGTAAATTATGATATAAACAAGATTTACATTTAGGATTTTAATAAAATATATTGAAAATATGATGTGGGCAACACAATACCTTCCGCTATTTTAATTTTTATTAATTTAAATACATACTACTACATTATCGGTTTCATTATTAATTGCTTCCTGACGGTGACATTTGTTTACATATGTCAAAATTGTTATTAAAATATTGTTTTTCTTTGACACACTGGCAAGATGATGTATAAAAATAAATTATTTTATAAATTTATATTTAACGTTATTTACTAAATGCTATTATCGTACAATTGATTGTACCATTATATTTAATTTTTATTAGAGAAAGGTTCCTGAAAAATTATATTCAATGTATTTAAAAAAAAATTGTTAAAAGCTTGTATAAGTGATACTTCCGGTTATCTGATATACACTAAAAAGTAATGAGCTCTTCCCACATTAGTAATGCGTATTAGTATATTACATCCGAGGTGGGAGATGTTTCATTATAGCCGAGGGCTTATCAGGGTTGAAAAAAACCCGGGTTTTATTAAATAAAAGCGGGTTTTATTGACAAACATCGAATTACAGTATGTATCATTTTTAACTTTAGTTTTATAAAGTATCTCAATACACATACACAAGTATCGTAATAGATAATAGATATTAATATTATTAATATTTTTTTTAAGACTGTAATGAAATAAACCCATGGGGTCCCGTGGCCGCGTGCCTGAGTGTCTGGTCGGGGACCTGGGGGAACCGAGTTCGATCCCGACGGACGCCAAATATTTCCAATTTTAAATGGCACAAAAGTGACTCCTGTGGTGCACTCTCCACACCAGCTATGAGTGCCCGTGAGGTGACGCCTGGGAACCGCCCACACGGTAAAATATGTCGTCATCATTACCGATGTCTACATGTGTTGTAGATACTGGCACACGCAGAAATGGGTAATATGCCGTGAGGATATATTTATTTAATGAAATAAACAAAAAATTAACTAGAGAGTGTACATGCGTACAAGTGACGAATTAATATTAATAGTTGCAAGTCTGCGCAATGCAAGTATGTACAAGAATTAGATCCAAGTGTGTAAGTTATCTCAATAGTTGTTATAGCCGCGTTAAACAAATAATATGTTTAATACACAACTCAAAAAATAATGAAAATGCTGACACAAGGATTGGAGTTGTTCAAATATAAAAGAAACACTGTGCAAAGTTCGCAGTGCAATGAAAAATGTATTAAAAATGATCAAACACGAAGTACACATAATGAAATTGATTGTAAAATGTTGCCGGTGACAAAAATTTATGTATATATGTGTGTACCATATAAGTATGTACCATATTTATTTAATAAAATATGCTTTCATGAAAGTGGGTTTTTTAGATGGGTTTTTTTTTTGGGTCGGGCAAAATTACAACAACCCTGACACATACAGACACACACACACACACACACACACACACATACACACATACATACATATGCACATACACACATACACACATACATATATACATACATGTATACATACATACATACACTTACATACCCAGAGACATTATTGTAAAAATGTTAAAATCGGATTCCGGGGACATGCTTATTCACTACAATCTTTATATGCGATTTTTAGCATGAACCCTATAACTCCCTTACCTAACGGGAGGTAAAAATAGTTTTGAACGTCAGTTGTATTGCACGAAAAGAGATTGATGGCTTTATAGGTCAAATAAAGCTTATAAAACGTAACGTTCATCGTTCATGATATGCTTTAGAATAGAACAACTTCTTTGCCACCTAAATGCCTAGTGTCTTCAACATATAGCTTCTACTGTAGAACCCTCCGTTGATCCCACACAACATTAGCTGGCTTAGTAAACCTGCAGTGTGCATATGACGTCAATAGTTATTCCGCATCGGTTAAACTTTGGCGTGCAATTAATGCACCCGCTGGAAAGTTTGAATAAAAAACGAGAGCGCCATTATTTTAATTGAATGTATTGATATCGCACAGGTCTAGTTGTTTTAGACAGATAAGCTGAACGCAATATTGATCTGGTTTTCGAGAACTATTGTGCATTTTTCAATTAAACAATGGCATTGTTGATTATATGTAGTTAAGCAAGTGTAACACCGGGGAGGGGGGTCTCTTATTGTTGACTTAAGCCTCATTCCCAGCTAATGTTTTAACGCGTAGTGAATTGCGCATAGTAGCTAGTGCGTAATGCAGGGTTGTTGCAATTTTGCCCGACCCAAAAAAAAACACCCAAAAAAACCAAAAAAACCCATCTAAAAAACCCACTTTTGTGAAATCATATTTTATTAATTAAATATGGTACATACTTATATGGTACACACATATATACATAAATTTTTGTCAACGGCAACATTTGACAATCAATTTCATTTTGTGTACTTCGTGTTTGATCATTTTTAACATATCGTACCCCGGCGAGAAGAATGACACAAGTCCAAAAAATAGTTTTACGTAAAACTTAAATTAAAGAAGAAAGTTCTCGAATGTAAAGTTACTTACATTAGCTCTAAACGAAACGACATAAGATCCATCTCTCGAAAAATATAATCTTGATTTATGTCACTATTTCTGATTATTAGAAGCATATTTTTGACCAATTTTATCTGATGAACTTAGAATTTCTAAATTTTGACTTGTGTCACTATTCTCACGGGGGTGCGATATTTTTCATTGTTGTGCGAACTTTGCACAGTGTTTCTTTTATATTTGAACAACTCCAATCCTGGTGTCAGTATTTTCATTATTTTTTGAGTTGTGTATTAAACGTACTATTAGTTGTGACACTTGGATCTTATTCTTATACACACTTGCATTGCACAGACTTGCAACTATTAATATTAATTCGTAATTTGTACGCATGTACACTCTCTAGTTAATTTATTGTTTATTACATTAAATAAATAAATAAAATAAATATATCATCACAGCATATTACCCATTTCTGGGTGTGCCAGTATCTACAACACATGTAGACATCGGTAATGATGACGATATATTTTACCGTGTGGGCGCTTACCAGGCATCACCTCACGGGCACTCATAGCTGGCGTGGAGAGTGCACCACAGGGGTCACTTTTGTGCCATTTAAAATTGGAAATATTTGGCGTCAGTCGGGATCGAACCCGTTCCCCCAGGTTCGCGACCAGACACTCAGGCACGCGGCCACGGGACCCCATTACATTACAGTCTTAAAAAAAAATATTAATAATATTAATATCTATTATCTACTACGCCGGCTTATGTATGTGTATTAAGATACTTTATAAAACTAATGTTAAAAATGATACATACTACATTTCGATGTTTGCCAATAAAACCCGCTTTTATTTAATAAAACCCGGGTTTTTTTCAACTCTGGCGCAATGCTTAAAAGATTGGGCAACGGTAGAGAGAGATGTGGTAAAAATGATCATTATTTCTAATGAGGTCCCATGGCCGCGTGCCTGAGTGTCTGGTCGCGAACCTGGGGAAACCGGGTTCGATCCCGACAGACGCCAAATATTTCCAATTTTAAATGGCACATAAGTGACTCCTGTGGTGCACTCTCCACACCAGCTATGAGTGCCCATGAGGTGACGCCTGGTAAACGCCCACACGGTAAAATATATCGTCATCATTACCGATGTCTACATGTGCTGTAGATACTGGCACACCCAGAAATGGGTAATATGCCGTGATGATATATTTATTTATTTTATTTTATTTATTTCTAATCAGAATTTTGACTTACAAAGAAAACAAAGTTGAAACATTGATATTGTAAATATAACTTAGAAGAGCCTTTACCTTGTCACACATGAAGAAATATGAATATGAATGTGGTCACAAATTACGGGATTAATATAAAATTTCGCATAGATAATGTAATGGCAAACGACAGCATTCATTTCAAAGTCTTTGATTTACAATTCTCATGTCATGTTCTTGACTGTAGTCCTTATTATCCCACTTACAAACAATTATAAACGACTGTTGTGACATTACTAATTAAGTATTTGAACTCATGCTAATGAATTTAGCAATAATTAAGTACAGTACGCAAGATAATTGTCTCCTAACCGACAACTTGCATATGAATTAGTACTTTGCAGGTTGTATCATCATTATAAAAAGACGTGTGTATGGAGCAATGTCTCATTAATATAAGGAAATATTCTTTTTTGTTAATTGAACGAGACTTTTGCATGACTTGTAAGACTACATGTAATCTAAAATGAAATGTACATAGTTTCAAAAATAAGGTTAATGTTTCTACAATGAAAAGTCTAAAGTTTAAATCAATTAAAAATAACTTGAAATATCCTTTCAACTTTTGAAATTTTACTGTGCCAGATTAGAATATAATTACAGAAAAAAATGTTTGTCAAGAATAATTGAAAGTATTAAATGTGTGTGATATATTTTAACCTTGAAGTGGTTTACTGTATCATGTAACAAAAGACTGACCTATTTAATTACGATCATAGAGAACAAAAGGCCGAGTTGACAGTAGATGACCCAGTTTAAACTGTGCACGGTCATTAATTTAGATTTTGATTAAGTATATTTTATACATGCATTTTATATGTGTTTGTAATTAATTAGTTACTTTCAAATAGAAAAAAATCTGATGTGACAAACACAATACCTCTCGCAATTTAATTCTTATTAATTTAAATACATACCTACGTATGCACTAATGGTGCAAACTATATTATGTTCCATTGCATATAACTATTGCTTTATTTAGTATTTTTTTTTTTTTTAAATATCACCAATATTAATTAGAAGTGATTAGTTTATAGACAGTGACATTAACCTGCATGTCAGTTACATATATTTGAAATATGAACTGTATTTAACTGTTTATCAAAGGGTCTGGGATTTATGAAAAAATATTTTTTAAATTTACCTATAAAATATATAGAAAAAGTATTGATGCAGACCTGTAGAAAATTCAATACTCTTTAATTTTCATAAGACATAAAATGCAAAATAAATAGCATTTAATGGCATTTTTTGAAGAAAAATCATTACGAGCTTCAAGTAAAGTGCCATTTCCGGTTATCTGGTTAAAAATCAAATGGTTTCTTTTCATATTAGAATGGGGTCGAAATACAAAGTTTCAGAATTTTCTCAATGATAGTATTTGAGTTAGAGCGGAGACAAAATCTGTACACACACATTCACACATACAAACATCATTGTGAAAATGTTAAAATTGGATTGTAGGGACCTTAAAACATGGTCATTTACTAAAATCTCGATATGTGATTTTTAGCACGATCCCTATACCTCCCTTACCAAGGGTAGCGGGAGGTAAAAATTTTGATTTGAACTTTGTGAATGTCTATTGTATATTAGAACACTTTACGTTTCAATATGTACTTATAAAGCCAGCTTAGAGAAATCTTTTTTAATCACCATTTTTGGTATTTATATTATGACCGTCACAAAATATAGTGTGTACCATTTAAGGTCATATGTTCAACTTAAATTGTTTGTTAACTTAGCTCTCAGTTAAAACGAACAACATAGAATCGAGAATTTTTACAACGTATGCTATAATATCGATGCTATATTTTACATTTTAACGGATAGTTAATTAGCAGACATTTTAATCAATATGAAAATACCGGACCTGAATTATATAATATTTCGTAGGTCCTTTTGTACGACAACGTACTTAAAACTATAAACATGTATAAAAGGTTGTTTTACAAAGTAAAGCTGAGTTCTAACGGCTTAAAAGTATTTCAAACCACTCGTTTCTTGCAGTACGAGTACTTGTTCTCATGGATTACTGTCTACTGCGCCCATACATACTGGTTTGGTTCAATACAGAGGTTCTCAAACGAAGGTAATAATAAAATACGTCTCAAAAAGACATAAAACAATATATCCATAATTATTATCATTCAATATTTGATGGAAAGCTTCGTAGAATAAAAAAATAACATTATGCTACGTTAATTTAATTTTTTCTCGAATATTTTTAGGATATTTAGATAGTGTTAGGGTAAGTTTTAAGATGTGAAGCAATTGCTTCAAAAATTGTTGTCTAAGGGCCAGTTGTACAATCTCCGGTTAGAATGTTAACTGTCGGTTAAATAAACAAAATTGAAACGAAATGAGCTGTCAAACGACACATTGATCATTGCTGTCAATAACCCGACTCAATATTGTTTATTTAACTTCCAGTTAAAATTCTAACCGGGAATTGTACAACTGGCCCTTAGTAGTGTTACAGTGTTCAAAAAAAAATCCTAACTCGGAGTTGGCTATGAACAAATTGAAACAATTTGAAAGCATTTAATTAAATGTCAATTCGGCACAATATACTGTCAAAAATATCTAAAGTAATCAAATGTTTTCTTCGTGAATCCTTATTTTAGGAATAGAAATAAATTAGAAAACGGTAAATCGCAATATTTTTCTCCTTTACTTTAGTTTTGACAACTTGAGTTTTGAATTGAATAATGTTCAGACATACGTTTCTACCTAACACTATTTAAATTAAATTTGTTATCTCTCATTTTCCTGTACTTTATGATCCAAATTCAAAAACAAAGAACGAAAGAACAGATGAAGAACAACATTCTCCAACAATATAAATCTATTGAAGTCCAATTTGCATAATAAGACGTACTTGCAGGAAAGAAAGATGTTAATATATTCAGTTGCAGTATAATTTGCACGTCAAGATCACAACTGACGTTGGATTTCCTTTGAGATTTCCTCTAGCTAATTAATCCCTGAATTTGATCTATCAAACGCCCAAGGAACCGGCATAACCATTTCGCCAATATCTGTAGTAGGTAGTTACTGTCTGCTATTTTGTTTGTATTCGGAACTATATGGCACTGGTATATGCATTAGATTACACTTAGAACATTAATAATTAGCTAACAGTATAATGACTTTATATATATTGTGGCTATATGCGGCCATATTTTTCCGATGATGGGGCGCGAAATTTGAATTCATATGATATGATAACAAAATTCGATAAACAATTAATGAAATAAAACAAAAATACACCACTAAATTATAAAAATATTTACATAAATAATAAATATGTGTCGCCCCTTCATAATATACATTTTCACGCTTTAAAGTTTAAACTATACTTTTGATTCTTCGAAAAATGCTAGTTTTAAAATATTGGTGAAATTTCCTTTGTTAGATTCATTATTGCAATCAAAATCCTTTGTTGTAATCAACAATTTTACAGTTATAATTTGCAAGATAAGAATGTCAGGAAATTATCCGTTTGGCAGGATATTTATTTTACTTTTTTATACTAAATTTTAATAGCAAATCAGGGAAATTCGATATCGACAGAAAAGAAAAATATAATTATCTCATTATTTCAGAATTATATATCATAAGTATTTGATTCTTTGCATCTTATTAAGAATTTTAATATTTAAATATTGTCGGATTCCTTCTTGTAATCAATATTCTTGAACTATAAGAAAAATATTCTTTGTTGCAATCAACACCTTCACAGTTATTTCAATATGACCATACAAAAAATATCCGTTTGAACTTATAACTATTATACTTTAACTATACGTTTTTTAATATAGAGAAACATATTAATACAAATAGATCAATCCAGAACAAATAAATTTTAAATGGCACAAAAGTGACCCCTGTGGTGCACTCTCCACACCAGCTGAGTGCCCGCCTGGTAAGCGGCCACACGGTAAAATATATCGTCATCATTACCGATGTCTACATGTATTGTAGATACTGGCACACCCAGAAATGGGTAATATGCCGTGATGATATATTATTATAATTATTATTATTATTATTATTATTATTATTATTATTATTATTATTATTATTTTAAATTCACATATAATTCACAAACAATATCTTAAAATGTAACTTTTCTGTAAACAACTTTCGAGAGTGGCATAATATGTTTCCAATTTCACGCCGACCAATCAAAATCGATCCCCCTATTGGCCACATTATGTATATACAGTCACTATAGCTGAGAGTAAGATATAGGAATTTCTAAACCAACTTCTGCACAAAATGACAATGTCGGCGTTCATTCCTGAAAAGTTTAAGAACTGCTGGTCTCCTTGCCAGTGCAGAGTTTCAACACAACTCATGTGACTCTCAATGAAGAAGACATACTGCTTTGGTTTGGTGCGAAAGACCACATGTCATTTGTGACCCCTTTAAACAAGAAATGAATGCAGTTGACATTGAACTCTGCACAACACAAACAATAGCAAAAACATAGACCAGTTCATATCCACTGCTATGCTACAGTTCATTAGCATATTGGCTAGATTATAATCAAATTTATGGACTATGTATAGTGCGATTTCCAATTAAATTTTGGGGGGGTTCATACTATTCATACAGAACAGTATAAGTTAATTAATGCTCACTCTAGAATTACTGGCACGCCAAGCAGAGGATAATATGCCGTGATGATATATTTATTTATTTATATTTGAATCTCACAAACTAAGGCATGGAACCTACTCAGTCATTAGGATTTAATCCTGTGGAGAGACCATAAAAGGAAAAAAAAGGTAATGAAAATTACCTTAATTTAATAATGGGTGAAAGATAATATTCTTTTCTTTTAATGATTGAATGTTTGCTCAGTCTACTTAAAAAAATAATATTCTAATTTTGAATTAATTTTTATCAAATTTTTAGCAATATAAGAGTATGATATTATTATATCGTTAAAATCAAAAGAAAATCAAATAATTAACAAGTTAATAAAAAATATATATTGCCATTTAAAAAATATAACATTGATCCATAACTTGAGTAGCACTAGTTTTAAAATAATAGTGGTTATTTCAAAATGTGTCCCCCTCTATGCCTTACAAAATATCTTAATCACTTTTTTGTGTAACTTGTCATATCCACAAATAAAATGCACTGTTCCATTATCTTGATACACCCTATATATATACAGGGTGTTAATACTAAGTCGTTACACCCGAAAATGGTAGTTAGAACTCAATAAAACAAACAACTTTTCTTAGTTCCAAATTTTGATTTGGTGCCTCGGTTCGTAGTTATTGGAGTTCTTTTGTTTTTCGAAATATCATCATAACTCCATTATTTTAAAGACTATTGAAAAATTTTTTTCTTTCAAATTTACCGTTGGGCTCTCTAAAACATTTGGCATTTACAATTATTTTTTATTTTTTCAAATGACAAAATGGCGATTGATCAAAAATTCCAATA
This sequence comes from Ophonus ardosiacus, assembly GCA_943142095.1. Classification (NCBI taxonomy): domain Eukaryota; kingdom Metazoa; phylum Arthropoda; class Insecta; order Coleoptera; family Carabidae; genus Ophonus; species Ophonus ardosiacus. Next base: position 51,354,050 of record OW964830.1, read on the forward strand.
CATGATTATTTGATAACCACTCCATCAATTTTCGAAAGTAAAACATTTATAAAATCCTTGTACTATCTACTACAATTAAATGAATAAAAACTTTTTTGGAATAGATTGAAAAAAATGTTTAGGACAAATATTGTAGTAGATAGTTTAAGGATTTTATAAATGTTTTTACCTTCGAAAATCGATGGAGTGGTTATCAAAAAATTCTTTATCATGAGATAAAGAAGAATAATCTGATGCAATAAATCGCACAGTCCAAACTACACCAAGGAAACCAGTTGACAAATTCAAATGTTTATAACATAGTTTGTAATCGAGAGATAAATGTCCTTTCGGCCATCATAAGACAATGTCTAATGGTGCCCGAAAGAACGAAACGATCGTTATATAATAAATATAAAATCTGTAGAACAACCAAAAAGTTCCATCAAGTACCGACTACGCACAAACCCTAACAGTTTAATAATATTATAATATTAATATATATTAATAATAAAAACCATACCTATTCGAGTGAAAATAGAAATATTTATCAGTAATTCAAAAAAATTTAACTAGTCCATAAAAAAAAACTACTTATTACAATTTATGAGAAGTTTTTTTTTATAAGTAACTATGGATGAATAACTCCCCAGTTGCACTAAATCAACTTCAGATTTAATTTGAAATATTTTTTCTTGGAAAATTAATTATTAAGGCAGAAAATTACTCGTAAATAAGTTCCAATTAGTCAATAAAAATTGTACTGTAAACCAGATAGACGACAAAATTGTGGAAAAGATTTTGTTGGAATTCTATTTGTTTTATTTGACTGTCTTTTAAAGCTCGGTACATTTTGTGCTAAAGCGTTTACCGTGTAACTTGTAACATGGCTAATGTTCCATAGAGTTAAGTGACTTCATTCCTTCCTTGTATTTCCCAGAAGGTTACTTCTTAAAAGGTTTACACCCATATATCATTTTGTTTGGAAAGTTTTCATATATTGTAAAAACAAACTATTTATAACTACATATATTTGCCATCGATCAATGCTTTGAATTGTGATTTCCCTTTCTAAGTATTTTAAATTTAAATCAATTTTCCTTGAACTTGGTTTTACCCTATATTTACAAAACACTCTAACGTGGCGACTTTGCAGGAAATATAAATTTATACTCGCATGTACATGACTATGTTTAAAGTATAGGTAATAAGTTTTTCTATTTTGCCAACATAAAAGATGTTTTATGATATATTATTTAGTGTTGATTATATGCAGCTTTATGGCTAATTAACAACTAAAGGACGTAATTAATGACCGCAGCTGTAGAAAACTTTCATTAGAGTTTTACAATTCGTCATTCTTGGGAAATGATGATATACCGAGCTATAATAATAGAAAATAACTTCTAATTAATACCATATTAACACAGATGTATAATTAAAATCAAGTATTGATTAATGCGGTTAACACTTGAATGGATGGCCGTCTATGAATATGATTTATAAAAATATAATTTGTATAATGTATAAATAATTGTTTCACCATTCACGAGCTGAAAAGAAAATAACTGGTTGCCAATTCTAATAATAATGATCACAGAATAAATATTTACTTTCAATGGAAACGAATGATTTTAATTTATAGTGTGTGAGAGAAATAAACTATGAACTCTTGCGAATTCTGTGAATTGTCATCATATATAACTATTACTTTATTTAATATTTTCTTTTTTTTTATTAATTTGAAGTGATTAGTTTTTTGACACGGACATTTATCTGTCAGATACATACATTTGAAATAAAATATTAGTTAGTATTTGAGTTAGAGCGTAGACAAAATCCATACACACACACACACACACACACACACACACACACACACACACACACACACACACACATACACACATACACATACACATACATATACATATATAGAGATGCACTCGATTTCGAGCATTTTCAAAAATCGAGGTGAGTCGGACTTTTGATTTTGGCCCGGCCCGAAAATTCAAGCTTTTCGGGCCGAAAATGGATGAAGTTGAAAAGGATCAAAATGATTTAATAACAACAAACTTACTTCAAGAATTCAAGGTTATTCATTAAAGCATAATAATTATATTGTGATGTTGCTATTATTATTGTTATTATACCATAATGATTTCTTGTCCTATTTTTGAGAAGAAACAAAGTTAGATAAAAAATCATTATGTAAATTATATTTTTTATAAGATTTGTGAAAAAGTTGTTTAAATTTTCGAACGGCTTTGGTAAACAAAGTGTTAAATACACGTAGGTCTGTAATTTTTATAACAAACTTACACTAGAAGGGTCTCTTTTTTAACTACTTATGTTAACTAATGTTGAAAGTTATAAGAATGTTGAGGTTTTTTATAAGTTTGACACGAAAAAAGTTAAACATTTCGCTTTAATATAAAAATCAACACTAGGAATGCCGGATGCACCCAATTTCGAGCTATGGCCCGGCCCGGCCCGATTTCGAGTCAATTTTCGAGCCGGGCTAGTTAATTTTTTTATCGAGTCGATCTTCGAGTCGGGCCGGTAATTTTTATTTTCGGGCCGAGTCGATCCAAACCTCAAAGCCCGGCTCGCCCCGGCCCGAATGCATCTCTATACCTATCGTCATTTCCATTTTATGTTGGTAACTAGTGTAGGTCTGTCGATATTAATAACAATTAGGCCATTTACTCATTAGAAATTTATGTTAATTAACCACAATCTTTTCAATTAGGACTGTACGAGTAAACCGCATGTCAATGATTCTTCTTTCGATGTTGTAGGTCATACCCTTCACCTTTCCTCGGGCCTTTTCTTTTCCCATGGTGCTTGCACATTCTAATAACGTCTTATAGCTCGACTTCTGTCCGTGAAATGTCAGCTGGTAATCGCAATAGCAAATGTACTTGATACCTATATTAATAAACTTGCTCAACCTACCATACAGACACCATGTAGTCAAGCAGTCATGTACATATGTTCGAGATACGAATATATGCTGGTCAGAAGATTAGGGTGGTGAATACGATGTGATATTTGATATTTGGATGAGATGCACAATTAGGTGTTAACAAGTACTCGAAATCTTCGTTATACAGCATGTCGTTTCAGTTTTCAGGACCCTCTTAAAAAGTTTGAAAAATCTTGATAAAGCACGGACACTAAGCCGTCTGAAATTTAAAAAGCTCGAGATTTAACGCCAAGCCCAGTTTGAAATTTTAAAAAGTTTGAATTTCAGGCCAAGCTATGTTTTTACCTCCCGCTACCGTTGGTAAGAGATGTATAAGTATCGTGCTAAAAATCGCATATCGAGATTTTAGTAAATGACCACGTTATAAGTGTGAAGATCCGACAAAACATGGATCCGAGTACCCGGATTTTAAAATATCCGGTTCCTCGGATAACCGATGTTCGGATATTGAAGCGGATATCCGTAAATTTAATTCGGATTTGGATCCGGATCCTGGTTTGGGTACCATATCCCATTCGGGTCCGGTTTCGATGTGTTGTTCACGGATCCGGATCCGAATTTTAATTCTGGATCCGTTTCATCATTTTGAATGTAAAGGCAAACATTTGAATGTAGACGGTTTTATAATACCCCTCTAAAATAGCAAAGTAGTTGGTGCAAATTTTTCTTAGAATATTGAAAATTCTGTAGTTCTAAAATTTTAACATTCAATATAACAAATACTTCAAAGAAAACGAAATTAAGATTAAATTTGAGAAATAATGGTTACAGGTTCATTACAGGTGTCCGAAATACCTATTTATTTATATCGTGCATGTGTTTTTGTTACCTACTTATAGTTCTGTGGAATCGAGGAATTTCCTTCTTAGCGGATGCTAAAAGTTTAACATCGAAAATATACCGACTATTAACTACATCAAACAAAAATGTATAGTAGATTATTTCATAATCAAATTTATTTGGTTTTGTGCCTCGATGATAATATACATTCAAATATTATCATCTGGTTCAATACTGAGAATAGGTACTCGAATCCGAGAACCGATGCGCATACTGAAATTCCATATCTAAAATCCGATACTCATACTCATATTCGGATCCGAATCCAAAATCCAATACTCAGAGTCGGATCCAAAACCCGATACTCAGATCCGGATCCAAAATCCGATACTCAGATCCGGATCCAAAATCCGATACTGCGATTTGGATCCGAGATCCGGATAGTTCAACATTCAATTATCTGGATATCCGGATATTTTTGGGTCCGAAACCGAAACTATCCGGATCTGGATCCCACCACTAGTTATAAGGTCCCTAGATCCAATTTCAACATTTTCACAATATCTGTTAGTCTGTTTACATACATAGTAAGGGCTGGCTAAGCGTTTTCTTAAATTTTATACTGTTTTATCTTCTCACTAAAAAAAGTCCTCTCCGTAAACATCCTCTAATAGCTGTATCACAATACCGTCTGCGCTATGATAGCCCAAGTATAAACATCCATGCTTAGTGTGTTCCGTGCTTCTCTGGCACGGGGTCAGGATTATTACACGATCTTTTGTTCATTTCACTGTGCTAGGCAATAGCAATAAGCAACGGCAAACAGCAACAGCTACAGCAAGAGCAGAGAGATCCCACGCGAACTTTCACGAGCCGAGTGCAGCACTGCGGTCAACGTCATGCACGGCGGAAGGACAGTTTCCGTGGGGGCTGTTTTTCTCCCACAACCATAAATATTAGTGCTTTTTATTACGAGAGAGATGAGCGCAACGCGTTACTAGTTACACCATAACAAAAAATTATAAAATATACACTTTGTACTTAAAGTACTATTCAATAAATAGTGATTAAGGTAAATAAAATATTTTTATTCAATTTTGACATTTTAAACTGTCATTATTAACTCCATGGAAACAACTATAAGTAACACTTTATTCACAAATGAATTAATTTTTTACCTCTCGCTAAGAGAGATATTGGATTCATGCTAAAATTCGCATATCCAGATTTTATTGAATAAGCACGATTTAAGGTCCCTAGAATCCGATTATAACATTTTTAAAATGATGTCTGTATGTGTGTGTGTGTGTGTGTGTGGGTGTGTGTATGTGTGTGTGTATGTATGTCTGGATGTTGTAGACACGATTCCTCAAAAACTATAAGACTTAAAAAATATTTAACTGCAGTTTCCTCAACCTGACATTCCTGGGAAGAGCTGAAAAAGTTTTGGCAACAATTGAACAACCGGAAGTAGTAGTTTCTTAGAAAAATTCTTCTAAAAATAATATTTTGGGAGTTTTTTTTATTAAATATTGAAGAACATAAAATTCTCCATCTAATACACTTAAAAATTTTATTATATCTTGTATAGATTTAGAGATAAAGACACTATAATTTATAGAGTAAACTAATCGCAGAGGCTAAGGCACTAAGGAAACCAGTTGACAAATTCCAATGTTTATAACATAGTTTGTAAATGACACATGTCAATGTCAAATATCAACAGTTTTAGTGACATTCTGAATTCTGATAGCTTTTTCTGGGAAGTATATTTAATCTTTCTTATTGTTTTATTATTTAAATATTTGAAATTGAAAGAATCTCTGACATTTAGAAACTTCCTCATACAATGAAAAATAGATATAATTATATGTATGCAGAAGACATGTTAAATACAATAAAAAACAATATTTGGGTAAAGTTCTGTAATATTTTGTTATAAAACGACGGTTCGAAAGCGAAGTGCAATACAATACATATATAGCCTAATATGGAAATGGCGAGAGGTCTTGTGCTGGCCACAACAGATTTTTTTAATTCACTCTGCAACAAATAATGCGTTTAAAATAACATCAGGCACGAAATTAACACTTACCAAAGTATTTAACAGACATTATCAGCCATTTTCATTATTTTTCACGGCACAAATGATAGACAATAAAGCTTTTTAAATAGATGACTTGACGTCTATCATCGACGATTGTCATGCACAGCTTACTAATTGATTAGATTAGACTATAATTATACTGTAAATATTTGTATGTTACAATTAAAACATAATTCAACTTCTTCGCTTTGTCGTGCTATTACAACAAGCTTGTATGTGTCATACAGACTTGGTTGTACTACATAATTATTAATAATGTACGTCACAAGAATTCCAACGCAAACTTTATTTATGGAAATTATAAACGAAAAGTTTTATATGTTCTAATTATTTTTACATTAATATATTTAGAATTAGTTTATATTTCATAATTAATAGAAAAAAATAACCCTATTTGTTACGGAGGCATATCAAGTATTACTTCAAATTAAAACATTGTAAAGAGCTCTTACGTTTGCGCACTTATGTACATGCTTATAATATTAACTTGTATGTAAATGAAATGTAGTGAACGTGAGACCACATAATTTTACAGAGGGTATATGTTTCCATTAAGAAGTACATGACAAAGAATTTTCAAGCCTAACTAACGAACAAACTATTTTTTAAAAGAATCTGTTGTTGTCAGCACAAGACCTTCCGTTAATTTGATGTATTTTATACAAATCCCATACCAAAAGTTCATTGGAAAAGATTCTATATATCCAGTAAAATTGTAACACGAATATAATACAATTTTTTACAAATTCCATACAGAAAGTTTCTTGGAATATATTCTATAAATCCAATAAAATTATCACATGAATATACATTATGTATACTCTTATATAAATACTCTAAAAATGCGTACACTTACGGAACATTATCTTTACAATCAAATAATATTACTACCAAGTTTATATCTCTACCCATTTTTGAATTATTGCCCCAAAAGTCAATATACCCCACATTTAGATAAAAACTTCAAAATTTTTAAAAATCTAATTTTTATGTATCTAGATACTTCTCAATGCACTGATTCCAAATTTTGAAACCGCAGATCGATATCTCTTTTCGTTCTCGAGATATTTAGATTCAAAGTTTTACTCAAAACTGCCCATTTTTGGGTAATAACCCAAAAATGGGTCGAGATATGAATTTGGCGACAACACCATTCGATTCTACGGGCAAAATTACATATATATACGAATTTTCAGAATTTTTGAACACCGCATACAATCTCTAAAGCAAAATAACTGAAAATGGCCAAAAATCGCAAAAATCGTAAGGGGTACCCCTTACGATTTTTTCAGATTTGGGCCATTTTTAAGGGTTTTCAAGATTTTATTCATAAAAAATGAACCGGTTGGACAAAAATTATGAAAATTGCTATACTTATGTATTTTTGTCCGTAGAATCGAATGGTGATGTCGCCAAATTCATATCTCGACCCATTTTTGAGGTAATACCCAAAAATGGGCAGTTTTGAGCAAAACTTTAAATCTAAATATCTCGAGAACGAAAAGAGATATCGACCTGCGGTTTCAAAATTTGGAATCAGCGCATTGAGAAGTATCTAGATACATAAAAATTAGATTTTTGAAAATTTTGAAGTTTTTATCTACCTAAATGTGGGGTATTTTGGCTTTTGAGGCAATAATTCAAAAATGGGTAGAGATATAAACTTCACGCTCAATGTCGTCTCTTTACATTCAATAAATTCACACTTTTCATTGTTAAAGTTCCACTTTAGAAACCCTGAGAATGAGACTTTGCATTTTAACAATGTCATCGCATATTTATAATTGTTCCCTTTTCTGTTTTTCTCTACGTAAAAAACGCCATTACAGATCATGAATATTTATGTACCAATTTCGTGCAGACGTAAAGAACGCAATTTTCTCATGATTTTCACTTTATAATAAATTCTACATTATGTCTTTGTCTCTTACACATGGGCAATTATTCATGAAAGTATTACATACAACGTTATATTATATGTATAGAGATTTTCCGTAAACCGACGCATGGTATTGTGTTATCCTTTTAATATTTAATTTATAATCTGACAATAGTAATATAATATCGCACAATGTGCTGTAGTATTCATTCACTGGAATTAATATTGTTGAAGTACTAGGTATTAATTCTACAATACGCAGTAAACATGCTTTACTATCGAATATTTTGGCCAAAGATTATGGCCCATACTAGGAGCACACTTCTATACTAAAAACGCTTAGGATGATCGTACCATGGAATGAGCTGATTTCATTTTGGTAACAATTGAACAACTGAAAGGACTAGTTTTTAGAAAAAAAAAATCTATTGTGGCAGGACACAAAACCTTCCGTCAATTCGATGTATTTTGTACATATCCTATACCAAAAGTTCCTTGAAAAAGATTCTATATATCCTGTATAATTGTAACAAGAACACACTATTTTTTACATATCCATACTGAAAGTTCCTTTGAAAAGATTCTAAAATCTAATAAAATTTTAATACCAATACGAACGTACATTATGTATTGCACTTAACACTTCCTCCTGCTTCAACTTTGCCCTATTTTATTAGAAGTCGCTGTTTCTTACTCTTCTCTTCTACTCATTCCTGTCCAAAGCACCTTCGTGACACAGTTCTTCCTCTCTCAAATCTTCTGCTATACAGTCCTTCCATCTTCTCTTTTGTCGCAAATGCAAGTCACTGGCGAGGGACACTCTGTCACTTATATCACTTTCAGATCATATACTTTCCACTTTGATTTGCACTTGCCACTAACATCTGTCAATTAGATTTTTTTGAATATATCTGTTGTTTTCATAATTTTTGCAAAGCTGACTGATTTTCGAAGTTAATCTCTCTTAATCTCTCTGTAACTCTATATCTAATGATAATGAAGGAAAATGTATAATCGAACCGTATAGAGAATAAGATATTCTTTCTATTGATAATCACATAAAATGTCGAAAATGATATTTAACTGCGATTTTTCAAGAAAAACTGTTAAGAACTTCAAATAAGGGTACTTCCGGTTGACCAATTATAACCAAAATCTAATCAGCTCTTCACAGGGTTGTAAGGAAGAGGAATACGAAAGAATCATAATTTTTAGAATTGTAGTTTTGGAGTTATCGTCGGAGAAAAATTTGTCACACACACACACACACACACACACACACACACACACACACACACACAAACACACACACACGGACACACACACATACATACATACACACATACATACATACATACATACATACATACATACATACATACATACATACATACATACAGACATCATCGTAAAACCAGTAAAATCGTATTGTAGGGACTTTAAAACGTGTTTATTTATTAAAAACTCACCACCAAATTTTTTGACCAAAGACAATACCTCCCTTACCTAAAGGTGACGGAAGGTAAAAATTGTCATTGTCAATAGGTTTTTATGATTTGTGATTGTCAAATTATGTCAAATACGTGCAATTTTATGATTGGGTCTGTTATAATACATATTTTAATTATTAACAAAAAAATGTATAGTTTAACAGGCGTACAAAAAAGTCATGTGGTGCCCACATCAGATTTTTTTTTAAATATACGTCTAAATTTTCCAATGTACTTGAATATACCTACACGTAAAAAAATAGTTGATCTTTTCTTTAATTACTGTCTTGTTCGTGGAAAAATTTATAAAGTTCATAGTTGCAGTACAATATGTGACTAGAATAATCCTTCATATTAAATTCCTTACATCTCACGTAGAATTCCTGTTCAATTAAGCTCCGAATTAAGCTTTCAATCTTCAATAGCATTTCTGTTTCCCTTATAAAATATAAAAACTGTTGTGGGATGCACAATCCGGATTATATTTATCTTCTTTTCAATAAAACACACACGTGGTGTATTCGGAGTAAAAAGAGCGACTCAACTTGGACGGCTTTAGCAGTGGCAGTAATCCGAAGTGTCGATGGGACTGAAAGCGTAGAGAAGCACAATTCACATGGAGCGGACTTGGTGATTGAGGGGGAGGACCACCAGGGCTGCACTAAGGGGGCTCCACAGATAAATTCAATTTTGACAAGCTAAGAAAGGAGATGGGCAAGAAATTGTCTACCTTTTACAAGTTTGGAGCAGGAAAGAAATACGATGGTTGCACAGTATTTCTTGACCCTAATATACAAAACAAATTTATTTTTTGCCCTCCTGAAGTGTAATGGGAACTTCACAATTGTATACACAGCAAGTGTAACCTACCTTTTACGCTTACTGTGTTGTAACTTCTCTAACTATGCGGTAAAATAATCAAAATACACTGGACGTTTATGAGCATTTAGAAAAGAAATCATCTTTACTATAATAAAGTTCATGTAAAAAAGTACTACCTACTTAAGTTATTTTGTTACTTTAACATTTCCCATATTTAAAATTAATTTATATAAACCAAAATCACGGCAGCGACATCTGTCATTATTGTAAAAATCCGCCGTTACCGACATAGTCACCGATCGATATACCTGTCAAATACGCGAGGCGAACATTGCTGAAATGTCAAATATCGACACCTACCTATTATTTATTACTAAGAAAAGATGAGCAAATAAATATATTATCAGTCATAAACAACGTTTATTATTACAAATAAATTTTCGCTAGAAGAAGTACTCTAATGAAGGTAAGTAAAATCAAATTTGGAAATTGAGTATTTTAAACTAACCCTTTTTAAAAGTACAACCTATCTCATTAAAAAAAGTGTTTTTCATTATCGTCGGCCAAAAAATTTGATACAATTCTCGTGCGTGAAGTATTTTAGAGCGCTCCAGCTAATAAGGCACTCGCCTTAAGGGCTCGTGCCTTGAACAAAGCTGTCGCGCTGTAAAATACAACTTACACGCACTCGAATGTAAATAACTATTTCAACATAATCACAGTGTATAATATAGTTCAAGTTTGAAAAAAAAAAAAATCAGTATACCTAAAACTTTAATAAGATTTATAAAGAATCATCCCAAATAACAGGTGTATTTCAAGAAGAAAATTAGTGTTATATGCATCAGGAAAATAATAATTATAAATTATTGACCCGCATGTGTTCAAATAAAAAATGTAGCGGTATCCGGTATTCTTCTAAAGAACTAAAAAACTTATGGAGGAAGTGGTAATACATTAACTTAGTAGAAGAAAAGAAGACGACATAATTGTGTGATTAAATATTTACGAGTATTTATTATTAGTATGACACAAGTCTAACTTTTAATGATATTTATGGCTTAAAAGTATTTCATTTAGCAACGAAAATTACAAAAAAATCAAAAATTTGTTGTTATAAAACGCTAGAATAAAAAAGTATTTAATTACATGTCAATTTGCCACGACACATTCTCAAAAATGTTATCTTAAGAAATCAAAGTTTTTCATCTTGAATATTATATTAGAAATAATTTGAAAAACGACAAATGGCAATATAACACCTTTTATAAGTAGAAATTTATCTCCAGCAAGATCTCCAGACTTGATAAATCCCGATTTTTTTCTTTTCTCTTATTTAAAAATTAATGTTTTTATAAATCGACCAAAAAATTTAAAGAAATTAGAAATGAGTATTTTAAGAGTTTTTTAAGAAATAACACTTGATCTGAAATGCTCATTAGAGTAACTGAAAACATAAAACAACGAGTGTATTTTTGTGCCTTTTTCAACGTCTTCTATAAATAAAATATCTGTTCTTTTTTTTGCATTTCCGTTTATACAATTTTGACAACTTAACTTTTGAATTGAATAGAACATACGGTTCGCTGTTCATATAATCTACCCCGAGTAAGCGCCCACACGGTAAAATATATCGTCATCATTACCGATGTCTACATGTGTTGTAGATACTGGCACACCCAGAAATGGGTAATATGCCGTGATGATAGTTAGGATTTTTTTTTTTGAACACACTGTATGTATTTGTAAAGTAATTGGCTTAAATATTTCTATATTAGTAAACAATATCGTGTGTGCCCATCTTCCTGCAGCAAGTACCATTAAATTTCCAAAAAGTTATTAATTATAAAAAAGCAGGAAATGACATCAACCACTTTCACCTTCCTCATGTTCCAACATCATCACATATTCTTGTGTAAATCACAGCGCACAAATAACATTGCCTAATCAATAAAAATGTCAGATATTTGCTGGTTCATTTAAGGACCACTCAACCGTGTTACATTTATCGGAAGAAGAATGTTACAATCATAAATTACGGCCATGTTTGAAGTTTAAATTGAGACTAGACGATATACGAACAACCAGATGTCTGTTAGAGATAAACTTAGAATCGTGCCAGCTAGATTAAGATACCAACAAACAGGATTGTATAGGTAAAAGAAAACATTAGCAGAATCTAATATTTTAAAAATCTGTTGTGGCCAGCACAATACCTCTCGCCATTTCCATTTTATGATATATAAGTATTGTACTGCACTTCGCTATCGAACTGTGGTTTTGTAACAAAAAAATTACAGAACTTTACCTAAATATTGTTTTTATTGTATTTAACAATTCTAATTATATCTATTTTTCATTGTATGAGGAAGTTCCTAAATGACAGAGATTCTTCCAATTCATTAACAAGATTGGCGGTATTTCTGATGGATATATGCATTTTAACTAGGAATGACGATGGGTACCCGGGTACTCGGAACCTACCCGATAATAATGTACCCGGGTATAAAATTTCTTACCCGATTACCCGAAATTTACCCGCTACCCGTTAATTACCCAATACCCTTTAATTATCCGAACAGTTTTCAGCTTCCGGAAAGATTGTATCTAAAAGAACTAAAAGAAGAGCTTTTTATTATCATACCATGGGTAATTAATATAATTTATGTTAATTTTTTTTTTATAGAGATACAGTATATTATTTATTTGTATTACTTTTTATTTAATAAATATATGTAAACAATAATTATAAATTTTATTGAAAAGTAAACTGCTAATATAAAGGTAACTGGTAATTAACAAATTAACGAATTGCGTATATGTACTTAAAGGATAACGGGTAATTAAAGGGTATCGGGTAATTAACGGGTAAAGGGTACTATCCGGGTAGTTGTTTCGGGTACTCGTGGACCAAAATTATTGGAATTCGTCATTCCTAATTTTAACTATAATTTTAAATATTTAATTAATAAAACCATAAGAAAAATTAAATGTACTTCCCAGAAAAAACTTTCAGAATGTAACTAAAACTTTTGATTTTTGACACTGACATCTGTCATTTACAAATTATGTTATAAACATTTGAATTTGTCAACTGGTTTCCTTAGTGTAGTTTAGCCTACTCGAATTATTACACACCGTTATTCCATATAAGATAAAGCAAATTGTGGCACACCCAGAAATGGGTAATATGCCGTGATGATATATTTATTTATTTAAAGAAGATATAATAAAAAATATAAATGTATCAGATGTAGAATTTTATGTTCTTCATTATTACTAATATTAAAAATTTTCAAAAAATAATAATTAGAACAATTGTTTTTAGAAACTACTACTTGCGGTTATCCAATTGTTACCAAAACCTTTTCAGCTCTTCCCAAGAATGTCAGATTGAGGAAATTCATAGTTAAATATAGGTTTTAAGTTCTATAGTTTTTGAGGAATCGTCCCTCCAACATCCAGATACACACACACACACACAAACATCATTGTAAAAATGTTAAAATAGGATTCTAGTGACCTTGAAACGTGCTTATTCATTAAAATCTGGATATGTGATTTTTAGCATGATTCCAATACCTCTCTTAGCGAGATGTAAAAACACAAAATTCATTAATAAGAGTTATGAATCTAGTATATTGATGTGAAATCAAAATGACAAGTATTGAAACAGACTCTGTTGTGCGTTCCAGTTTCATTTGTTATTAGATTGTTCTAAATTGGCATGAATCAGATTTGAAGTGATTATTTTATGGCCAGATATCGTGTCCAGTTAACCTCCCATTTTGTACGTTTAACGTTTGACATTCGGCTGACATTTAATTCCGAAATGAGATGAAAGGTACATGTTCTCGCATTAGTGTTAGTAGCAGGCAACAAAACGCTACGCTGGAATAATGTGTTTTTAATTATAGTGCGCGATAATAGTTTACAAATGTGCTAACGGCAAGAAAAATTATAAATTTCATATATTTTTAAGGAAGTGTTAACAAAAAATCTGCGCCAAGTTTAATTTATTAATAGTATTTAAAACGAAATATATGTGGAAAGATTTGTGTTGAAGTTTACATTAGTCTAATACCAAAAATAATATAATTTTCTTATGAAGCGATTTTTATTTAAAATAAAGGCGGCAGTTACTTTGTTTTAATGGAAGTACCACAGCAGAGTAATTAAAGGAGTTCACAATGGAAAATTACTAAAAAAAATCTAAAGGTAGTTGTATAGAAAAGCTAGGAAAATAAATGAAAATAAAAAAAGAAAAATACTACCTTTTTTACCTCTCGCTAAGAGAGGTATTGGAATCATGCTAAAAATCTCATATCCAGATTTTAATGAATAAGCACGTTTCAAGGTCACTAGAGTCCGATTTTAACATTTTTACAATGATGTCTGTGTGTGTGTGTGTGTGTGTGTGTGTGTGTGTGTGTGTGTGTGTGGATGTGTGTGTGTGGATGTGTGTGTGTGGATGTGTGTGTGTGGATGTGTGTGTGTGGATGTGTGTGTGTGTGTGTGTGTGTTTGTGTGTGTTTGTGTGTATGGCTGGATGTTGGACGGACGATTCCTCAAAAACTATAGGACATAAGACCTGTTTAACTATGAATTCCTCAATCTGACATTCCTGGGAAGAGCTGAAAAGGTTTTGGTAACAATTGAAGAACCGGAAGTAGTAGTTTTTAAAAAAAAATCTTCTAAATATTATTTTTGAAAAATTTTGATATTACTAATTTTGAAGAACAAAATTCTACATCTAATACATTTATTTTTTTTAATATATCTTCTATAAATTTAGAGATAAAGACGCTATAATATATAGAATATCGGGATATAATAAGTCGAGTAGGCGAAACTACACTAAGGAAACCAGTTGACAAATTCAAATGTCTATAACATAGTTTGTAAATGACATATATTAATGTCAGTGTCAAAAATCAATAGTTTTTGTGACATTCTGATAGCTTTTTCTGGGCAGTATATTTAATCTTTCTTGTTGTTTTATTAATTAAATATTTGAAATTATAGGTAAAATGCATATATCCATCAGAAATACCGCCAATCTGGTTAATGAATTGGAAGAATCTCTGACAATCAGGAACTTCCTCATACAATGAAAAATAGATGTAATTAGAATTATATGTGTGCAGAAGACATGTTAAATACAACAAAAAACAATATTTGGGTAAAGTTCTGTAATATTTTGTTATAAAACGACGTTTCGATAGCAAAGTGCAATACAATACTTATATATCCTAATATGGTAATGGCGAGAGGTCTTGTGCTGGCCACAACAGATTTTTTTAGTTTATGTTCTGTATTTATTAATTTAAACCCAACGTTTCGGTACCATAAACTGGTGCCTTCTTCAGGGGATACATTGAAATTTCGTATTACAGACTTATCTATTTATTGGACAACAAATTAGATATTATTTACAAACGCTCAACCGGAAGTGATGCTTTACTTAAAGCTCACTGCTATTTTAAACATGGAATTGGAATTTTTTGCAGATTTTTTGTTAATACACCCGCTTATAGAGATAAATCTATAAGTTTTAATTTAGTTATTCTCTTCATTGGAAATCCATATCCGTGACTTTTATCTGTAAACCTTTCTATTAAAATTTCTGATTACTTTTCTATCGCACAGTTTATTAAAGCTATAAATAGCCTCGAAATTACAAGCGAGCGCCGTGTGAGATCGCGTGACATAACTCCGTAACTTTATCGCCATTGCAATGGGGTATAACAACATCTTTCCGTAGTTCAGAGTGCACTGACCATGAACTACTTAAATATATGTTTGTCAAAGTGCTAACAAAAACTACAACAAAAACGTGGACAGAGAAACGGTACTTGGATTGTAACGGGAAAGAAGATCGCCTACTAGCCAAATCTGACTTATTTTTCTGGCCCGAATGAGATAAGATTGTATATTGCTGCAATTCATTCCGAAGAGAATGTAAACAATAATAACGTAGAAAGGATGAAAGTTTATCTTGTTCAATTTATAACTGTTAATTATTATCATGGTAGAAAATTGTTATTGTTAACTAATTATTTCTTGTAACTAAATATTAAATTTATATTGTTTTCCTCCTTATTACAATACAGTAATAAATCATTTATTTATTTTATATTTTCCATAAATGGGAAAATTTTTCACAGCTATTGTGATAATGGAATTAATAAAGCATTTCCTATAACACTTCCAAATCGAATTGAAATTAATTAAATTATAAAAATCAATAATGTTATTATTATTGAATTAGGGTCAACTGTGTTTGTATTTATGTATTGAATTAAATGTATTTTTTTGTTACAAATAATTTTAATACCAATATTTAAATTAAATGGAAGGCACTTTCAACGGTACAGACTAAATATTCGCGGGTTTATCACCCTAATTTCTAAATCCAAAATTATATGCCCTAAATCTAGTAATATTTAGGATTTTAGGAATTAGATTTTAGGGTTTTGCAAGAACAAACCATGCCTTGAAGTTGACGCACACTAATGGGCTACTTGCGTACCTTTTTTTTATTTAATATTTTTCAAGAGAAGGTAAAAACTTGTTACCCATATTTTTTCTTTTGGCAAAATTTTTATTAATTAGCCAGAAAAACAATAATGAAATTTGATTATTTGAATTCCCGCCATGTATGACGTAGAATTACGCCGCACCAATGAATAGTCGTAAAGCCACAGCGTGATGCCGTCCCATAGTAATGGTATGTTTTTGCGGGTAATGTAGATCACCTGTTTGACGTTTCAATAATAGTTTGGAGGTTAGTATTTTAGTTTATCTTTTTGGTATCGATATTTCAAATTACAAGTAACTACCTATGTGTTTATTTATAAAGTAATTAATATATTTGAGAGACCAGAGAGAGAGAAAAATGAACTAATGTCAAATTCAAATTAAAACTTTCTCGCGCACCCTGCCATCTATTGATAACATTCTTAAACATGCTTCCCCTCCCTTAGTTATAAAGACGTCGCAGAAAATTGTCTTTCTTAATTTAGTAAAAAACAAATAATTATTTTAAAATAAAATTTATATTTTTATATATGTTTTCAATATAACATTACGTATATAGTGACAGAAATCGGATTTTCAGTACCACGCAAGTAGCTCATTACAAAAAAACTGTTGTGTCCAGCACAAGACAACTCGCCATTTCCATTTTACGTTATATAAGTATTGTATTACACTTCGCTATCGAACCGTCGTTTTATAACAAAAACATTACAGAACTTTATCCAAATATTGTTTTTATTGTATTTGACATGTCTTCTGCACACATACAATTCTAATTATATCTATTTTTCATTGTGAGGGAGTTCCTAAATGTCAGATTCTTCCAATTCATTAACAAGATTGGCGGTATTTCTAATGGATATATGCAGGTTACCTATAATTTTAAATATTTTATTAATAAAACCATAAGAAAGATTAAATGTACTTCCCAGAAAAAGCTTTCAGAATGTAACTAGAACTGTTGGTTTTTGACACTGACACCTGTCATTTAGAAATTATGTAATAAACATTTGAATTTGTCAACTGGTTTCTTTAGTGTAGTTTAGCCTACTCGACTTATTACATCCCGTTAGGGTCTTTATCTCTAAATTTATAGGAGTTATAACAAAAATTTTAAATGTGTCATATGTAGAATTTTATTATCTTCAATATTAGTAAAATAAATAAATAAATATATCATCACGGCATATGACCCATTACTGGGTGTGCCACTATCTACAACACATGTAGACATCGGTAATGATGACGACATATTTTACCGTGTGGGCGCTTACCAGGCGTCACCTCACGGGCACTCATAGCTGGCGTGGAGAGTGCACCACAGAGGTCACTTTTGTGGCATTTTTTTAAAATTGGAAATATTTGGCGTCTGTCGGGATCGAACCCGGTTCCCCCAGGTTCGCGACTAGACACTCAGGCACACGGCCACGGGATCCCATCTCTTCAATATTAGTAATATCAAAAATTTTCAAAAAATAATATTTATAAAATTTTTTTTTAGAAACTACTACTTCCGGTTGTCCAATTGTTACCAAAACTGAAAAAAAGCTGAAAACATCTCTTCCCATGAATGTCAGATTGAGGAATTCATAGTTAAACTGGTCTTATGTCTTATAGTTTTTGAGTAATCGTTAAAAATGTTAAAATCGGTTTATATGGACCTTAAATCGTGCTTATTCACTTAAATCTGGATATGTGATTTTCAGCATGAATCCAATACCTCTCTTAGCGAGAGGTAAACAGCTTCTATATACAAATATATTCTATCAACCTTCGCCGCATTAGATTCATCCACCTACACTTTCCTATCTGTCGCTTTCTAACTCCCACGATAAACGCAGTTCCCATGTTTGCTGAGGGGACCCTAGTAACCAGTGTAACATTTAACACAATACACAATAACGCGTGTTGCTTGCAGTCGCAGTCGCTCACAACTTCAATCTACTGGTACTGGTACCGGTTGAGATTCCAGAGCATACGAATGGTGCATATGTGAGTGGAAACCTGCAGTCCACCAAGGAAAAGCCTCCAGGGAGGAAGGGAAGTATTCGGGAAAGCGCTGAATTCCAGAAAGAAGGTTAAGGGAATTGAAAGATGGAGAATAGAAGGGTGGCTTAACAACAACGTTAGAAAAATAAGGGGGATGGAAAACACATTTGTTGTATGTTTAAACACAAAAATAGTACATTGTGTTATTAGGAGTAAAAGCGAGGGTTTGTACGACGAACGCTAGTGAGTCGGACAATTGCATGCGAGGCACACAATGACACTTTTACTCCGAATGACACATATTTTTTTTTGGTTATAATTGGTCAACCGCAAGTACCCTTATTTGATGATCTTAACAGTTTTTCTGGAAAAAACGCAGTTAAATATCATTTTACGACATTTTATGATTATTAATATGAAAGAAAATCTTATTCTCTGTGCGATTTGATTATACATTTTCCTTCATATTCAATAAATATAGAGTTATAAAGAGATTAAGAGAGGTTAACTTTCAAAAATCAGTCTGCTTTGCAAAAATTATGGAAACAGTGTATTCAAAAAATTCTAATTGACAGATGTCAGTGTCAAGTGCAAAACCAAAGTGGAAAATAAAGGATCAGAAAGTAACATAAGTGACAGAGTGGCCAAAGAGAAGATGGAAGGACTGTGTAGCAGAATATTTGAGAGAGGAAGAACTATCTGAAGAAAGAAGATGCGTTGGATAGGAATGAGGAAGTGTGAAGTGCAATTTACAGAATGTACATTCGTATTATAATAATATTGGATTTATAGAATCTTCCCAAAGGAACTTGCAATATGGAATTTGAAAATAGTGTGTTCGTGTTAAAATTTTACAGGATATATAGAATCTTTTCCAAGGAACTTTTGGTGTCCGATTTGTACGAAATACATTGAATTGACGGAAGGTTTTGTGCTGGCCACAACAGATTTTTCTACTTTGTCGCGCATAAGCGGCAAAGTGACATTATGTGCTACAAAAGCGAGCACAAATGCCTACTTTATATATAGACTGGCGAACCTCAACAGCTACAAGAGATACGAAGTCGGTTAAATTAGTGTCTTCCAGATTCGAGGAATCTGCGTCCATATTAGCAACCCGGTAACTTCTGTTCCTTAGTAACTTCCATTAGCATTAAATTTTAATGAGTAATTTATACATTAGCTGAAGCAGTAGCACCGATTAGCTGACGTTGAATTTTGCAGATTATTAATGACAATTTGCAGTGTTAATAGTAGGTTACACTATCCGTGTTAATAATTTACGTACTTGAATCAATTACAGTCATGTTCTTGACATTAACAAGTGAGAGAATTACATTATACCTACAGTGGCTCACAAAATTATTCCTACACTTCAATTTTACAAGTAAATATTACAAGAGGATTTACCCAATACAAATAAATTTAAAAATTTAATCATACTATTCCTTTCCTATTTCAAAATAGAATAATGGGCTACCGCTTTTGACTAACATTATCCTGTAACGGTAAACTGCACTTACCATTCTTAATACTTAATAACGACAGGGAATTTATTTTAAAATGCAACATTATGGTTCATCACTTGCATGGTTACTCGCTATTGTCAAAAAATGACAGCAATGTAATATTTGTCCATTTTAAAATGCAACATTATAAATAGTATTGCAGCACAGGAGATACCTCCAGAACACATTACAAATGGTGTCAATTCTTATTACGACCGACTAGAATATTGTCTCAGTGTGAATGGGGGTATTTTTTAACATTTATTACTTGAAAGTTATGAATTTTTGTAAGGTAAAGTTTGTTAAAATGTGCAACATTCAAGTTTTGATTTTTACCTCTCGCTAAGAGAGGTATTGGATTCATGCTAAAATTCGCATACCCAGATTTTATTGAATAAGCACGATTTAAGGTCCCTAGAATCCGATTATGACATTTTTAAAATGATGTCTGTGTGTGTGTGTGGATGTGTGTATGTGTGTGTGTGTGTGTGTGTATGTGTGTGTATGTATGGATGTTGGAGGGACGATTCCTCAAAATCTATAAAACTTAAAAAATATTTAACTGCAGTTTCTTCAATCTGACATTCCTGGGAAGAGCTGAAAAGGTTTTGGTAACAATTGAACAACCGGAAGTAGCAGTTTTCTTAAAAAATTCTTCAAAATATAATTTTTTGGAAGTTTTTTTTATTAAATATTGAAGAACATAAAATTCTTCATCTAATACACTTAAAATTTTTATTATATCTTGTATAGATTTAGAGATAAAGACACTATAATTTATAGAGTAAACTAATCGCAGAGGCCAAGGCACTAAGGAAACCAGTTGACAAATTCTAATGTTTATAACATGACACATGTCATTGTCAAATATCAACAGTTTTAGTGACATTCTGATAGCTTTTTCTGGGAAGTATATTTAACTTTTCTTATTGTTTTATTAATTAAATATTTGAAATTATAGGTAAAATTGTGGTAAAATGCATATATCCATCAGAAATACCGCCAATCTGGTTAATGAATTGGAAGAATCTTTGACATGTAGAAACTTCCCCATACAATGAAAAATAGATATAATTAGAATTATATGTGTGCAGAAGACATGTTAAATACAATAAAAAACAATATTTGAGTAAAGTTCTGTAATTTTTTGTTATAAAACGACGGTTCGAAAGCGAAGTGTAATACATTACTTATATAGCCTAATATGGAAATGGCGAGAGGTCTTGTGCTGGCCACAACAGATTTTTTATTAATAGTATGTAAGCTAATTTATTGGAAATTAATTTTGATAATACAAAACTACAAATTTTGTATGTTGCATTTTAAAATGGACAAATATTACATTGCTGTCATTTTTCATGGAAGTGACTGACCATATGTTGCATGTTAAAATAAATTCCCTGTATAAACATCCTACCCACTTCATATAAAATTAAAAAAGCATAATTTTCTCTACATATATTAAACTTAATGAGGGACCTACTTTTTTCTCTGCCCTTTGATGTTAAATTAGATTAATCGTAAAGCCTTTTCAACAATAATGAACACCTACATTGCGAAACAACAGCAACAAAAACAAAAGTCTTTTAATGCGTTATTCCAGGAAATTGTAGGTTAGCATTTGATGTGAAATTGTTTTATCATAACAAACAATATTACGAGCTCTTTACATAATTACATATTTTCCAAAGTTTACTGACCGCGGTAAAAGTAAAATAAGTATTTTAAATTTGCGCAAAATATATTGCAACAAGATTGTATTAATTTAATGTTTTCCCAACTCTTTGTAGTTAAATTTTGCAATGGTTATACAACAAGGTATTTGAATATCAAATTCCTATTTTATGCGATCTTTTAATAATTAATATTCTTTTGGTAAAATATAATATTGGCTTATGGCCCTAAAATTGTTTTTCAAAGTCAATATAATAACGTCATCCATACATACAATAGAGTGGCTTACAAAATTATTTGTACACTTAATAGTTATTTTACTATCAAGTTTGTTAATGAGAGCGATTAATGATTGATACATTTCAACGCGTGAGCGTAGCGAGCGCGTTAATTGTTGAGATCATTAATCGCCTATTAACATACGAGTTAGTTACGATATTTTTCCGTTAATTATAACTCACTGAAAAATCTAATTTTATTCCTTGGATTTTTTTTAGATTATTAACGTTTGACACATAAGTTTTGACTAGTGCTGTGAAGATCCGACAAAACATGGATCCGAGTACCCGGATTTTAAAATATCCGGTTCCTCGGATATCCGATGTTCGGATATTGAAGCGGATATCCGTAAATTTAATTCGGATTTGGATCCGGATGCTGGTTTGAGTACCATATCCCATTCGGGTCCGGATTCGATGTGTTGTTCACGGATCCGGATCCGAATTTTAATTCTGGATCCGTTTCATCATTTTGAATGTAAAGGCAAACATTTGAATGTAGACGGTTGTAGAGACAGAGGTCATAATCAACAATAAATTTTATAATACCTGTCTAAAATAGCCAGGTAGTTGGTGCAAATTTTTAAATTAAATTTGAGAAATAATGGTTACAGGTTCATTGCAGGTGTCAAAATACCTATTTATTTATATCGTGCATGTGTTTCACATAAAAGGGATTGTTTTTGTTACCTAATTATTGTTCTGATGAATCAAGGAATTTCCTTCTTTGCGGATGCTAAAAGTTTAACATCGAAAATATACCGACTATTAACTACATCAAACAAAAATGGATAGTGGATTATTTCATAATCAAATTTATTTGGTTTTGTGACTCCATGATAATATACATTCAAATATTATCATCTGGTTCAATACTGAGAATAGGTACTCGAATCCGAGAACCGATGCGCATACTGAAATTCCATAACTAAAATCCGATACTCATACTCATATTCGGATCCGAATCCAAAATCCAATACTCAGATTCGGATCCAAAACCCGATACTCAGATCCGGATCCAAAATCCGATACTCAGATTCGGATCCAAAATCCGATACCGAGATATGGATCCGAGATCCAGATAGTTCAACATTCAATTATCTGGATATCCGGATATTTTTAGATCCGAAACCGAAACTATCCGGATCCGGATCCCACCACTAGTTTTGACAATTGTTCAGCAATATTATGCGGTGTCTATTGTCACCTACTAAAATCGTTTATTAAAAAAAAAATATGCATTAATATAGGCGTCATTAATGAATGATTTTCTATACAATAACATAACCTATAAATAAACGATAAATTTTATAAGTTAATATTATTGTGTTGGAAACCATCTAACGATCGGGCAAAAAATTAAAGAGTCCCTAAGTTATTCTATTATTTATCAAATAATCTTTCAATTTATTTAACTTGTGACAGGTAAAAGTGTTTTCAATCATATATATATATATATGTACCCGAAGGTACAAAGAGAAATGTGACATAGATCATCCATGTACTAACAGTAATGTAAATAAATAATTTATCAGAAGAAATATGTTACAAAAGTAACAGATGTCAACTATCACTGATGTAATCTGAAAATATATAGTTTATTTTAGTTATTAGACAAAATTTACGTTCTAAAATAAGCATTGTAACAGATTTGAACCAAGTTGTTGTCAGTCCAGATATTTTAGAGATGTATATTTATTTACTTATTAGAGATTGCTGTTGAATACAAAACGAGGTTACAGCACATCTGTGAATACTAACCACTATTATCAACCACATGGCTACCACAGACCCATCATTTAATTATAAATTTATTGAACTTTGATAATTTCATAAACTTAGGTAGGGACCTTACATTAATTAAGTACAGACGGCAGACGGGTCGCAAAGGACCAGAGAAACACGCGTTATACACAAATTTATTTTATAAATTATGCTTTGTCTGTTTCGTAAAATAGGTACCTAACTAATTTCAACAATATATGCGTGCCAACATAATTAAAATTCTTGTAACAATAGTGGCGGAACAAAATATCAAACTGCTTCTTTTAGTTTCGTCACTTACACTACGAAACACCAACATGAAATAATAAATAACTCAATAAATAAAGTCAAGAGTTATGGTCGTATAAAGCGGAAATTTGGGCCACTTGAAATGTTCTTCAACAACATAACGTAACTTACAAGTGGAGACGAAGAAACGATGCCAATAAAATGATGAAATAAATCAGCAGATAATATCTTTAATTTTCAAGAGGGTTACTTTTAAAAAAAGTTTATTTAATTAGTACTAAAGACGAGTAGTGATAGTGAAAATTATAATTTATTGTTGATGATTATTACTTATTTATCTATTACGGTAGATGAAATATAAATAATTATATCAAGTGACTAATATAAATTAATTTCAATACAATTATTTTTCCACGACCAATCACAATCACCCATTACTAAAAATTGCGAAATTATCGAGTATGCTTTTGGCTCAAGGCTATTTCATATGTTATAATTGTTTTTCCAATGTCAAAATTATGAATTGTATAAGTTATCTACGGTAATTGAATTAAAAATATGAAATCAGATAGTACGAATGAATAAATTTGTACACCGCCAGATATTATAGAATACAGAATAATTTATAGAAAATTATTCAAAACTGAACCGCGCATTTTTGAAACGAAAACTCATGGAAGCGTATGATAATTCCAATACATAAGTGTCCCAAATTATGAGGGCATATAGTACTGACCAAAATGAGTAAAAAAAAGTTTAATCAACATGGGAACGGTCTTCAATAGTTTCCGAGATAAAAGGCAATGAAAAATGAGTTTTTTTTTGGTGTTTAACTCTGCTATCTCGGAAACTGTAAGAGTTACGACTTTGATTAAATGAGACATTTTGTATACCTTTCAGAGATCGTCTTAGAAATGCTTTTGTTTTACAAAAAAATCAAATAATTATACTAAGACAAAAGTTGTGGCGACCTTGGCCAACTATTAGAAAATGAAAAAAATGTTTCCTATAAAATGTTATATTGGTTTTTTATAGTCTATTTACTAGCAGACAAAATTTTGTTCGACCACTATCTTAGTTAATTTTTCTTCGATTCTAATACAAAACGGCCTCTTTCTCAAAAACAGTTGAAGATCGGACCCATGTTGATTAAACTTTTTTTACTCATTTTGGTCAGTACTATATGCCCTCATAATTTGGGACACTTATTTTTTAACACCCTGTATATTTCTTGTACCATAGGTAAAAAATTATGAACTTTTAAATATACAATCGATAGAAACATTAATAGTAATTAAGAATTTTTTAATTATACTAATCCAGACGACAGAAAAGTACATATTCCTATTCAATATTGTTATAATAATAATTTATTTATCGCCCAACAGTTACACACCATTAACAGGACAATATTAATAAAACACTAAAACATGTACATATTATATAGAAAAACAGATTATAAATTTGAAAATGCATAATAATGTTAAATAATAAGAAAGTAACAAAGTATAATGCGTTATTATAAGTACAATAGATGTAAATATAAATCATGCAATGCTTAAATGTATTGGCAACAATCCTACATTCCATTCCATTCATACAGCAATATGTTTTGCCAAATTGTAGTAGGTACATCACTTTCCCTTGGTTTTATTTTAAATTAAACCATTTTTATTTCTAACATAGACTGTTAGCTCTCTGTTAATATTTATTAAGATCTGAAGTATACACGCTCCTTCTCATAATTGTTCGTTCTAGATTCGTTTTAATGACGAAGTTTTATATTAAAATACGTTGAAATAATGTTTAATATACGACTATAAAACTCATCAGAAAATAGACCAATCAGATGGTTTAATTTTTCTTGTTAGGCTGTATAACATTTTATATTTGCGTTGCTAAGGCTTGGCGCATTACGGTCTCAAACAAATTAATCATATGTAATTATATCATCCATGGAACAAGTAATATTTTTGAAATTTCGTAAAAATTGGTTGATTCGTTGTAATAGTTATTTATGTATTAAGAGCGTAATGAGGCTTTTATGGCCTGCGGCTGAATTTTGAGCCCGAGGAGTAAGCCGAGGGATAAAAACACGTCAAAGGCCATAAAAGCAAGTTACGCTCGTGGTACATACAAAACTTTATGCACGGACGAAAATTTTCAAATTACGAGTGTTAGAAAAATTGTATCGAAAATAAATTGTCCTTGTATCCAGTATCCAGTATCTATAGGTAGTGTTGCTATGAATACGAAGAACAACAGTTTACTGTTTGTTTATTAGTTATGTCATTTGAGTTTTATTTTGTGTATCTCCGTGCTTTCCTTATAAATATAATTTGGTTAGACATTTCATTATAACCCGGCGGGCTATAATGAGGCCCGCGGGCTATAAAATAACGTTTATGTCAAAGAAATTCGTGTATAATTGTCAAATTATGATACGTCCGTGCATAAAGTATATAATATACAACATTACAACGCGAGCTTCGAAAATCATCTGAATATACTCGATGAAAACACATCTCGTCCTCTTAACTGTATATTCAATTATTTTCAAACTTCTTGTATAACTATTGAAAATCTATATTTAATAATGTAGCTAAATGTTTACCTATTCCTGATTATAGTTATCAACATTAAAACATAATTTCAAACCAAGCCAAGCCAAATAATTAAGACTTGAAGTTTCAAGCTAAGCCCAAGCAAGCCAAGCTTTACTTTCATCAAGCCCATGCCAAGCCTAACATTTATGAAAGCTTTAATCTCTACAAGCTTAAAAGTCAAGCCTTATTTGTGTATAATTCGTATTAACATACTATAATACTAATGTAATAAAGAATCTGTGCGATTACATCGACGAACATTACTGAAATTATTACACAGTTTTATTATAAAGTACAGTTCTATTTATTTCCTTAAATATATTATTATTGAAACCATATAGGAAGTATTGATTGTAAATAACAAAATAATGATAAGAAAATGAGTGTATTTTTATCTATCACTATGCACACAACACAAAATGCACGAGATTATGCGCACACACTCTAATTTGCAAACAAGAAATAAATGAATACCACAACGCAAAAATAAACAATGACGTAAGATGTGTGAAATTTAGTAAACAATATTTAAACCTACACAATTTTCAAGAACAAAACATGCATTAAATCTATCTAATCTATAATATAAATAATATCTACACAATATAGTTTACTTTTAAATTAGATCTACCAATGTAAACATGTTTATACATATAGATATTCTTGCTTTCTCACGGTATGTTCACATTTCAATTGTAATTTTTAATGTGAACCAAGTACTTTCACTGGTTTATAATTAAATAAATTTGCATTTTTTTAATGAAGGAACGTGCAGACAAAAATAGATACAATATATGACTCATGCATATTTTAAGTTTTTATAAAACAATTATCTGAAGCAATGACGTTCCTTTTTCCTTTTTATTTATTATAATTATCAGGAGGTCAATTTAATATCAATTAGGTTAGATCAATTGAAAAATTAAAAATAATAATGATGCATATATGTTGAAAATTTAACAATACCTTATTTAAAATCCAGTTATTACTCCGACATAAGAAAAAAAAACTTGTTCACATTTTCAAAAACACGAAAAACACTTGTCAAACTATAAGCACTACACAACTAAACAATTATAAATAAATATTAGTCAAATCTTCGGCTGTACAATAAAAAATAAACACAACACACTATTTACTAACAAAATCAATTCGTAAAATCATAAAATCCCATTTTCCAGTCCACAGACAATAACCTTCTCCTTTGCACATCCACTGCTGACTACTCTAGCAGGAACAAGTTTTCATTTCAGAGCATCACGTGGTACACATCAGCGAACAGAAGCGAGGATGGCCGAAGGATTTGAACTTGCGCATGGTTCGAATTTGGAATTATATGTGTCAATCGAATTAGATCTCATGAGTTACAAAATCGATTAATTCGATTAGAAGATGGTGGTAATTTTTATCTGAAGGAAACTTCGTTAATCATTATTACGATATATTGGAGATGGACATTGTTGTTGCGTAATTTTATTAACAGTTAAAGCTTATCTACCGATTTTATGTCTTGTTTTTAACGTATTTTCTTATAAGTAAGTAATTATAGTAATGTACTTAATGCAATCAAACATGCATATTTAATTAATTATGCATTATAAAATGTATATATTGATCTATAAATCATAGATAAAAAGTTAATAAAGTATGTTAAAAGCAGTTTAATATTTGTATTTCATTTTTCCTTTTCTTATTAGTATCAGTTCAATAAAACATTGTTTTTTTCTATTTTTCGTTCCAACACGTTAACTTGAAATAAGTACAACAAATTTTTAAGTTTACTGCTTATATTATACGATTTTGGTGTAAATCAGGTAACCGGAAATGGCACTTTACTTGAAGCTCAAAATGATTTTCTTCGAAAAATACTTTTAAACATATTTTTTCGTGATTTATGTTATTATAAGAAATAATTATTATTAAATTTTTTACAAGTATGCATTCATACATTTTCTATATATTTTATATATAAATATATAAAATAATCTATTTTATAAATCCCAGAACCTATTTTTTAAAGATAAACATAATTCAGATTTTTTCAAATGTATGTAACTGACAGATGAATGTCACTGTCAAAGAACCTAATGAGGGATTCCAGCTCAATCAAATTAAAGGAAAATAGTAAAAAAATACGAATGAATATGCTGAATAACGAATATTAATAAAAAAAAATGAAATGGTATAATTGAGATATTTCGGAAATAAGGGTTTTTTTGTTATAGCGCTTCGACACTTATATATGAAATCTATATATAATATTTTAATTGGCGACCGAAAGACCGCCTATACATGCATAACAAATAGCGTGTTAGGAGGTGGGGGTTACTACCAATGGAAGTTAAGAAATTCAAATTCGAAAGGAGGGGCCTAACATTCCTGTACGGCAGTTTTCAAACAGTTTTTATTTTAACATAAATTTCTTGCATTAAACTTAATAATTTAAATACACCTGTAATTATAAAGTATGTAGACTTATACAGTGTTATAATATTCATTTATTTTATGTAAATATAACTTAAAATATCATATATTTCAAGAACATTTAGGTCCTTGATGAAAACAGTTTGATATAAAAACACATAAATGTGACGTCACGTCAATCTTTTCAAAATTCGGGAGACCATAACTCGCTTATTAATAGGAATTTTTTCACCGGATTTTCATCAATAGTCTTAGTTTTCCTAATATTTTCAGGTAAAAGTATAAAAAAAATGGTGGAATCCCCCATTATTAATGGTAACGTTTTAAAAAGAAAATTGTAATAGTAAATAAAATAATAGTCGCGAATGCAAAGGAACATAATATGTTTCCAATATGTATAAATATGTAAGTATGTATTTAAATTGATAAATGTTAAAAAAATAACAGTCTGGTTTAGTTTCACAAGAGAAGTATATTTTTACTTTATTGTACAATATTGCGGCATCATCAGTAGTACTGGCGGGAGGTATAGTGCTGGCCACAACAGATTTTTTGAAATAGAAATATTTTAATAATATTAATGGCCGTTTGCACCAACGTAACGTAAATATTAAACTCGGCTTAAATTGACAATATTGCATCGAAATGAAATGTCAAATTAATTATAATATATTGCTGTCAAAATTTCGATTTGCATTTTTTTGTGTAAGCCTAGCTTAAAATTTAAACCTTGCTGGTGCAAATGGGCATAAATGAAATAAACAAAAGAGTATACAAGGATTATAAGCGAACTATTTTGTGCTGTAATCATCGGTTATAGTACCAATGTTTATATGTATATGTATATTTAAATGAACATGAAATCATATCAAATGTATTGAAAATGGAAAGGAATATTAATAAAATGTTGCAACTATCAACCCTCAAAGTTGTTGAAGAGAGAGCACCATAAGGATAACAATAATAAATTTGTAATTGTATCTAATTTCGTATGCAAACCTATTAGCAATATTTCCCGGAGTAATTCATCTGTAATAGCATTTTAAATGTAGCACTCAAAGTTCATAGCAGAGTATAATAAATTCTTTCCAAAGTTCAGCATCCTCGCAGACTGAAAAGCTCGCGGAGCTTAAAAAGCACGTTCCCCTTTTCGTACACACGCAGAATGAAAAGAACAAAAGGACAGGAGCTTGTCACTGACAGGAGATCGCGGGGAAAATTGTCCGCACGAATATTTCAAAAGGCAAGGATTCTTCTGGACGCTCAGAAGAAGCAGATTGACAACTGGAATAAGGATTAGTAAGGGATGGTAATTTATGATAATATATGCTGTATTATTAAGGGTGTCTATAGTAGATAGATGGAAGTTTAAGGCTTGATTCCATACAACAAAAATCTGGTGTGGTCTCGCTATTAAAGATGCCTTCGGGCGAGCCGGGCCGGGTTTGAGGTTTGGATCGACTCGGCCCGAAAATAAAAATTACCGGCCCGACCCGAAGATCGACTCGACAAAAAAATTAGCTAGCCCGGCTCGAAAATTGACTCGAAATCGGGTCGGGCTTCGGGCCGGGCCGGGCCAAAGCTCGAAATTGGGTGCATCCAGCATTCCTAATGTTGATATTTATGTTAAGGCAAAATGTTTAACTTTTTTCGTGTCAAACTTATAAAAAACCTCTACATTCTTATAACTTTCAACATTAGTTAACATAAGTAGTTAAAAAAGAGACCCTTCTAGTGTAAGTTTGTTATAAAAATTACAGACCTACGAGTATTTAACACTTTGTTTACCAAAGAATTTAAACAACTTTTTCACAAATCTTATATAAAAAAAATAATTTTAATTTACATAAGGATTTTTTATCTAACTTTGTTTCGGCTCAAAAATAGGACAAGAAACCATTATGATAGGAACAAAAATCACTTTTATTTAAGTATACGAGTAATAACAATAATAATAGCATCATCACAATATAATTATTATGTTTTAATGAATAACCTTAAATTCTTGAAGTAAAATAATACATTTTTATTTATTAATATGTGAAGTGTGTTGTTATTAAATCATTTTGATCCTTTTTAACTTCATCCATTTTCATTAAAATATTAAGGAAACTGTGCATTTGATTGAACCATAAGATTTTTCTGGCCGGCGAAAAGCTCGAATTTTCGGGCCGGGTCAAAATCAAAAGTCCGACTCGCCTCGATTTTTGAAAATGATTAGCCCGATTCGGCCCGATAAAAAATATCTTCGGCCCGGCTCGATGATCGACTCGAAATCGAGGCGGGCTTCGGGCCGGGCCGGGCCAAAGCTCGAAATCGAGTGCATCTCTACTCACCATTTCCACTTTATGTTATATAAGTATTGTATTGCACTTCGCTATCGAACCGCCATTTTATAACAAAAACATTACAGAACTTTACTCAAATATAGTTTTTATTGTATTTAACATGTCTTCTGCACATATACAATTCTAATTATATCTATTTTTCATAGAATGAGGAAGTTCCTAAAAGTCAGAGATTCTTCCAATTCATTATCAAGATTTTCGGTATTTCTTATGGATGGATATATGCATTTTATTTACAATTTTAAATATTTCATTAATAAAACAATAAGAAAGATTAAATGTACTTCCCAGAAAAAGCTTTCAGAATGTCACTAAAACTGTTGATTTTTGACACTGACATCTGTCATTTACAAACTATGTTATAAACATTTGAATTTGTCAAGTGGTTTCCTTAGTGCCTTAGCCTCTGCGATTAGATTATTCTAATTACAGTGCCTTTATCTCTAACAGCCCGATTCACAAAAAAGTTTAAGCTAATCCTCATTTTTGGATTTGCGAATGCTACTCTAATTTTTACAGTTTATATCTTAAAATATAGTCTAATATATTTCTAGTACCTACCTTTATTGATATTTAAATACCGGAATAGAATAGAATTCACTAATCCAAAAATGAGGATTAGCTTAAACTTTTTTGTGAATCGGGCTGTAAATCTATACAAGATATAATAAAAAATTTAAATGTATCAGATGTAGATTTTTAAGTTCTTCAATAATAGTAATAACAGAAATTTTCAAAAAATAATATGCGAATTTTAGCATGATTCCAATACCTCTCTTAGCGAGAGGTAAAAATATAAAAATCTATCCTTGTTCAACGTCAAAAAATAAAAGTCCGTGAAATATTGCATTACAGCAATGTTATAATTGTTTATAATTACACACGACTTAGCTGTTCTATTTCTTGTTATTGTAATTATTGTAAATAAATAAATATAAGGTAATGTGTATTCTGCGGTTATTATTTATTTCGTTTTCACTAAATTTCAAAACCGGAAAATTATTATATTAGTTCGCAATTTAATGCGAAAGTTTGTTTTAAACAGACGCATTCTTGAATATTTTAACTTTATGAAGGTCCTTCAAAAGTTTTATAAAACTCTTTATAGATTTTTAGAAATAATAATGATACAAAGAAAATATTTAACATTGTTTCACCTAGTGTTCGCTATTTTTCTATTGATACAAAGAGACTTGTTAATTGTTTCTCAAAACTGAACCGGTTCTTAAACTATACTAAAAATACATAATATGTATTTCAGAAACCGATAACAGATAGTTGTAAATGACAAATTTATAAGCGGCACAGTTTCCACGCCAAGTACGGCAAATCAAATACGAGTATGTGCATCTTAACATGTTTAAATTTTTTGTACCATTACCAGTATTACTTGTTTATGTATTGTATACTAAGGGATGCTGTTTTCTTAACACAGTTTCTTTACGAATTCTGCCTCGTCATCAGCTATTTTTGGATCTTCATTCTCTTTTGCACTGTTCCATCATTGATTTTACATTATATTACCATACACACGCTTGTATTTCGTATTTCGCCATCCTACAGTCGGTGAATCTTTTCGGAATGGAGCGAGATATTTTTACTCTTTCCTTTCTGTAGAATGTATGATGGATGATAGTAATAACATACGTTAAAATGACTCTATTTATATACATAATTGATTGTGAAGCTCGTCTTTTTCAAATGCATTCAAAAGGATCTAATTGATAATGTATTCATAGAGATATAGAACACTGAAATAATTTTAATAATTTTGTGTAATTCCCTTGCGTAAATGTTTGCTAAATTATATCCTGCGTACATTTTGCAATGTGTTTTGAAATATTAAAGCATGTAAATATCATAAATTTGCCGGTTTTACACAGCTACAAATTTTAGTTTAAAAGTCCAATATAGCCATGGTCAAATATCAACATTTTATACTGTTAAGTAAATGGGTCTCGAACGTAATATTATGCTCATTATGTGAGCATGCCCCAATCCGAATCGAAGGTGTACGGAAACAGCCGAGCAAATACAATACGAGTGGTAGCTGTCGGTAATAGGGCCCTATACCATTTTTTTTACTTTTTTTTTCTGTAAGAACATGATGCAATAAGAATTTTAGTGCAAACGCGACTTAAAAATTTTACGTAATAAGCGTAATATGAATTTTTAAAGTTTAAGAATTTGATGTGGGACGTAGTAGGTACTGACCAGTGATCGACAAACTGTTAGTTTTACAGAGGACAAATTTTTTCATGTTTGCATAGCTGAAATGCGATTGAAATTTAAATAAATTTTTATTTTTAATATTATTGTACAGTAGGCCATGGATGAGAAACAAGAGTGATAAATTTAAATTGAAAATTAATAAATGTTAATTACTCCTTATAAATAATGTTCTATTTGATTTCCATTATTTTCTAAACATAATTCTATTCTATTTAAAACAGAAGAAGTAGCATTTATTACAGTTTCTGGTATCAAAGCAGCGCAAGCTTCTCTAACTATGTCCATCAAATTTTGTTTCGTTGTCACTGGTTTTGAATATACTCTATCTTTAAGATATCCCCATAAAAAAAATCAAGGGGTGTCAAGTCCGGGGAACGAGCGGGCCATTTGTATGGCCCATTTGTTGCTATCCACCGACCTTGAAACATTTCGTCGAGCCGTTCGCACACTCGACGAGTATTGTGAGCCGGCGCTCCATCTTGTTGGAACCACATATTTTGTCTTTCATTCAAGTTTAAATCTTCTAAATAATTTAATAATTCATTTTCCAAGAAACATAAATAATGTGCAGCGTTTAAATTGTCTTCATAAAAATGTGGTCCAATAATTTTATTCCCAAACATTCCAAGCCATACATTAAAGCTCCATCCGTGTTGATTATTTTTTTCTCTAAATTCACGAGGATATTCTTCAGCCCAAATGTGCTCATTATTTCTATTAAATAATCCATTATTTGAAAATTTAGATTCATCTGTCCACAGAATTTTTCTAAGAATATTATTATCGTCCTGATACTGCACCAAAAACCATTCGCAAAACACTATTCTGCGTTCATTGTCATTATTATGTATAGCATGTAATAGTTTGTATGAATATGATTTTAAATTATGCTTTTTCAAAATGCGCCATACGGACATATTAGAAATAAAATGTTCTTGAGCAATTTCGCGTGTGGATAAATTGGGATTACGCGCAATAGAAGCTAAAACTGCGATTTCTATTTCTTCATTGATTCTCACGGGATGTTGCCTTTCACGTTTTTGTGAAAATGATCCATAGTTTTTCAAATTTCGTGCTAATCACCTGATTACTGACCTCCCTGGACGCGGTTTGTTTGGATATCTCGTGGCATAAATATTGCACGCTTGTATGGCATTTTCATTACACTCACCATAAATTAATAATAAACGATACAAATCTTCTTTTAGCATTTGTTATAAGGTTTTTAATTAAATTAAAATTACGTTATTGTTTCTAACTTTAAAACGGTTTATTCAAATATCAATTTATTGACATGTCTGTATAGCATTTTTCAAGATCTTTGATATGTCACAAGGGGTATATTGCCATTTAAGATTTAAAAGTTGAGAGTGGTGGGAGTGAGATTAATTAAAAAAAAATAATATTAATAAAATGTGGCCCCCTAGATATTAAAACATTTAGCGTAAACAGGGGATGTCTATCACAATTCGTTTCAAAGTTATTAAGGGTGGATCGTCCTAAGCGCGCCACTCTGTATATATATATATATATATAGTATGTCGACATATAACAAAAAATTGAATCTTTGAATTATTAGATACAAATTTTAACCAGTTGTTAAAAATTAACCATTGAGTTAGAGAATAGGCCCAATTGACATATGTACAAAGCAATTATTAAACACAGTCCAAGAAAATAAAGTATTAATATAATATTCCTTTAGGAAAGGGAATAATTGAGTATCCTTCAGAATGGAGTTCACGTATATTGAATTTTATATGATGGCGAATAAACTGACATACGCTCACACCCCTGGAGATTATGGGTATGTCATAAATCTAGGGAATTTATCGCTGCGTCCTGATGAAATTTCCCTGCTCCCTGGGTTGAAGAATAACGCAAGGAGCAGTGGAAGGTTAAACATCTTGCTAATTTGATTCCTTTTTTCTTTCGCCACTCGTGTTTGAGTTTAGTTCTTTTAATCATTTTATACAAAAGGAACGGCAAGAATTTTTCCTGCCAGTACAAGAAATTTAAACACCGTATAGAACTTTCTTGTTAATCTGCAAATTTATAAAGGGATTCTAGACATTCTCTTTTTACTTTCCGTCACCTTTAGGTAAGGAAGGTATTGTCTTTGGTCAAAAAATTCGGTGGTGAGTTTTTAATGCATAAGCACGTTTTAGGATCCCTACAGTATGGTTTTACTAGTTTTACGATGTCTGTATATATGTGTGTGTGTGTGTGTGTGTGTGTGTGTGTGTGTGTGTGTGTGTGTGTGTGTGTGTGTGTGTGTCTGTATGTGTGACAACTTTTTCTCCGACGATAACTCCAATACTACAATTCTAAAAATTATAATTCTTTCGTATTTCTTTTCTTTATATTCATATGAAGAGCTGATAATTTTGGTTGTAATTGGTCAACCGGAAATTCCTTTATTTGAAGTTCTTAACAGATTTTCTTGAGAAAACGCAGTTGAATATCACTTTTTGACATTTTATGTGATTATCAATATGAAAGAATATCTTATTCTTATTGTATACATGGTTTGATTATACATTTTCCTTCATGTTCAACAAATATAGAGTTAAAGAATTATATAGGTATTAACTTTCATAAATTAGCCAGCTTTACTATAATAATGGAAACAACTGATATATTCAAATAATTCTAATTGACAGATGTCAGTGTCAAGTGCAATTTACATACTGCATTCTATTTTTATAATTTTATTGGATTTATAGAAACAGGTCCCTTTAACCGGATATTTTATAACTAAATAGAAAACTGAGTTGATTGTTTTTAGTTATTGGATTTAAAATACTTATTTCATTCTAAAATACATACGGGACGGGATACACTAATTATCTCAGAAATGAATTTAATTTATAAAAGTAACAGAAACAATTCAATACTATTTTTTTTCTAAATTGTAAAATAACAAAGGTGGCTTCATTTTAATGGATCTTCTTGTAATTAATAATTGCTATATATCCTCTTCGAGTTTGAATTGTTTCGTTTAACCATCGTAGTAACTTTTTAATACTTTTAAAAAGTGAATCCAGTTAATTAAAATTAAAACTAAAGACATTGTAGAATGTAATAAACATCTTAAATCAGTGATAACTATAAAATATCAGTTTAGATACCCTATATAGTTTCCGGTTAAGGGGATTTTTATTTAAAAAAAAATTAAACTGGCCTGTTTTTTTGCCGGTTCTGTATTATATGTTCGTGCTGCAATTTTACTGGATATATAGAATCTTTTCCAAGGAACTTTTGGTGTGTGCTGGCCACATCAAATTTTATTTCTATCAATTTCTAGATCATTTATATTATTTTCCCAGTAAGTTCTTGATGTACAAAGTTGTGTTTTGATGGTCCTACTTTAGAAAATTAAAACTGTAATATTTATTTGCAGTTCCTTGCCAAATTCTCGCTAACATTTTTCTTTAAAATTGCTTGGAACAAACTTTGAAAAACAAATTAAATATTGAGCTAGATGGTTACTCTTTGGAAGGTCACGTGTTGACCTCTCCGACTTTTCGTCTTATTAATAATTTGTTTTCTCTCTGATACTCTTCTTCTTTTTATGATTAATACAATTCTTTATGGTGGAAGTTTTTCTGTAAAGTAGGCAGAAGTATATAAAGGCTCTATTCTTGTTGGGAATCACAAAGATTTTATTTTCTCTATTCATTTGAATGCAGAGTGATTTAGAAACGAAATTTGGGGTTTTCTCCATTAATGACTTCTTTAAACTGCCGCGACGGAGAATAGTCTGCAATTTTCGCATTTTTCGTATTATTCTCGAATATAGTAGGCCCGCCATATCTGAACTCATTCTCATAATGTAATTGGTTTTTTTTGTTTGTTTATGCAATGGTTTTAATTAAATTTTGGTTTGTTTGACAAATTGAGTTATGTACTTCCAACGCTGTCTTATTATACATATACGAGTACACTGACTTGCAAAAAAATCGTGTACTTACACCTTAAAAATCAAGTGAAGCATAGTTTTTAATTATTTTTTTAGCTCTGTAACAACTGATAGTGGAATTGTTACTGTTATCATTATCATATGGGGTTCCGTGGCAGCGTGCCTGAGTGTCTGATCGCAAACCTGGGGGAACCGGGTTCGATCTCGACCGGCGCCAAATATTTAGAAAATATAAATAAAATATAATAAGTAAAGAAAAAACCCCTTAACCTTGACAATAAATTTAAAAACTATATACGTATTTAAGATTATTTATAATTTTAAGTTCACTGTTATTTGGTTTGTTTTTGAAATGGTTTAAATGATTAGATATTTGAATTTTACAAGCGTTTCTTATATATTCTTTAGTGCTGTTATCGAAATATTTAATACTGGTTTCAATGCTAGCTATTATATCTTCTAACGGTGTGTGTTTATTATTAAGGGAGTATTTTAAACCTTTATTTAACAAGTTAAGTTCATCTGTATTAAATGATTCCGATGATTGATTTAAAAATCGTCAATCCGTATTAGATTTCACAACTTTAACGCCAACTAATAATAAAAATAATAAATATATAACATTACCATTTGATAATGCCACCAAAGGTTTAAACAAAATTTTTTTAAATCAAAATTTAACGGTAACTTATAAATCAGATAACACCATTAAATCATTATTAAGTAACCCTAAAGATAAAATAGATAATAATAAAAAATCCGGTGTTTATAAAATTGACTGTAAAGATTGTAATAAAGTTTATATCGGGCAAACTAAAAGACAAATTGATACTCGGTTTAAAGAACATTTCTATCATTTAAAAAGCGGTAATCCTGATAAATCTAGCGTAGCACAACATATGTTTATTAATAATCATAAAATTGACAATTCTAATATAAAATTATTGAAAGTTGATAATAATAGATATTTAGACGCACATGAGAGTTTGATAATACATAAATTTAAAGATAAATTGATGAACGCGGACCTAGGTCCCATCCCAAATTCTGAATTATATGAGTTAATATAAGACAGTTACTCTGTTTAATCTTAGTTACCCAATTAGGTATCCATTCACCTATGACTCCTGTCCCTATATAACCCGTGTTCTCTCCCTTATTCCTCAGAGCTGTTTTGACCTCTGGCATGGTTTACATGCTGATCTTAACTTCTCTGTTTTTACTTTGTAGTTTCTACTGATAATGAGAACTTAGTTCTCGAAATACGTATATAGTTTTTAAATTTATTGTTAAGGTTAAGGAGTTTTTTCTTTACTTATAACTTTACCTTAAGACTCCATTTTAGTTTTATAATAAAATATAATAAATTAGAAAACGGCGAATGACAATATACTTTTGCTGCCCGTTCCAATGAATTTCAGGAAAATTACATTTCATTATCAATTTTGACAACTTGACTTTTAAAATGAATAATGATCAGACATACGTTTGTCTGTTCATAGCCTACTCAGGGTTAGTTTTTATTTTTCTTATACTTCCATATGTAAAGACACCCTCTGTTCATTCTAACTCAGGCTTCAATAAACATTATTTGTATATTTATTATCTGTGTGTTTTGTGAAATAGAAGTGAAAAAACTCAAACAACACTTTCTATAGTTGTACAATAAAAACAAAACTAAGTTATTGTAAAGCTGGGAATACTGCTGGAATCAAATCACGAGGTAAATAAAAAGTATTAACGATTCTACTTTCGTTCTGTTTAGTTTACATCGGGCGCTTTCATCCTCTTTTCACACAATCAAAAACAAAACGTCACCTCATCCATCTCAGCCGCAAGGCCTATATCTTTATTTATGTTGGAAACACGATTTACGTAAACTGTTGTCTCGAGGAGACATCGTGACTACAGTTGTGGCTTCTACAACTCAACACAAGAGACAAGGGACACTGTTAAGAATTTAGATCAACCCGGAGTTATCTGTTCCCATTTTAAGGTAGTTGTCACTCGAATGTACTTATTCAAAACCTTGTTCTATGTTGAAAATAAAGATTAAGCTAATGCATTCCATATTTATAATAACATAGATTTTTACATCCCGCTATCCTAGGTAAAGGAGGTATAGGGATCGTGCTAAAAATTTTGTATACCCATTCTATACTAATGTGGGAAGAGCTCATTAGTTTTTAGTGTACCGGAAGTACCATTTATACAAGCTTTTTTTTGTAAAAAATTCATTGATTTTTTAGCAATTTTTACTAATTAAAATTGAATATAATGGTACAATCTTTAATTCTACGATAATAACATTTAGTAAATAACTTTAAATATGAAAATATAATATAATTTATTTTCATATATCATCTTGCCTCTGAGTCAAACAAAAACATAATTTTAATAATAATTTTGACGTAATTACATTAAAATTAATAATGAAACCGTGTCAAGGAGAATATAGTAGTAAAATATTTAATTCTAATGAAATTAAGATTTGAAAAAATAATATATTTTCCATCATACATAAATATTAGATGTACAGAATGATCTGAATTCATTTTTCTATGATTGCAGCAATATAAATCAATATTAATTTACAACTACACATTTACGAAATGGATCATGTATGGCGAAGAATTTACACAGATTGCGTTTTAGAGCACCTGGAAGTTGATGCTGGTTTTTATAATTCTCAAATTTGGTATTTAAAACTCATATGTAATTTGAAACAATATATTATATTTTGACCATATATGATAAATTGGATGTAGTACTTAATTTGGAGCTTTAACAGATTTTTGAGGAAATACGATAAAACATAATCCAAAATTTCGTATTACACACTTTTCTATTTATTGGACAACAAATTAGATTTTATTTACAAACGATCTACCGGAAGTTCACTGCTATTTTAAACATGGAATTCGCGTAGATTTAATATCTACACCCTTTTTACCTCTCGCTAAGAGAGGTATTGGATTCATGCTAAAATTCGCATATCCAGATTTTATTGGATAAGCACGATTTAAGGTCCCTAGAATCCGATTATAACATTTTTAAAATGATGTCTGTGTGTGTGTATGGATGTGTGTATGTGTGTATGTCTGGATGTTGTAGTCACGATTCCTCCAAAACTATAAGACTTAAAAATTATTTAACTGCAGTTTCCTCAATCTGACATTCCTGGAAAGAGCTGAAAAGGTTTTGGTAACAATTGCACAACCGGAAGTAGTAGTTTCTTAGAAAAATTCTTGTAAATATAATTTTTTGGGAGTTTTTTTTATTAAATATTGAAGAACATCTAATACACTTGAAATATTTGAAATTATAGGTAAAAATGTGGTAAAATGCATATATCCATCAGAAATACCGCCAATCTGGTTAATGAATTGGAAGAATATCTGACATTTAGAAACTTCCTCATGCAATGAAAATTAGATATAATTAGAATTATATGTGTGCAGAAGACATGTTAAATACAATAAAAAACAATATTTGAATAAAGTTCTGTAATTTTTTGTTATAAAACGACGGTTCGAAAGCGAAGTGCAATACAATACTTATACATCCTATTATGGAAATGGCGAGAGGTCTTGTGCTGGCCACAACAGATGTTTTATTGTTATTATTAAGATTTCTTCTACTCTGTCTACAAATTCTAAAAATTGTTGATTATCTTCATGATTCATTATTTAACTTAGATGTCATAAGTGATTGAAATGACAGTTTGACAATTTTGTTATATATTGATCAAGTCTACCTATTTTTTTTTTAAATAGCATCAATCATATTTGAGCATTATTCAAGATTGCTTGGAACTCGTTTTAAATAAACTTTCGATCGAAATACAAGTGAAGAAACAAATAGCGACTAAGAAACGAAATCCGGTACTCAAGGCATACTCAAGTACTGACTATGAATATGGGCATAACTAATAGTATTTATGCAACTTGGCCGGGACAAAAAATAATCACAGAACGTACTTCTCGTTCTCTACTTCTCTTCATTCTCTACTAAAACCATGTCGGCGGGAGAGGAATATTCTTTATGTATTCCTGTCTCGTGTGCCACGCGTAAAACAGGACATAACTTGGAAGCTTCGCCCGAAATATTTGATAAAGCGATGGAACAACCTCTACGCAAGCGCGTAGATAAAAGATGAAGTTATTTCAAAATTTGATAACATCTGGGGCATAAAATGTTTATGATTTAAGATGATAAGCATAATTAAAGTATTTACGAGACGGCAGCTTCCGTTTGTCAATATTTAGACAGTGACTAAGTTGGAAAGATTCTCGAAAATGAATGTTGACAGTAGTTTTATGGTTGTGCGTCATGCTATTTAAATAAAACGTGCAAAAGAAAATGTTTTCGTTAGTTTAATATAATTATGAAGTACAAATATTTTCGAAATGTCTATTTTAAATAGTGCGAGACTCAAAAGTGATCCTTCTCATGGTACCAAATTGGAGCACTCAGAAATGGGTAATATGCCGTGATAACAATAACCCAAATTCATAAATTTTAAAAATAATTATTTACCCAAATTTCAGTTTTGTTGACAATTAATAATATTGTATTAAATTAAAAATTGCAATGAAAATTAATTGAGTGAGAACAATATTTGCTGTTTATATGCATTCGAAGTACAGGCAAATAAATTATTTTGTGCAATTGCTAATTTAGAAAACCAATATTATTATTCAAATAATAAATATAAAATGAAACAAATATTACAATAAATTTCGGATATGATACATATGGGACTGATATATTAAAAATTACCAACAAAAACAAATTGCTTAATAGTTATACAACAACACATTCGAAAATAATCGTATACACAATTGAGAGGACGAGATATATTCAGATGATTTTTGAAACCCAAGTTGTATATTATGTTAAGACTAATTTTTACAAAATGCCAAAAATATTATGGTAGAAATGATTAGGAAGAAGACTTACGTCCCTAAAGTAATGACGTCATATACTACTACGTTTACATGGGATATTAATTTATAAGGCGCGAGCAGTCATGTGACTTTGTTGATCTTTCTTGACAAGCAGATAAAACGGCCCGTGTCAGAATGACAGCTAGTAATTATATACAGATGTCAAATGTTATAATTTTTCAATCCAATTTTCATAAAGTCCACATTCCTGGTGACAAAGAAAAATTAGAAAATGTTGAAATTTTGAATTAAAATTTATGATATTTGTAAGTTATGTACATAATTACTAGCTTAGCAATCATTCTGAGCTCCCACATCTCCTTGTGAAGATTTGCTTATTTGCGAGGCACCTGTTGGTCTCTAAAAATATATAATTTAGTAAAAGATTTTTACCTTTCGTCACCTTTAGGCATACACTTACGTACCATTCTCTTTACAATCAAATAATATTACTACCAAGTTTATATCTCTACCTAGTTTTGAATTATTGCCCCAAAAGTCAATATACCCCACATTTAGATAAAATCTTGAAAATTTTTAAAAATCTAATTTTTATGTACCTAGATACTTCTCAATGCGCTGATTCCAAATTTTGAAACCGCAGGTCGATATCTCGTTTCGTTCTCGAGATATTTACATTCAAAGTTTTGCTCAAAACTGCCCATTTTTGGGTTATTACCCAAAAATGGGTCGAGATATGAATTTGGCGACATCACCATTCGATTCTACGAACAAAAAT
The DNA here is from genome assembly GCA_943142095.1 of Ophonus ardosiacus. Classification (NCBI taxonomy): domain Eukaryota; kingdom Metazoa; phylum Arthropoda; class Insecta; order Coleoptera; family Carabidae; genus Ophonus; species Ophonus ardosiacus. The sequence continues at coordinate 51,397,318 of OW964830.1, forward strand.
ACATAAGTATAGCAATTTTCATAATTTTAGTCCAACCGGTTCATTTTTTATGAATGAAAGTTTGAAAACCCCTGAAAATGGGCAAAATCTGAAAAAATCCTAAGGGGTACACCTTAGATTTTTGCGATTTTTGGCCATTTTTAGTTATTTTGCTTTAGAGATTGTATGCGGTGTTCAAATATTCTGAAAATTGGTGTACTTATGTAATTTTGCCCGTAGAATCGAATGGTGTTGTCGCCAAATTCATATCTCGACCCATTTTTGGGTAATAACCCAAAAATGGGCAGTTTTGAGCAAAATTTTAAATCTAAATATCTCGAGAACGAAACGAGATATCTACCTGCGGTTTCAAAATTTGGAATCAGAGCGTTGAGAAGTATCTAGATACATAAAAATTAGATTTTTAAAAATTTTCAAGTTTTTATCTAAATGTGGGGTATATTGACTTTTGGGGCAATAATTCAAAAGTAGGTAAAGATATAAACTTGGTAGTAATATTATTTGATTGTAAAGAGAAAGTTACGTAAGTGTACGCATTTTTAGAGTATTTATATAGATATTAGTATACATAATGTATATTCATGTGATAATTTTATTGGATTTATAGAATATTTTCCAAGGAACTTTCTGTATGGAATTTGTAAAAAATTGTATTCTGTTCGTCCTACAAGCAACATCTTCAATTATTAATCATATTTAATGACAGAATATAATGAGTAACGAATATAAATAAGGTGATAATTTCTTTGTTTTTTATCATCGCTGTGATAAGACATGTCACTAGGAAGATTCTGAATGCTGATTGGCGGAAAACATGTCACGTGACTAATGAACTATATTCTCAATAAAATATGGTTATCATTCATATAACCATAATTTATTTATAGCTTATTAACTTGGTGAATGTCACTGCCTCAAAATTTTAAATCCAGCAAATGATAAAAGTTAAATTATATTCGTTGCCAACATTTGTGAATCATAATGATAAAGATAATGAAATGAGAAACTGGACGGCAATGTTTAATAGGAAGTAAATCCTGTTGTAATTGCAATTGATAATTATTATGGTATTTGGAGATACAAAGTATATTCTTTATACTTTAATGAGAATCGCAAATCGTTAATACTGTGTCTAGACTAAGACAATCTGCGTGTCTACATATCTTTCCATAAGCAAATAACTCCACACCACATTACACAGCTATTGTGTGGGAAAATCGATATGGAACACCTGTTGTTATACATAATGTTACACCATTCTTGATGAACGCATTATTTCTTTGTCGTTTCATTCTTCATTTTATTCTGGATGTATTATTGTGCTTTGTACCGCATTCTGCACAAATTACTCACGTTTGTGTAATTGTTTTCCCTTTAAAACGTCAAAGATTTTAAATTTTATATCTATAAGAAGATAAATTCATTTAAAGTGTTCCTTCATCATTTGTTATTTGTTAATTCTGTCTTTGGATAGGTTTCTGCGGAAACGCTGCCTCCGTACAAGTCTGTCCTCCGTTAATCCACTTGTCGCATGAATTCCATAATATGATGGTGCATCATATTTTTGTAACCCTATAATTTAACCTTACAGTACAGAATTTACAGAAACCGAAGCTGTTTGTAATTAGCAAGTATTACTTCAGTCAGGAATATATTAAAATTAATTAAATTTAAATTTGAAAGAAACAAAAAAATTTAAAAAACTTCAATTTAAGGAAAATTGCGATTAAACTTTAATAAATTGTTAATAGAAATATGTAAAGAATGCTATAAAATATATGAACTAAACATTAATAATATGTAGAAGTAAAATAATACTTGTGAATTTTTTCATTTTATTTTTACCTCTCGCTAAGACAGGTATTGAATTCATGCTAAAATTCGCATATCCAGATTTTAGTGAATAAGCACAATTTAAGGTCCCTATGTGTGTGTGTGTGTGTGTGTGGATGTGTGTATGTGTGTCTGGATGTTGTAGACACGATTCCTCAAAAACTATGACTTAAAAAATATTTAACTGCAGTTTCTTCAATCTGACTTTCCTGGGAAGAGCTGAAAACAATTGAACAACCGGAAGTAGTAGTTTCTTAGGAAAATTCTTCTAAATATAATTTTTTGGAATTTTTTGTTATTAAATATTGAAGAACATAAAATCCTCCATCTAATACACTTAAAAATTTTATTATATCTTGTATAGATTTAGAGATAAAGACACTATAATATATAAAGTAATCTAATCACAGAGGCTGAGGCACCAAGGAAACCAGTTGACAAATTCCAATATTTATAACATAGTTTGTAAATGACACATGTCATTGTCAAAAATCAACAGTTTATTAAAACATCACAAATGATACTTCTTGCTTAAGAAAAATTAAATATTGACAGATTTGAGTTCGTATTGACACAGCATTTGACACTTTTGAAATAAATTTGCGTCTGTCCAAACACGGCCAAGAGAGTCAAGAGACCGCATTAAAATGGATGTATTTTTTGGGGAAATCAGTCTGTCTGCTTTTAGAATAACCCTTCTATTAGTCAGTGATATAAAGGGTAGATTAAATGTATGTATTTATACGCCAAAATAATGGCTGAATGGCATTGTGTGTGCATAATACAGGGTAGAATATCAAAAGGAAAATGTTATAATATGACAAAAAGGCAGAATGTTTCATTTCGCCTATATTAATATCACAAATTCCTCTTGCTAACAATCCCAATGACTACAGGTATGCCAAGCATTCTCCATTCCAGCGTTTACCGAGCAATTTATCTTTATCTCGCACACCATTTATTCCTCGGCACCCCTACTCTGTTTTATCCAGACCCTAAACGTCAATAATTTAAGAATAAATGCAATAATGTTTCAACACGAACAGGTATTACAGTCTGTATGCCGTCCCTTTCAATGTTCCCCCTCGCTTTGCTAAATTGGGTGCGGATGTATGTATGTTCTTGTATATTGGTCGTTTGGTTCGCCTTCAGGAAATCAGATAGAGAAGACTCCACACGAAATAAATTGTAAGAGGGTGCCGAGGACTAATTCACAGAAAACTTTTCACTAAGTTACGGTGGACAACTTAAAAATTCTAAAGGGACTAAAGATAAAAAAAGATACTGAATAATTAATACAGACTTAAAATCTATAAAAGTATAATGTTCCTTCCGCCAATTCGATGTACTTTGTACAAATCCCATACCGAAAGTTCCTCTGAAAAGATTCTATAAATCCAATGAAATTATAACATGAACATGCAATTTGTAAATCACATTTCACACTTCTTTCTTCTTCAGTTTTCCCTATTTTATTAGTGGTCGCTGTTTCTTACTCTTCCCTTCCACTCTTTCCTGTCCTACGCATCTCCTTCACACAGTTCTTCCTCTTTCAAGTCTTCTGCGATACAGTCCTTCCATCTTCTCTTTGGCCTTCCTCGTACTCCCGGCACTAAAAGTTCCAATCATAATCTAATCCTATACTTTCCATCTTTGGTTTTGCATTTGACACTGACATCTGTCAATTAGAATTTTTTGAATATACCAGCTGTTTCCATGATAAATAGCAAAGCTGACTGATTTTTGGAAGTTATTCTCTTTAAAAATAATTCTTTAACTCTATATTTGTTGAATATATTTCTTTAATATTTATAATAACAAAATGTCAAAACATATTTAACTGCGTTTTTTAAGAAAAATGTTTTTTACAAATTTCATACCAAAAGTTCATTTGAAAAGGTTGTATAAATCCAATAAAATTATGACATAAACATACACTAAGAAAAATGCACTTGACTCATTTTACTTTCTGCTTCAGCTTTCCCCTATTTTATTTGGAGTCGCTGTTCCCTCTTCTCTTCTTCACACAGTCCTTCCTTTCTCAAGTCTTCTGCGATACAGTCCTTCCATCTTCTTTTTAGCCGTTCACTGCATGTCACTTGAGAGGACCACTATGAAATACTAATTTTTCATCCCATACTTTCCATATTTGGTTTTGCACTTGCAACACACATCTGTCAATTTTGAATGTATAAGCTGTTTCCATGATAAATAGCAAAGCCGACTAATTTTTGAAAATTAATTTCTTTATAATGCTTTAACTCTACATCTATTGAATATGAAGGAAAATGAATAATCAAACCATATAGAGAAGAGTATTTTCTTTAATAAATATAATATAGAGAAGAGTATTTTCTTTAATAAATATAATAACAAAATGTCAAAAAATAATATTTAACTGCGTTTTTTTAAGAAAAACTGTTAAAAACTTCAAATAAGGGTACTTCCGGTGGATCAATTATAACCAAAATCTAATCAACTCTTCATAGGGATGTACAGAAGAGAAATACGAAAGAATTATAATTTTTAGAATTATAGTATTGGAGTTATTATTCATTAAAAACTCAGCACCGAATTTTTTGACTGAAGACAATACCTTCCTTACCTAAAGGTGACGAAAGGTAAAAAGATAAAGATATTAACATAACACATGGTGCAATTTTGCTAAATTTACATGGAAGACGAAAAAAAATCTGATAATATGACGGAAACTTCTTTAGTAACAAAAAATTAGAGTCCGTAACAAACCTGGTGCAATTTATGCGCGTTTTCAGATTTGAAAAACTTTTGAACACCTATGAAAAAATAAATAGAATTTCATACCTTTCTTTTATTTTCGATTGAACTGACAGAAAAGAAATAAATCTTGTATCGAAAAGGAATTTTACGTTATATACGATCTTAGAAAGAATGCTATTTGATTTCTGTCCTACTTTGTTAGTGGGAACAAAACAAAGTCATTCAAAGTAGTAAAAAATTAAAAGATTTTACAATTCTTTAAGATGCTTTGGGTTGCTGAAGGAAAACTTATGCCGGGTAGGAAGTTTACAAAGAAGAGAAATTTATCTTCTTCCTCCACGCATCGTCATCCGAGCAACCTTATTCGAATTTAAATATTTATAACAGCGTGTGTTCCGTTTGTGGCGCGCACGAGAAAAAGAAACTTTTCGATGCATTTATGCACAAAGTTTTATTAAATCATCTTGTTGGGAGTTTAAATATCTGGTCTACTAAATATCGCTTGCCCAAACTTTGCCAATTTGGGCTCTTTTTATTTTTTGTTTTATGTTTATCTTCTAGGGGAAGTAAATGTTTAAATTTCGCGGATTTGTATTGTCTGTTGAATTTTAAAATGATAACAGTTGCCAAGGATTTAACTAACAATATTTTGCTGTCCTCTGGGTAATAACCAAGAAAAGGACCTCCTTAGAGAGTGACCCATATATTTTAATTAGATTTCAGACCGCTTTCATTGCTAATTACTAAATTATGATTCATTTAATGATGTTATAAAGCGGAAATTCATTATTTAGTACTCCATTATATCCTTTTTTAATATTAATAGTTTTTTTCTGTCAATAACTGCTAAAACTACTAACCGGTTGGTTATCCAGAAATCCGTACATCTAGTCATAAAATAATAACTGGTTTTTAACCCGTCAAAAAATCTGTCAGGAAACCAGTGCTTAACTTGTCAGAAAATCAGTTTTTAATCATTAAGAGACCCTGTAATTAAACGTAAAAAAAAAACGTTCAAATACCTGTATTAAATCTGTCAAATATACGGTTAACTAAAAACCGGTTAAAAACCAAATAAAAACTTGCTATTAACCGACCAAAAAATGTTTATAACCTTTCATAAACTATAGAGTAACCGGTTAACACTTTAGTATAGTCCGAGACACGGAAGATGACCTATGACCAGAATATGTTAGCACAAATCACTGTCTAATATATGCACTCCGTTTAAATCCACACGAAATACAATAATTAATTTACTTTTCGCATACCTGATATAAAATATAACATATAACAGTTGCCCAAATAAGTTTTGAAGCTACGCAGCCTTTCTTATGTTGGAAGTTGATCTGTGCAATTGCCGTTCGTATCAGGGGGTCTATTCTAATTCGTAGCCACATGTGCTATCCACTATCCACTGTATAAGTTCCACTACTAGCCAACAGATGGGGGTCCCCATCCCTCTATCTGACTTGAATCCATCTGTTGGCTAGTAGTGGAATTTATTAATATTGCCAGATGTCAAGTTGACAAGTAGTTCGGCTTTTCAATTTTGTAATCAAATACTTGTGTCCTTGTGTTATATCAATAATATTTGATTAATATCTATATATTGTAAGTACCTAAAGTATAATAATTATTTATAATTCTAACAAATAGCACATGTGGCTTAAATCCATCTGTTGGCTAGTAGTGGAACTTATACAGCGAATAGCGGATAGCACATGTGGCTATCCGACTTGAATCCATCTATTGGCTAGTAGTGGAACTTATATAGCGGATAGCACATGTGGCTATGAATTTAGAATGGACCTCCTGTTCCTGTCTTGTTTACACTCGTATCGTAAGCGTAAGCACAAAGTTACTATAATAGTTATTATTTCATGGCGTCTATGGAATATCACGATATGAGCATTTCTTTCCCTTACCCGCCAGGTCAAGATTCGTGTCCCGCATTATATGTGAAACCGGGTTTTCTGTAACCGAGTAAGGCCACGTTCAGAGAGAAAGCAGGTTTCCCGCTTCAGCTTAACAAGCGCGTGAAAAACCGGTTAAGCCAAAGCAGGCTGGTACAGGTTGTGTTCACACAGAAAACAGGCCATTCTGCTCGTACTGTCAAGTGTCAAACTTAGTGTCAGTGTCATTAATAAATACAAAAGAAAATGTCTTGGGAATCGAGCTTCACGGATGAAGATTTTATTCACTGTTATGATAATAATTTGAAACGATGTAGAAAGAAAATAGGAATCCACGCAATTAATAAAAATAGAGTAAAATACGGAGAGTATCATCACCTACTCACCTGTTTAATATAACAGAAATCGTATTTTCAGGTGATATTTATGTCTCATACCTTCACATTTCATATTGATAGAAATATCTCCTCATAATTTTTCAATAATTTTTCTATTAAAATGACATTTGTGAAATTTGTTCCAAATTGCTTCAGAGTTATTTTCTGAACACATTTTGGGCTTGTTTACTTTAACCTGCTCAATAAGAATATTGGTTTCGTTCCGGCAAAATCGGAAAGCGGGTAGTACCTGCCTGGCAAGCGCCTTTTGAACAGTTGTCTGCTTTTACTCTGAACCCCTACTCCTAATAACATGTGAACATTTTTAAAGCAGGTTAAAGTAGGTAAAGCGGGTAAATCGGAAACAGGCAACCTGCTTTCCCTCTGAACATACCCTAACCCGTCAACCGGTTCACCTAATACTTTAGACAGCCTAACTCATATATTTATCTGTTAAATTAACTACCCGGTAAATTGAAAATTGTCGCTTCAACAAATTGAAATATTTAATTTTGACAATTTATTTTAGTTGTAGACATGTAAATACTTGCCGCTAACATTGTCCATATATAAATCTCAATAAAAATCTTTGGGTTCATAGGCATTTAAAGTAGTTCTTATTGAGCAATGCGTTGCCCCTACTAACTATTAGTTTATATCCAACACTAATATCAATCGTCACTGCAATCTGCAATTAGGCTACGCGTAATTAATTGAAATAATTGCGCACATCTGGTTTGTGTGTCACATTCTGTACGGTCGTACATTCTAATGTCTTTAGTTTTATCTTAATTAGGTAATAATTTACACTGTAATAAACAAATATCTCATTACTTGATTCTAATTAAGGCTAGGTATGTCACATTACTTGATTGTAGTGACGCGGACAATGAGATTTTTTGGTATTACAATTGGCACAGAAAATAATTCTCTAAATTCTTCTCTCATACATAAATTTCTTAAAACAGTAATGATTATCATAAACCCTATGTTTAATCCTGGTCTGATCTCAATCACATGCTTAATCAATTAAAATCATGTGTATTTTACTTGTTAACCATCACGGAGATACCACATCATCCTGTGGAGTTGATTACTAACAGTAATTAAATGCTTGAGATAATTGTTTCTCTTTGGGCTTTCGGATCACAGTAGCTGTCTCTAGTTTTGGAACAATTGAATATTTCGCGTAATGTTTGCCATCTGAGCACTCATTCTGATTAACTTTTCTGAGATGGAGATGGGTTGTGTGTTCTAGCAGATTTAGGTTAAGGGAAGATGATATTGAATAAGGAGATTTGCATTAATATTGAAAAGAATTTGAATAAAAGATGTGGACATTATATTACTGTATGGTTCGATAGATTATACACGGACGTTGTTACAGAAAAATATACATTCTTAGAACAAGTGTTAGCATTAAATAAAATAAAAAATAAGTATATCATCACGGCATATTACCCATTTTTGAGTGTGCCAGTCTGCGTGGAGAGTGCACCACAGGGATCACTTTTGTGCCATATAAAATTCGAAATATTTGGCGTCGGTTGAGATCGAATTCTTTTCCCCAGGTTCACGACAAGACACTCAGGCACGCGGCCACGGGACCCCACATTATTTTCTTTATAAATTAAAAAAAAAGTTGCTAGATTATATCTTACGTTTCTAGTAACGTAAAACATTAAAAATACGAAAGAAACTTGTTAATTATAACAAACACGCCACATGACTATCAGTAATGTTTTTATACAAAAGTTTTTAACCGTGAATCAGGCAGAAAGTATTTGAGGAATTTTATAGACATGAGAAACACTATTGCGTTTTGTACTGCGAAATAAAAACAAGAGAAATGTGATAATATAATTCATTATTTAACTTTTTTACCTCTCGCTAAGAAAGATATTGGATTCATGCTAAAATTCGCATATCCAGATTTTATTGAAAAAGCACGATTTAAGGGCCCTAGAATCCGATTATAACATTTTTAAAATGATGTCTGTGTGTGTGTGTGTGTGTGTGTGTGTGTGTGGATGTATGTGTGTGTGTGCGTATGTATGTCTGAATGTTGTAGACACGATTCCTCAAAAACTATAATTTGTGTAGATTTTATATTTTTTTTGAAAACGTAAACCGGCTGAACTACATATTATGAGTCTTCTATTTTATATAAATTTTGGTGTAATATTACAAAGTTATGAGATCCATAATTTCACCTGTTAGCTATAAAAGAAACTTCTATTCTTGTACAACAAAAAAAGCCATTCCAAAAACTTATTCAAAGAAAATACCCTGGTCACGGTGATCTTCATCAAAAGGTGTGAATTATAGCCACTTTCCAAACTTTATATAAATATAAGATCCCGATAAGTAACATCCAGAGCTAAACAATGAAAAGAAACCGTTCTGTAAAGAAGCTATCAGCACGTACGATACAAGGCCCGAACGCCGTATTGATTCTGGAGAAAAATGAACATCCTAGTGAACGGTTCTATTATCTTAACAAGGTCCGGCGATGCGTGTGGCGCCTTGACGCATCTGGCGGCCGCTGTGGGAACTAACAAGCGGAGCTTTCACGCCGCCGGAATGAAAAGAAGCTCCGAAGCTCTAAGATCGCCCAACGATGGATTTAGCAAACACCTTATGACGGGAATATATGTTTACTGGAATTATGAAAATTGGCTGTATATCTGTAACACGTCGTAAATGTTTACGACACATAAAATCGGTTATTGATAATAAATTTGTTGGATTGCTTCATTGTATAGATTGATTGGGAGTTAAATCAATGCGGAAATTTATCTGATATAAAATAATTATATTATTTCCTCATAATATGAATGATATAGAATAGACTGATAGTATTTACTCACAGAGGTGATTAAGCTGTGACTAAAATAACAAATACAATAGACACTTACAAAATTGAGAGAGATATAGAAGGTCATGCATACAAACAAACCTCCCCTCGTTGTCTTGCGTCCCGTTCCCTGTTCCTATCTGTCATTGTATTCGCATCTGTTATTCAGTGTTAAACCTAATTCTTTATTGTGATGTGTACGTTGTGTTTAATAAAAATGAGTTTAAAACCAGAAGATGTGTCTGGGGCAACTTTTTTGTTTGATAATATTGAAGATCATTCGATTATTCAACTAAAACGATGGCTAGAGTGTAAAGTCTACGGCTGATGACAGGTCTTTGTTTGTACGGGGTAACCATAGCAACCTTGATTTCTATGCTTCGCCGTTAGAGGCGCTCGTGCAAATTGCAATTTTGTAAGTGTCTATTGTTTCTTAATCATGTACCAATAACTTTTGAGTAAATACTACCTGTCATAGTTGTTTAAGCTTGTTAAGATGTGGGTATATTCCGCGTCCGTGTTGTTTATTATATTTTTCGTCCTATTGACAAATTACGCTTAAATATTTAAAAACGAAAGTACAATAACGGACTCTAGGTAAAAAAATTCTAAACACTCGCCATGTTTCACAAAAATTCAGCATCTTAATCAATCTTTCTGTCATCATCAGATACTGGCCGTGCCCAGCTAGTAACTACATACGCGTTTCGCTGTTATTGCAGCTCATCAGTGTGGTGTAACTGCCATCTCTTTGTGGAGAATTTGTGATTATATAGACATGTATTTTACCTGGTGTATTGACTGATTTCTCGCAATTATTTAAGTAAAGAAATAACTAATAACTTTATTGTAATCAAAATAAGTACAGTACACTCTACAACTATCGTCGCCACTATACATACATTTACCGCCATCTGTGTACAGTCATTCCTATTACTAAACATAAAAATAAAAACTGTTCACACAATTTATTTTATATTTAATTTTATTTTATCGTTATTTTCCATTCTTCTTGAGCTAATTCTTCAATCTAATCTAAGCATTTTATACTTTTTGTAAATGAGCGCCCTATTATATTTTGACAGCAGTGCGGCATTTTGTTTGGTTATGTAATATACCGCGACAGTGACATTTCTTATCATTGTATAGTTAGAAATTTGGACAGCAAACGTTTTTTCTACTTTGTCGCGCATGAGGGGCAAAGTGACATTTTGCGTTGACAAAAGAGAGCGCAAATGGCTACTTTCTGCAGTGACTGTAGAAAAAATATATTACTGACACAGTGTCAGTGACACTGACAGAAAATAACGCTGTACTCATGGTTATGAATCAAGGTAATAAATGAACTTATGTTACAGCGAAAGTATTGTCTACAACGAGAATCGTTTTAAAATGAACTGTTCTAAGTCTTAACTTAGTCCAAAATACGAATTTTTCAGACATGCGTGTTATATCTATCCTTATCATATGAGAGAGATAAATGTATGCCAATTTGTTAATTCGTACATGATACAGATGACCTTGATTGGACTTCTTTTAAAAATTAAATTATATGTTTGTTGCTATGAATGTATTGTTACTGAAAAAATAAAAACAAGAAACTTTTTGAAATGGAAAAGAAGTTGAACGAATATGACTACAACTAAATAAAATCTAGTTTTGTAAACAGATCTATAAAAATAAACTATGAAGTGTTTCAGTAATTAAACCAATCATTACGGATTTCACATTCGTTTTGACTCATTTTTAGCTCCCGTCACGTAAAGCAAAATGAATGTACTGCAATTATATCTTAAATGAGCTGGTCGTTTAGTTTAAAGTACATTTTAAGTTTTGTACATTCTGAATTATGCATTTTTACATTTTTAAAAGTCTAGAAATTAGTATTCCACAGTTCGCTGTAATTTTTTCACCATAATAGGGTCCTATACCATAGTCATATTTTAACTATCTTAAATAAGAAGACGAAAATATACATAAATTAATGAGTATTAGTGAAAAAATTTTCTTTAAATATTGACTAGGTCACAAACTATAAGCGATTGAAGATGATTACTAATTGGGTATGATGCGTTAGGTACTAAGAATTTGATTGGTGGCCTGATTTTAAAAAGGAGAATCGCGCGTCTTTAGCGGTCACCTTTAAAAGAATTTGAAATGACATGTTGTTCCATAACCTAACAAAACATTTAACAAGTTTGTGTTTGATGAATTTGTTTAATTATAACATCTAGTAATATTAACAATAATAATATATTTATAATTAAATCAATTTGTAATATTAATTCAATTAATAATAATATTAGTTAAATTAATATTGAAACTTCAAAACAGGCCAACACTGGCGCCATCCGTCGTCATGCTTTGTGTAATAATATTGTCAAACTGTTTCAATGTTCTATAATTTATTAGGAAAAAAAAGGATATTATTTACGTTATTTATACTTAATAATAATTTCTTCATGAATATAACGTATAAGTTTTTATTTACAAACATTTCAGCTATGCAAACATGAAAAAAAATGTTCCCTCTATAACTAACAGTTTGTCCCATTGTTTGTCGATCACTTGTTAGTCCCTGCTACGTCACGCACAAATTCTTAAACTTTAAAAATTCATATCTCGCTTATTACGTAAAATTTTTAAGTCGCGTTTGCACTAAAATTCTTATTTTATCCTGTTCTTACAGAAAAAAAAATAAAAGAAAAATGGTATAGGACCCCATTGTAACTATATCATTTGCATATGTCTAATTTAAAGGTAAATGTACCATACCTACAAAAGATTAATATAAACTCGAAATCTCTAAAGCTATAAACAATAACGCAAACACGATTTTCCCTTATTCTTTTTATTTGTTCCCTAAAATATATTACCTTAAATTAAATTTGTTGCGGTCTGAAATCTACTTCAAAATGCGCTGTAAATAACCTAATTTTCTTTTACAACAATTCACAAATAACTTTATGAAATATGTATCCTTTTAAAGCCGAGTTTGATAACCTGTTCCCTAGTCATAAATAAAACATAATGTTCCCAGTTTAGAGTGCTGTAATTTGGCAATTTGTTACGAATATAGCTTAATCAATTCTTGAAATAAATGCGGACCCTAGGCTTCACATAATGTTTATAAATATTATGAGAAATATGAATTGCAATCCATCGGAGAAAAACACAGCAAGAAGGGTATCTTACAATTATTATACCACGTTTTCAAAAACAAACAGTTGTTATAGAACTGATTTCTGGGGTCTGGGGTTGTCTTCCCACGATAGCACGGGTACGCTGTTTCAAATTTTAAAAAGCCAAACTACATTGTATGTGTCACTTAAGTTTTCAGAAAAAAAACAGAAAGGATAATAATAAGGAAAGTACGAGTATATTGAATATACTTATTACTATAACATTTAACATTCATATAGAGCTAGTGGTCCATTTTCTTCTATAAGACAAAGATTAGTCCTCACTTGTTCCATGCTCCATGGCGAGTTTTAAACTGTATTTTACGTAGTTTTTAAAAAATACTTCAAAATTAAATCATCAAAGGTATGGAATTCAACTAGATTTTTACCTCTCGCTAACAGAGGTATTGGATTCATGCTAAAAATCGCGTATCCAGATTTTAGTGAATAAGCACGATTTAAGATCACTATAATCCGATTTTAACATTTTTACGATGATGTCTGTGTGTGTGTGTGTGTGTACGTATGGATGTTGGAAGGACAATTCCTCAAAAACTATAAGACTCAAGACCAGTTTAACTATGAATTCCTCAATCTGACATTCCTAAGAAGAGCTGAAAATGAAAAATAGATATAATTAGAATTATATGTGTGCAGAAGACATGTTAAATACAATAAAAAACAATATTTGGGTAAAGTTCTGTAATGTTTTTGTTATAAAACGACGGTTCGATAGCGAAGTGCAATACAATACTTATATAACATAAAATGGAAATGGTGAGAGGTATTGTGCTGGCCACAACAGATTTTTAAACTCGTTTCCATATTTGGGGATAACAATTATATTATTTTTACCTCTCGAGAGGTATTGGATTCATCACATATCCCGATTTTAGAAAATAAGTATGTTTTATGGCTGGTTTATGATAGATTTAATTTATAAATTTAGATTTACAAATTTATATTGCAACTTATGAAATGCGTCCAATCAACTTCTTCTATTAGGTCACGTGGTTGAACATAAATGGGATGACAGTTATATAACCTCTTGAAGAATAAAAAATCAAAGAATTGTTAAATACAATATGTACTTATATAGCCTAATATGGAAATGGCGAGAGGTTTTGTGCTGGCCACAGCAGATTTTATTTAAATACCTTTAAATAAATGGGTTGCATTTAAGCGTAAAGAAAGTGCGTGATAGTAAATGGACCCATTTGCTGCGTGAGGGAATGATTTCAAATGGGAGGAACTAAAGGACTTGTAAGAGACCTTCCTAAGCGAAAGAGATGTGGATCTACGAGTATCCGTGGGTTCGATCTGCTCAAGATTATTTTACACCGTCCAACAATCCCTTATAACACCCTTCTCACATTTGATCTACTACTTAAGACGATCCTATATCAGTCTTCAAAATGATGTAAAACATTAGAGTTGTGCGATACGCTGCAGACCACATTATTGAACTATTCATTACAAATATTTTATAAAAGAAGAAAGTATGATCTATAGTGGTTTTTATTATTATTTCGTCAAAATTGAATAAAATATTGTATAAACCACGTGAGCTAAAAATGTTTATTCACTCGAAGAATTTAACTCGCCCTCGCATTCGCCCTTACAGGCTCGTGAGCTAAACTTTCTTCTCATGAATAAACATTACCTTAGCTCACTTGATGTATAAATATCTATTATTTCCTAATCCCAGTTTATGAATAAATATTTTTAAATCACATTGTTATACACTTATTTTTAATTTTTTCATGATTTTAAAATAGTAGAAATTGTATAAATACAGTCTAGGAATTTTTAATTTCCAACCTTGCAGTGAAAGTCTTCTGATGTCATTAGCACTAAAAGTTGGCACGTCCTATACAATCTTAGCTACGCGCTTCTTTCACTTGCTCTCTTCTCTACTTCAGTCATACAGGAGGGGACGTATCAATATTGCGTCTTCTGGATGTTGAGGGGATTCCAGCTCAATCGAATTAAAAGAAAATAGTAAAAATATACGAATTTATATGCTGAATAACGAATATTAATAAAAAATGAAATGGAATAATTGAAATATTTCGGAAATAAGGGTTATTTTGTTATAACGCTTCGACACGTATATGAAATCTATATATATAATATTTTGATAGGCGACCGTAAGACCGCCTATACATGCATAACAAATAGCGTGTTAGGAGGTGGAGGTTACTACCAATAGAAGTTAAGAAATTCAAATTCGAAAGGAGTGGCTAACATTCCTGTACGGCAGTTTTCAAACAGTTTTTATTCAGGGTATCGAACCCGAACCTGTACCGAACCAAAACCGGAACCTAACCGTAATATTTTACCGAACCCAAACCCAGAACCGAACCTCAGATATATTTTTCAATTGAACCCGAGTTGGAAACGAACCGGATATTAAAATTCGAAAATTGAGGCTTTCATTTTAAATTATTATTAAATAATTACTCTATAAGTAAATAAAATAATTGTATGTTTGTCTATTTTTTATGTTTAATATACTAAATAATGCTTTTAATTCTGAATTAAAACAAAATATATTATAAACTCTCCAAACACTCATTAAACTATTATCGTATACCTACTGCTACGTATTTTTGTGTCAATGTAACCTAACCTAACCTAACCTTTTGTTCCATTAAAAATATATAGTTTTAAATGAAATAAGCTATGGAAATATTGTTATTTTTATGAAAACATTTATAATAAACAAATTTTAAAACAAAATACAATATCTAACCTTTACGAAGTCTGCCTTTGCTTCTTTCCTTGGACTGCAAGCTACGGATCACGGATCATAACCACATTTCACTATTAAATAAACAAATATAGTATAAGTAACACATAAAACACTTGATAAAGTTTATAATAATAAATAAAACGTTCAAATTGTTCGTAAATAGCAACAAAAACACTCATTTCACGTCACAAAAACATTGAGAACTGAGGACCGACGCTAGCACGCGAACGAATACTTTAATGCAAGAATAAACCAGAGAAACAAATGAATGAACAGACAACAGACAGAATTAATCTTTAACTAAAATAACTATATTGAACTGTTTTTATGTAAATTTAAATGTTTAAATATGTAAAAAAATATTAAAAATATTTTTTCATTTTAAATTATTTTTATTTGTTTGTCATTCAAAAAAACTTTAATTCAATTTTCATTAAGTCGAACCGAACCTGAACCCCGAACAAAACCGCAAATTTTATTAATGCTTGAACCAGAACCGCACCGGAACCCATTTCTCAAAAAACAAATTAACTTGAACCTAAACCGAACCCAGTTTTTGGTGGGTTCGATTTTAACATAAATTTCTTGCATTAAACTTAATAATTTAAATACACCTGTAATTATAAAGCATGTAGACTTTTACAATGTTATAATATTCATTTATTTTATGCAAATATAACTTAAAATAGCATATATTTCAAGAACATTTAGGTCATGATGAAAACAGTTTGATATAAAAACACATAAATGTGACGTCACGTCAATCTTTTCAAAATTCGGGAGACCGTAACTCGCTTATTAATAGGAAATTTTTCACCGGATTTTCTAGTTTTAGTTTTCCTAATATTTTCAGATGAAATTATAAAAAAAAAATAAAATGGTGGAATCTCCCATTGAATCGTCGCTATAGGATCGTCTTAATGCTTATCTTATAGTAAGACGCTGTTGTGATTCTTCCATCGACAATATAAGAACCATTAATATCCTCTTGATGGCATATTTATTCATTTAATTTAGAAAACTACTCTCATTCTTCTTCTAACTCTTACAAAACCCGTATAGATTTTCCTACAAAGGCAGACTTCAGTCCACCCTATTTGGGGTAATTTATCTCGGTGAGTGACACCTGGACAAGGGTGGCTACAGTTTGGGGCAGAACGCTAGGGCTCCACTGGACAACGGCTCGTCAGCGAACGCAGCGAAAAGATACGGAAGTCTGCAACTTGTAGTGTCTAGTGTAATAGTGAAGAATAATGTTGCAAGAAGTAATTAAAGGTAATGGATTGCAAAATTGTCTCGGAAGTTTAAATTTATATTAATTGGACTTTAGAAGGTTGGATTAAGAAACTATTTCCTAAATTAACAAATTAAAAATAACCTTGGGAATTAGAAGTCGATACATCTAATATATTAATTATTATTAATATATAAATATAAATATATCATCACGGCATATTACCCATTTCTGGGTGTGCCAGTATCTACAACACATGTAGACATCGGTAATGATTCCGATATATTTTACCGTGTGGGAGCTTATCAGGCGTCACCTCACGGACACTCATTGCTGGCGTGGAGAGTGCACCACAGGGGTCACTTTTGTGCCATTTAAAATTCGAAATATTTGGTGTCGGTCGGGATCGAACCCGGCTCCCCCAGGCACGCGACCACGGGACCCCATTTTTACCTCTCGCTAAGAGAGGTATTGGATTCATGCTAAAATTCGCATATCCAGATTTTATTGAATAAGCACAATTTAAGGTGCCTAGAATCCGATTATAACATCTTTAAAATGATGACTGTGTGTGTGTGGATGTGTTGATGTGTGTATGTGTGTATGTGTGTCTGTCTGGATGTTGTAGACACGATTCCTCAAAAACCGGAAGTAGTAGTTTCTTAGAAAAATTCTTCTAAATATAATTTTTTAGGAGTTTTTTTTTATTAAATATTGAAGAACGTAAAATTCTCCATCTAATACACTTAAAAATTTTATTATATCTTCCATAGATTTAGAGACAAAGACACTATAATTTATAGAGTACACTAATCGCAGAGGCTAAGACACTAAGGAAACCAGTTGACAAATTCCAATGTTTATACCATGACACATGTCATTGTCAAACATCAACATTTTTAGTGACATTCTGATAGCTTTTTCTGGGAAGTATATTTAATTTTTCTTATTATTTTATTAATTAAATTCCTCATACAATGAAAAATATATATAATTAGAATTATATGTGTGCAGAAGACATGTTAAATACAATAAAAAACAATATTTGGGTAAAGTTCTGTAATATTTTGTTATAAAACGACGGTTCGAAAGCGAAGTGCAGTACAATACTTATATAGCCTAATATGGAAATGGCGAATGGTCTTGTGCTGGCCACAACAGATTTTTAATTATTAATAGGGTCAATTTCTATTATATAAAAGTTATAAATGAATCTGTGGATTAGTGCTAGTATTACCTATGTCAACAATGTATATTTCAATGTGTTAACAATTTCAAGTAGTTGTTATTGAGTTTTTATTAACACCTTATCCATACCACAGATGGGAAACTTCCCACATTGTATATACTTCAACTAATATCAGAAAGGAAGCTCAAATTGACACCTTGAAATTAAACATTTAAAAAATATTTCATTTTCCAAAAAGGTGGTTACCAAACTATTTCATTTTGATTTTGAATAAAATTATTTTAAATCCTTCACCTCCTCGTTATTCCCATTTCATCCGTCAAATATTTATGTAAATACAATCTGCAGAAACTTGAGAATTTATAACACCAAACTTGAGAAGAATTTTTAATTATAAATTGTAAACTATTTGCCGGCTTCTCAACTAGACAACACTTTAGCTTGGCGTATAAGTTTGGCACGTGTTCCAGAATTCACAACACGCCACTGAAGCTGAAAATTTGTAACTTCCTAACTGACATTACGATGCGATTGTGGCACGAGTTACGAGATGAATTTTAAAGTTTGCACTGATGACAAGTTCATGTCAATCAAACAGCAACACATGAAGATTATTCAATAGCAAAAATCTGTTGTGGCTAACACAAGACCTCTCGCCATTTCCATATTAGGCTATATAAGTACATATTGTGTTTATACACAAAAATTCTAATTATTAATATATTTTTTAATTCATTCTATGAACAATTTTCTCCTACTGTTCTAAATGTTCGAGATTCTTCAAATTCATTGACGAGTTATTTAATTAATAATAAAATAAAAAATATTAAATGTAATTCCCAGAAAAAGCCTTCAGTAATGTAAATGGATTTTTGACACTGACAAGTCTACTTTTTCTGTCAATTACAAACATTTTAATTATTCAACTGGTTTCCATGGAGTTATTTGGGCTAGATTACTCTAAAAATGCGAACACTTACGTAACATTGTCTTTACAAGCCAATAATATTACTACCAAGTTTATATATCTACCCATTTTTGAATTATTGCCCCAAAAGTCAATATACCCCACATTTGGATAAAAACTTCAAAATTTTTAAAAATCTATTTTTTATGTATCTAGATACTTCTCAATGCGGTGATTCCAAATTTTGAAACCGCAGGTCGATATATCTTTTCGTTCTCGAGATATTTAGATTTAAAGTTTTGCTCAAGTCTGCCCATTTTTGGGTAGTAACCCAAAAATGGGACGAGATATGAATTTGGTGACACGACCATTCGATTCTACAGGCAAAATTACATAAGTGTACCAATTTTTATAATTTTTGTCCAACCGGTTCATTTTTTATGAATAAAAGTTAAAAAACCCTCGAAAATGGCCAAAATCTGAAAAAATCGTAAGGGGTACACCTTAGATTTTTTCGATTTTTGACCATTTTCAGTTATTTTGCTTTAGAGATTGTATGCGGTGTTCAAAAATTCTGAAAATTAGTATACTTGTGTAATTTTGCCCGTAGAATCGAATGGTGTTGTCGCCAAATTCATATCTCGACCCAATTTTGGGTTATTACCCAAAAATGGGCAGTTTTACCCAAAACTTTGAACCTAAACATCTCGAGAACGAAAAGAGATATCGATCTGCCGTTTCAAAATTTGGAATCAGCGCATTAAGAAGTATCTAGATACATAAAAATTAGATTTTTGAAAATTTTGAAGTTTTTATCTAAATATGCGGTATATTGACTTTTGGGGCAATAATTAAATTCTTCTTTCTACGCCAATGATTTCAGTGGAGTGTTCAACCCGGTTGACTGGTCGCAGATCCCAAGTGCGCGAGAATATTTTAACAAGCTAACTTTATGCGTGCCACGCGTTTTTATTTTTAACATTTTTTGCTAATGTAATGATTTTTTGATTTCTGAATTTTTTATGTTCTAAGCGCAAAGTGTAATGTGGATTTTGCCAGAGTTAATATTTAACGATTTAACATGTTATTTTATTTCATAGCCAGAGAGTTGATACAGTAATTTTCCCGGCAGGAATTTACGGATTAAGAAAATCGATTCTTGTTAAAGGGGAAATATTGTTTCAAAATATTGAAAGTGACGCTTTGATTTTACTAAACATACCTTAATATAATTCAACCTGACACAAAGTTTTGTATTTACTATAGTGAGTGTATATATATATAGTATGGCCAATAGGGGGATCGATTTTGATTGGCCGGCGCGAATTTGCCTAAACATGGCGCATATTATGCCGACAAAGTGACATTTTCAGATTTGTTACGTGAATTGAAGGGTATTATATTATATTTATATTTTAGATAGTGCAAATAATTAAATTACACAAATAAAATAAATAAATATATCATCACGGCATATTACCCATTTCTGGGTGTGCCAGTATCTACAACACATGTAGACATCGGTAATGATGACGATATATTTTACCGTGTGGGCGCTTACCAGGCGTCACCTCACGGGCACTCATAGCTGGTGTGGAGAGTGCACCACAGGGGTCACTTTTGTTCCATTTAAAATTGGAAATATTTGGCGTCTGTCGGGATCGAACCCGGTTCCCCCAGGTTCGCGACCAGACACTCAGGCACGCGGCCACGGGACCCCATAATTACACGTGTATTTGTATATTTATAACAAAGTAATATATACATATTTTTTAACATCACATCTTTTTTAGGTTAACTGTCAAAATTACTAAAAATGTCTAATATTAAGGTATATATTTTAGATGCCTGGTTGCGTGGCGGTTGGTTGTGAAAACAGTTCTTCAAAAGGATTTAAAATAAAAATAAATATTTTGTTTCCATTTAATATGCTCTTTCATTAATTGTTTATCGAATTTTGTTTAGTTATCACATCATATGAATTCAAATTTCCCGCGCATTTTGCCTAAATATGGCGGCGGTTGGCCACACTATGTATATACAGTCACTATAGTATTTCTAATAAAATTTCGAACTATCTGAAAACTTTTGTTTGTTATATTTTATCATCCTTGATGTCCATCTCTCATCATCCAATTATCCATCGCCCTGTTGACAGTGTCCGACATTTATCTGGTAGATGAGATATTCAGTTTCCGAGTTGTTGTTAACACACTTTACACAACTTGATGTAAAGGATATTAGTGGAGCAACCACTAAGAAGATTTATTTATTTACTTCTCTTCTATTCAACAGGATTTCATACCAATTACACCGTACAGAATTTACTCGTACTATTTGTAGTAGACATCGTATTATATCAAAGCTAGCAAGCTATGTATAATTTATTTCTCGCTTGTTAGAGACAACATTTGTGATGATAATAAACTGCTATTTACAAATGTGTGAACTACAAACGTCATATAATATATTGCAGAGTGTCTTCACTTACTTTTCTTATTATTAAATATTTAGACGTAATTTGTACGCTGAAAGATATTATAAATTACGACAGACAGAATATGGTTCTTATATGAGATAACATATAGTTCGTTACAACCGAACTGTACGTATATCATTCAGGATGATTCATCCCTCTGAATGATTTATAGTTAGACTGCTGTCACATGCAGTTCTACGCAAGAAGGAGGATAATAAACCGTATAAATTATTACTAATAAAAACGTAACATCTGTGCACAAATAATACAAAAACATACTTACGTGAATGTAAAACTGTTAAGTAGAAAATCATTCAGTTTTATTTTTAAAAAGTAAAATTGGAATACTCTACAATAAGCAACGAATCGCTACACGGTAAAAAATTACATTGATATTCCGGACAAAATTTAGTTAGCTGTATTTTTTTTTGTTATTTCAACAATATGTTTTTGCCGTGTATATGAAGAGCTTTGTATTTTAAGTTTCCAAAACTAAACAATTTTTGTTCTGTATAAAAAGTATTATTTGCTGTAAAATATTAGTCATGGTAGCAATTATTATTAGTAGTACTAAGCAGTCATTTTGTTACTTTGTTCAGATTACAAAAACATTTTGCAACAATTAAAGATATTTAATCTGTTACTGGGACAAATTTTATTTTTTTGTATCCTGTGACATTATATTTTGTAAAGATTACCAATTTTTCTTCCCGCCATATACTTTGTACAGGTAACTAAAACTTTTGTGTAGACAGGGTATTCCCTGGTATGCAGCATAATTCACTGTTCGTGTTATACTATACTACGATGGATATTTAGTAAAAGATATTTTAAAACAATGGCAATTAGAGTGTCTATTGTTTCATATGTTATTTTTTTTATAATATTTGTTAAATGTATATAGATTATAATTATAAATAAATAAAATTATTATAATATGCATGTATTTAATTTTTACCGTACTACCTCATTAATGCATTTGTATATCTATCAAAATTTATTAGTTTCCAAAACAAATTCATAGTTATTAATGGTAACTTATTTTATTTCGTCGTATAACAAATTTATATTTGTTAATGGTAACTTAATTTATTTGTTCGTATAACAAATTTACACTTCTTAATGGTAACTTATTTTATTTGTTCGCATAACAAATATCTTTTGTTATATATAACAAAACTGTATTTGTTGCCACAACATTTTCTTTACCTAGGTAACTGTAACAAATATATTTGCTGGTCCTATATTGACAAAAAAAATTTTCTGCTGGAACTCATTTTTAGTAATCACAACAAAGTTTTTATTTACCGTGTATTTATTAATAGTATAAAAAAACCATTTAAGCAATCCCTATATTATTTCAAATTCAATTTAGCGTACGGGCAGTTAAAGTAAATTAATTTGGACTGAAGAAACAAAATAGTAGTCCCTTGATTGGTTCTTATTCGCTGGCAGAACGAATTACATCTGAAATGACACAATTTGTATCAAAAAGACCTTTTCACAAATCGTTTAACACGGCGTATTGCCTTTATTTCCTCTTGGCACGCATCTGGTAGTGAAGGCCAGGCGATCGCCTGCCAGTTCACCTCTTACAGATGCTGCTAAAGAATAGGATACAGAATCGAGCGACTAACTCGTCCTGTGCGAACTTATCTACATCTCTTGCAATAATTACCTTCTGGCACTATAGCTTTTCTATCTCTGTATCGGTTCGTTCTTAGTTCGAATTTCCTAGTTCCCTTAACTCTTATACTTTGTCTGTCCCAACCTTTTTAGCAAGTTTTTCCTCAATAAAATCTAATATCGTCTTCGATCCTACTTCGTCCCTTCTTCAGGTTTTTCTTATTTTATTAGGGTTCGCTGTTTTAGTGATTCTTTTCTTTTTTTTCTCCCGGGATTTTGGATATTGATGTAATTTGTATTTTTTTTTTTTGCAAAAGGACACAAAGATTGTGCCCCGGGAATAAAAATTGGACTTGCTTTTGTTTTTGTGTTGGAGTGTTTTATGATGATTCATTTTACCATTTAGAACCCATATTTTTTTTTTCATACAACTCCGGCAAGTGTCTTTAAAGATCTGTCTATCAATCACATCTTTTAAGGTGATACTTGTTGTTATTAGTGAACCACTAGTGTATGAAACTTAGGTATCCCAACATTAATTAGACCGTAACTTTTTAATGGCAACGCCGAAAACGTGAAATTATTTTTCTTCAGAAAGATACATTCAATAGTAAACTTTTCTCTCTCTGTGTAATTTGTGATATCTGTTACGGTTTACACAGAAAAAAATAAAATCTGAGTGTCTGGACTGCTAAATTTTTAAAATAAATTTAATCTAGCAGTCTATCCAAATGTCAAACAAGTAATTTTTAATGACAGTAACGTTTGTTCGGCCTAATAATATTTTACTACCCTTATTATAAATAAGATGATTACATATCTCAGCTTACTCCTAAACACATTGTGAAGATTGACAACTCGTTACTGTCATTAAAAATTACTTGTTTAACATTTGAATTTTGAATAGACCGCTAGATTAAATTTATTTTAAAAATTTAGCAGTGCAGACAATCAGATTTTATTTTTTTCTGTGTGAACCGTAACAGATATCACAAATTACACAGAGAGAGAAAAGTTTACTATTGAATGTACCTTTCTGAAGAAAAATAATTTCACGTTTTCGGCGTTGCCATTAAAAAGTTACGGTCTAATTAATGTTGGGACACCTAGGTTTCATACACTAGTGGTTCACTATTAATAACAAGTATCACCTTAAAAGATGACATAACCATATAAACTGTCATACCAAATTTCATCCAAATCGTATAAAGCGTTCAGTTATTATAAGCAAAATTAATTTTTTTTCGAAGAACTTTGAAGCAGAATTCTGGCTAAATGGTACACTTTCCGGTAGAAGCAAGTTTGGTTAAATCGTCTTATTTTAGCCTCAGGAATCTGTGGTTAAGCCATGTCCCCCTATTTAAGAGACACCCTGTATAGACACTGTCTATTAACCTATTTTGACATATAAAATGTCAAACATTTGTTTATCTTTTTTGTTCATATTTGTCATGGCTACTACTATTAATAGCATAATGAATAAATTTTAAAATTTTCAGATCTTTGTATTGACATCACAATCATCGCGTAAGTTAAATCGGGGTTCAACGGTTTGCGAAAAACTGATTTCCCATGTTAATCTTCTATGTATATCCTGAAAAAAATCACTTGTATATATACATATATATCCAAGAAACAGGTCTGGTGGGTGGTTATAAATTACCTCTGCTGCGACGTTGTATTTATCCACAAATCCGTGGAAATGCTGACCGAACCAACAAATGTGTATTTGGCTGCTTACTGCTGTTACAATTTGTCGGTTTTCTAATTTACTACCTCTAGTTAATGTCCATCTATTAACTAGCTATGCTGTACTGATGAGCTCTAATAAGAGCGAAACACGTGTCTACAGCTGCTATTGAGCGATTACCCTGCGAACAACATTTTTATAGTTTTTATAACTTTACGCTCACGATATATATATATATATTGTTGAAGAAGCGTCGATTCCGCAGGGTACAATCGAAGTCCACATCTTTGCGATCACCAAGCGTGCTTGCAGCTATTTTCCTCCCACGCCTTGAGTTCAATTGACTGGGATCATCACGAATAGCCAGTAGGTTGGCCAGTAAATGCTGCACGTACACGTTTCGTGAATTGTGATTCGAAAAACAATAACCACATATAGTACGATGGTATTCTCGTCCTCAGTTCAAGAACAATTCTCCAAATCTACTTTATCAACAAGTTTATCTTTTATGATATTTCAGTACTGTTTCATCTCGGAACCTAGACCTTGAAGTAGTTTTGTATTTGTTACAGTTTTATGGATTATTTATTTTACGAGTACATTCTCCTGCAGGCAACAAGAATGAAGTGAACAATAAAATAATACATGAATTGTGGTTCAACCTTGAAATAAAACTGCAGTTCTAGAAGAACAAAACAAAAGTTTTCTCTATAAATAAATCATCAAGGCATATTACTTTGCTTTGTACACAGATATCGGTAATGATCTAATGATGATGACATATTCGTACCGTACATTAAAATTCGAAATAATTTTGGCGTCGCTTGGGATCGAACCCGGTTCCACAGATTCGCGATCAGACACTCAAGCATAGATACATGAATGTAATTACAATTCTTAATTGAAGCTACATTCAAAAAAAAGTTCTCTGTAAATACGAGCCATTTTCTATTCACATATGGATGGGGTGTGGAAATTTTAATATTTGCTATAAATTTCCTATTCCAATCCTTCTAAACGAATTTCCATGTATAGCGAATTTGAATTTGTATTGCGATGTTCCAGTTGAATTAATTCTGTAATGCGTGAACTCTGTGAAATGTTCAATTGAAAAGCGTATAATAATTTATTATTTATAGATGCTGCATTCAGTACAATTTTCATGATGATTACATGAATTCCGAAAAATATATTGCACAAATCCATTAATGATCCTGTTATAATTGACTACCTATATGAAAAGTTGTTCATTATTAGATAAATTTTTCATTAACCGGGCCGGTTTTATAAAAAAATTTAAGATTCACTTAAAATTTAGTGAAATGAACAAATTCTAATTAGTTACTCTAATCTTATGACGTTTGTATTATTGCTGTCAAAAAGAACGCCTTGCATTTTTTTCTTCATTAAATTTAATGCGGAAGTAAATTTTAAGTGAAGTTTAATTTATTTTATAAAACCGGCCCTAAACCTTTTATATAATATTATTTGGAAAAATACTTCAATGGGGGATTCCACCATTTTTTTTATATATAATTCCATCTGAAAATATTAGGAAAACTAAGACTATTGATGAAAATCCGGTGAAAAAATACCTATTAATAAGCGAGTTATGGTCTCCCGAATTTTGAAAAGATTGACGTGACGTCACATTTATGTATTTTTTTATCAAACTGTTTTCATCATGGACCTAAATGTTCTTGAAATATATGCTATTTTAAGTTATATTACATAAAAATAAATGAATATTATAACACTGTATAAGTCTACATACTTTATAATTACAGATATGTATATTTAAATTATTAAGTTTAATGTAAGAAATTTATGTTGAAATAAAATCTGTTTAGAAACTGCAGTACAGGAATGTTAGCCCCTCTTTTCGAATTTGAATTTCTTAACTTCCATTGGTAGTAATCCCCACCTCCTAACACGCTATTTGTAATGCATGTATAGGCGGTCTTTCGCTCGCCAATCAAAATATTATATATATATATATAGATTTTATATTAGTGTCGACGCGCTATAACAAAAAACTCCTTATTTCCGAAATATCTCAATTACACCATTTCATTTTTTTATTAATATTCATTATTAAGCATATACATTCATATTTTTTTACTATTTTCCTTTAATTCGATTGAGGTGGAATCCCCCATTATGTGAATATTAAGAGCTTATAAAAGTGCAATAAGTATATTAAAACTATTGGCAAAGTTAATTTTCAAGAACGTTTAAAACTTTTACCTACCATAAGTTTGAACGAAGTTTACTATGTTATTTTATTAAAATCAATTAAGTTTTATGCTAAAAGATTCCGGTTTCAAACTTTCATTAAATCCAAGTTTTCGTCACAAACAAATAAATATATCACAGTTTATTACCTATTTCTGGGTGTGCCAATCTTATTTTATTCACAAATATCAATGATGACAATACACTGTAAACACACAACATCAATAAAACTATGTCAATTCTTGACAACATCCTAACGAGTATAACTCCAACTTCTAGTGACAACAAGGCGTTAATTTAATAACAATAATCGTCTCTCTCTTCAAAAACCCTGGAGTAAATTACATCTCCTCCTCTTAACTCGGAATCCCAGATCAGCTCGCCTCTTCCACAAGACAAATGAACAAAAAACAAAGCACTAAACAAATGAAAAATAATTTGTCACGGCCTACACAGTCGAGGACAGCAAAAATGGAGTATCTAATCTGGCAGAACGCGACAGAAGATTGAAGATTGTTCCTCATTTATGCAACAAAGAAGAGATATAACTAGAAGAGGTGTTTCTAAGTCTAGAGATGAAGTACTTGACAGGAGAAGGTTCTTCAAACGAATGTTAACGAACGTGTAAACATTGCTGTACTTATGCTCTTGTTTTATTTTTCTTCAGCTGTTTTGTTTTTTAAGTTATTTCAAAATTGAATGTAAATTATACTCTGACGAGTAGTTTGTAAATGAATTAATTTAAAGATCTTTATATTATTTGTCGTTATGAAATTATACTAATTTATGCATTAGCAAATAGTTGACGTGCAAAATTATAATAAGTGGTTTAGGTTAAATAATTAATTTATAAATTTACATGTAAAACATAAATCAATAACATGAATTTACTAGCTAACCGACTAATGCAAAAGTTAGCGCAAATTTATTCATTAAAGTATTTATTTAAATTAACAAATTTGAATTAAACTTTGTAATTTTGTGGTATGACAAACACTGATGTTACAAATTCGTTTGATTAGGTACTGAAAAATATTTGTCAAGTAGAAATACACAGAGGGATACATCACTTTATATTGAATTTACAACAGGACATTGCGTAAAAATCTTTCAATTAAATGTTATTTTATTATTTAGAAATGCCACTACTTTATTCACAATCAGATCTTGAAAGATGAAGCATATTTTTATCTACAATCTATAATTAATCCTTATTGTTTTAAAGGTGAAAATAGCAATACAATATCAACCAATGTTGGAAAATTTTGTACGTATGGCAGCTTGCTAAAACAAATATTCGAAGAAGGAATAATTTAATTTGGCCTCAATGTTTTTCCGATTTAACAGCACCAGACTTTTTTTTGGGCCCCCTGAAGGATTAGGTGTGTATTAATAATCCTAAGACTATCCAGAAGTTTAAGGACAATATCCAGAAAGGAATTCAAGCAGTGCAGCCAAGAAAATTGTTTCTTCGTTCGTTATTCGTTATCCCCACTTTCATTTTGTGATCACAAAACGCCATTCTTCTTTCCCTTCTGAATCAGTCTTTTCGCATGATCACTGTGATTGAAATAACAAAAGATTGAAAATGGCGGGAGAAATAAGGATGAAATATTGTAATGTGCTAATTTATGTCCACATTAGAATCATCCGAACTACTAGAACTTGAGTCAGTAGATTCAACATTCAAAAAAAAAGTTAAAGAAAAAAAAAGAAAAATATTATTTTTGCCCTCCTGAAATGTAATGGGAACTTAACAATTGTATACACAGCAAGTGTAACCTACATTTTACGCTTACTGTGCTGTAACTTGTCTAACTATGCGGTAAAATAATCAAAATACACTGGACGTTTATGGGCATTTAGAAAAGAAATCATCTTTACTATAATAAAGTTCATGTAAAAAAGTACTACCTACGTAAGTTATTTTTTTACTTTAACATTTCCTATATTTAAAATTAATTTATATAAACCAAAATCACGGCAGCGACATCTGTCATTATTGTAAAAATCCGCCGTTACCGAAATAGGCACCGATCGATATACCTGTCAAATACGCGAGGTGAACATTGCTGAAATGTCAAATATCGACACCTACCCATTATTTATTACGAAGCAAACATGAGCAAATAAATATATTATCAGTCATAAACAACGTCTATTATTATTTTCGCTAGAAGAAGTACTCTAATGAAGGTAAGTAAAATCAAATTTGGAAATTGACTTAACCCCAGTATTTTAAACTAACCCTTTTCAGAAGTACAACCTATCTCATTAAAAAAGTGATTTACATTATCGTCGGCCAAAAAGTTTGATACAATTCTCGTGCGTAAAGTATTTTACAGCGCTCCTTAAGGGCTCGCGCTTTAAACTAAGCTGTCGCGCTGTAAAATACAACTTACACGCACTCGAATGTAAATAACTATTCTGCTTCAGCACAATCCATCTTTAAACTATTTTCGATTTGTGTATTACTTCAAACAAAATAACTGATTTATCATTTGACGTTTGCCACTAGTTCGTTCGACGTTGTGTAGGTTGATCGAGTTAATTTTGTTGTTTCTTTGGAATTAAATTTAATCATGATTCGAAGAAATCATTATTGAACAAATCATTATTTAGAAAATCATAATCACAGTCCGAAGAAATACGCCTTCTAGATGACAATATTTTTTATATAAGTTAACTTATGAGTCACCTATATTTAAATTAATTTCAGTAGTCCTCATTTAATTTCAAACAGATATCTTCAGTTTTGTCCTGTTATCTTTCATCGAATTACCTATTTTTGTCCATTAACTTTTTCTTTATATTCACTCCATTCTGTCTGCATTACTTGACTTCATCCATCTGTCTTGTGTCTTTGCTATCAGTTCGATGCAGTTGATAGAGATTCATTCTTTGTCGTTTCTTTGATTCGCTTGGCTCACTTGTTAGTGGCATTTTGTTCTCGCGCGCCGAGGTGCATTGTCGAGCTGCCGTGACTTGGAGGGCGCTTGCTTTCATCTCTCAGCCCGTAGCTTCTTGACTCCTTTGTCCCACGAGAGAGAAGGATGTTAAGTACTCGACAACTCGACGGGATTACGAATTTCGGCTGTTGTGTAGGAGGGGATGGATGGGTTTTATAATGACATGGGATGGTGTATTTTACTGTTTTGTAAAATCATGAGGGGTATTGCTAAGAGGATGAAATTTTTAAAGAAATTCGCTACTGTATTTGGAGACATTCAATTACTTCTTGTACAGGGTTGAACAGATAGGTTCAAGAAAATTATCTGATGTGGCCAGTAAATGTCGTCCCGCCAATTCCACTTTTACCTCTCGCTAAGAGAGGTATTGAAATTATTCTTAAAATCGCATATCAAGATATTAGTGGATAAGCACGTTTTAAGGTCCCTATAATCCAATTTTAACATTTTTACGATGTGTATGTGTGTGTGTGTGTGTGTGTGTATGTGTATGTGTGGATGTTGGAGCCACGGTTTCTCAAATACTATAAGACTTAAAAAATATTTAACTGCAGTTTCCTCAATCTGACATTCCTGGAAAGAGCTGATTAGATTTTGGTAACAATTGAACAACCGGAAGTATAGTTTCTTTAAAAAAATCTTCTACATATAATTTTTTGGAAATTTTTGTTATTACAAATATTGAAGAACATAAAATTCTCCATCTAGTACACTTAAAATTTTTATTACATCTTGTATAGATTTAGAGATAAGGACACTATAATATATAGAATAATACATCGCAGAGGCTAAGGCACTAAGGAAACCAGTTGACAAATTCAAATGTTTATAACATAGTTTGCAATTGACAGATGTCAGTGTCAAAAAACAACAGTTTTAGTGACATTATGAAAGCTTTTTCTAGGAAGTACATTTAATCTTTCTTATTGTTTTATTCTTATCTTGTAAATGAATTGGAAGAATCTCTGACATTTAGGGACTTACTCATACAATGAAAATAGATATAATTAGAATTGTATGTGTGCAGAAGACATGTTAAATACAATAAAAATATTTGGGTAAAGTTCTGTATTTTTTTTTTTGTTATAAAGCGACGGTTCGATAGAGAAGTGCAATACAATACTTATATACATAATATAAAATGAAATTGGCGGGAGGTATTGTGCTGGCCACAACAGATTTTTAAAATAGCAATGAGCTTTAAGTAAAGTATCACTTCCGGTTGATCTAATTTGTTCTTCCAATAAATAGAAAAGTCTGTAATACGAAATTTTGGATATATTTTATTATGTTTTTCTTCAAAAATTTGGTAGAGCTTCAATTAATTACTACATCCGGTTTATCATATATAGTCAAAGTCTAATATGTTGTTTCAAATTATATTCAAGCTTTAAATATCAAATTTGAGAAGTTTTGAATTATATTTTAATAGATTTTAAGGAAAAATCGACACACACACATTATTGTAAAAGTTGGCATCAACTTTCGGGTGCTCTAAAACGCAATCTATGTAAATGCTTCGCTGTACCATTTCGTAAATGTGTAATTGTAAACAATATATAATATTGATTCACATTTTAACAAACCTTAATAACATTAGTATCACATATTTCACTACTATATTCTCCTTACAAGATGTTGTTTTTCACACGTCATTACTATATATATATATATATATTTAAAGTACGTTCTTTCTGCCCAATCCTGTATGTAGGTAAAACAATAATTCATAATGAACGTAAGTTTAACGAAATAGTATCTTGACAATGAAGGAACGTAGTCCTGCAAATCTGACTGTGAAATCTTGATCTGCTTTCTCTTAAAACAACATTACACACCTATAAATCACTGTGAGCCACTTAAAAGTAGGTTTAAAACGCGACCAGTTTTTTAACACCTAACTGTTTTTTAATAGGGGGCATAGTTCATATGGTAGAATGCTCTTTTAGCATTCAAGAAATACTGGGATCGATACCCGGCGCCTCCAAATTTATCACATTTTAGTAGCTATTAACATACGGACGACGACACGAAAGAAAACTGATTTGGGAAGAGATAGTATTCCTCGTAATCGTGCTACGGTGCAATCTACTACTCTTGGTACGAGCAGTTCACGTGTTACGTATAACAAATCAAAGTAAAATATTTCTACTTTTATTTGTAGGATACATTTGAAACATTTTGTTATTTTTTAAATATATATACTTAGTTTCAAAAATAATATTTTATTTAAAAATATTGTACAATTTACATTTCAATATATAAATACAAATATAAACAAATAACAAAATAGTGAAACAAATTACAAATTAATAAAGATAACAAAATTGAAAATCTGGGGTTTACGAAATTTCTCGTAACAATTGTAATTATAAATATATTGGCCAAACAGGGCGAAATTTCAAGTTAAGATTTAATGAATATTTAAGACAATTTAAATACGATAAAACAGAAAATTCAAATTTGGCAAAACATTTATTTAACAATGAATATTTTTGTACAATTCAAAATTTAAAAATACTCCATATTGAAAACAAAAGTAAAAAAACTAAATTGTTTAGAAGCTTTCGAAATAATAAATTCTTTACACGATTTGTAATTTGTTTCACTATTTTGTTATTTGTTTATATTTATATTTATATCATTTATTTTTCTACCTGATGATGAGGTAATACCTTGAAATGTACATTGTACAATATTTTTAAATAAAATATTATTTTTGAAACTAAGTATATATATTTAAAAAATAAAATATTTCTAATCATTGTGCCATTTTACAAAAATCCTGCTAATCCTTAACATTCCTCAGACCGGTTTTCTCTGCATATCATCGACTGTACCTATGATTGTTATAAGTATTATAACTGCCGCAGATGTCGGTTTGAAATCCAAGGCCTGCTATAATTCATAACATCCATGGTTTGTTCAAAAGTTTATCAGTTTCAGAAAATGAATACTATTAAAAAATATTATTTTTTGAAGTTCTCTCATTAATGGTACTTTCAGAATGCTATCATAAACAAAACAATTATTTTGACATATGACAATATGACAAATACTCAAATTATTTGTTTTATTCCTCATGTTTTATATTAGTATTAAAATTTTAAGTTTTTAAGGCATAATAATTAAAAACATCTAAAAAAAATCTGATTCTCAGTAACAAAGTAATTTGATAGTCATTGTGTTTTGTACCTTCAAACTCCAAACAAATTAATTTTTGGAAATCGATAACTATAGACCGAGATGATGAAAGACCATGGAAATCGGTTTAGAAGATAAACAATAAAAAATAAAAATAAACTTTTCCTTGTGCAAAATATATTTAAATGACAAAATCGTTGCTATGCAGTAAAGTAACCCATTACTGTACGATTTTGAGTATATTAAAATAGTACATTACTGTACAAAAAATGTTAAAATTGGATTCTGGGGACATCAAAACGTGCTTATACACTAAAATCTCTATGCGATTTTTAGCACGATCCCTATACCTTTCTTATCTTTTCTATGACACTATGAGTATCATTTTGTTGTACGAATTTGTACAAAGATTTGCATCATTTATAAGAAAAGCTGTAAGTACTTATCAAGACAAGACAGACCAGTGGGAAATGTTCCTAACGAAAAATCGTTAATTTTTTTCTGTGTACTAAGCGAAATTTGTGCTGAAACATAATTTCTCTGTGGATTTCAGCCTGAATGGATTTCAAACCAATTGGGCACAAAATTAAATTTAATACATTCAGTATTCGAAATCATTAATAACTTTGAAGACGAAACGATATCAAGCATTTTCAAGCCAAATAAATGTAAGCTTTGAAAGCTTCAAGTTAAGCCCGTGATTCTCTACTGATCATTTAGTTTTAAGCTGTCTTTCCAAGACCATATCTTGAATGGTAAAAATTATGGTAAACAAATCCAGGCTCATAGTAGTTCGACCGGTATGTTCCAATAAACAAATTATAAAACCTAAACAAATAGTGAGAAATTTTTACAAATTTCTTTCAACTAGTTTAGAATCTATATTTCTAAAACATAATATGTTATTCAAGTATTTCCCCCATTTAACCCTTTACTGTATAATTTTCTACAATTGTTTAAAAAAATATTTTTTTACTATAGGGGTCGTGCTAAAAATCTAATATCGAGATTTTAGTAAATGAACACATTTTAAGGTCCCTAGAATTCATATTTAACATTTTCACGATGATGTCTGTATGTATGTGTGTGTGTGTGTGTGTGTGTGTCTGTGTGTGTGTGTATGTGTGTATGTGTACGAATTTTGTTTGCACTCTAACACAAATACTATCATTCAGAAAATTATGAAACCTTGTATTTTTACCCTATTCTAATAGGAATAGAAGCCATTAGATTTTGATGTAAATCGGATAAACGGAAATGGTACTTTACTTGAAGCTCATAATGGTTTTTTTTTTTCAAAAAATACCATTAAATGCCATTTTTTCGAATTTTATGTCTTATGAAAATTAAAGATTATTGAATTTTCTACAGGAATACATTAACACTTTTTCTATATATTTTGCAGATAAATTTAAAAATAATTTTTTTTATTAGTCGCGAAGCTTAAGATAAAAACTATTCCTTTGTTACACAGTTCATTTTTCAAATGAATGTAACTGACAGTAAATGTCACTGTCAGAAAACTTATCACTTCAAATTAATAATAGTGACATATTAAAAAGAAAATAGTAAATAAAGCAATAGTTTTCTGCAATGGAACAGTTTGCAGCGTTAGTAAATACGTAGGTAGGTATGTATTTAAATTAATAAAAATTAAATAGCGGGAGGTTTTGTGTTGGCCACATCAGACATCTGTCAATTAATTTTTTTTGAATATCTCAGCTGTTTCCATGATAAATAGCAAAGCTGATTAATTTTTGAAAATTAATATCTTCATAACGCTTTAAATCTACATCTATTGAATATGAAGGAAAATGTATAATCAAACCGTATAGAGAGGAGTATTTTCTTTAATATGTATAATAACAAAATGTCAAAAAATAATATTTAACTGCGTTTTTTTAAGAAAAACTGTTAAAAACTTCAAATTAGGGTACTTCCGGTGGATCAAATATAACCAAAATCTTATCAACTCTTCATATGGTTGTACAGAAGAGGAATACGAAAGAATTATAATTTTTAAAATTGTAGTATTGGAGTTATCGTCGGAGAAAAATTTGTCACACACGGACACACATACACACACACACACACACACACACACACACACACACACACACACATACATACATACATACATACATACATACATACATACATACATACATACAGACATCATCTTAAAAATTGTATATTCGTATTGTAGGGACCCTAAAACGTCCTTATTCATTAAAAACTCACTACCGAATTTTTTGACCAAAGACAATACCTTCCTTACCTAAAGGTGACGGAAAGTAAAAATAAGCTAGATACGTATTTCGAGAACAAAGTTCTCATCTTTAGGTCCTCAGTCATCTCAGAGGTCCTAAGAACTCTCGAGAGTTCTTAAGTTCACATAATAAGTAATCCTAATCTACTCTCAGATATAAGAGTTCTTAGGACCTCTGACATGGTTCACATGTTGAGTAATCCTACTTTCCGTTTACCTCTTTAATACGATTTCGCGTAATTCTTACTGAAGATGAGAACTTTTTTCTCGAAATACGTATCTAGCTTATTTTTTCATTTAATTTTAAGGTTAGAGGTAATTTTTAATTTTATTATTAAAAATGAAAGATAGTTTTCCAACTGATGTGATTTTGGAGCATAATAGCTCTCGCATTTAGAGCAAAACTTAATCTATTTCCCATGTTGTTCTCTGCGTTTTACATATTTATTGAAAAATCAATTCCGAGTTTAATATTTCATGTATATCAACGACACCAACTCTGCTGCGCCGTTGAATTCCGCTCTTTCGCTGCCCTGAGTATGTAAATGTGGCTTTATCGCGCAAACTTTATACACTCTTGTATAATGTATCCCCTATCATCAGAGTAAATACTTTGCTGATATAAATTATGGCGGTATACTACGGTATTCTAGCTCATTTACCTTTTATATATAAAAATAAATAAATGATAAGTCGTTCAAAACGATAACAGTGCTTCATTGTTGACTATGTTTATTTTATGTGCCACAAGCTTTAAATGATTGCTGTGGTTGTATTTAACTAATAAAATAATGAGTAATCTACCAAGATATATTATTTGTTAATGTGGTGGGAACAATATCTTTTTAATGTGAGTTATAAAACCATCGAGTTTGCGGTGCGGTGGATTATTATGAGTCACAAACCGCAAAAATAACTGGAAGAGAAAATAAATTTGTAATTGGAATAAATGTTGCGATGACTACATTTCAACAACTTAAAAAATCATATATTTAAGATTTAACATTTTCTTACCTCTCGCAATACTTTAAAAATGCGTACACTTACGTAACATTCTCTTTACAATCAAATAATGTTACTTACCAAGTTTATATCTCCACCCATTTTTGAATTATTGCCCCAAAAGTCAATATACCTCACATTTAGATAAAAACTTCAAAATTTTCAAAAATCTAATTTTTATGTATCTAGATACTTCTCAATGCGCTGATTCCAAATTTTGAAACCGCAGGTCGATATCTCGTTTCGTTCTCGAGATATTTAGATTCAAAATTTTGCTCAAAACTGCCCATTTTTGGGTATTAATCCAAAAATGGGTCGAGATATAAATTTTGCGACATCACCATTCGATTCTACAGACAAAAATACATAAGTATAGCAATTTTCATAATTTTTGTCCAACCGGTTCATTTTTTATGAATAAAAGTTTGAAAACCCCTGAAAATGGCCAAAATCTGAAAAAATCCTAAGGGGTACACCTTAGATTTTTGCGATTTTTGGCCATTTTCAGTTATTTTGCTTTAGAGATTGTATGCGGTGTTCAAAAATTCTGAAAATTAGTATACTTATGTAATTTTGCCCGTAGAATCGAATGGTGATGTCGCCAAATACATATCTCGACCCATTTTTGGGTTATTACCCAAAAATGGGCAGTTTTGAGCAAAACTTTGAATGCAAATATCTTGAGAACGAAAAGAGATATCGACCTGCGGTTTCAAAATTTGGAATCAGCGCACTGAGAAGTATCTAGATACATAAAAATTAGATTTTTGAAAATTTTGAAGTTTTTATCTAAATATGGGGTATATTGACTTTTAGGGCAATAATTCAAAAATGGGTAGAGATATAAACTTGATAGTAATATTATTTGATTC
Organism: Ophonus ardosiacus; assembly: GCA_943142095.1. Taxonomy (NCBI): domain Eukaryota; kingdom Metazoa; phylum Arthropoda; class Insecta; order Coleoptera; family Carabidae; genus Ophonus; species Ophonus ardosiacus. The sequence goes on from OW964830.1 coordinate 51,434,593, forward strand.
ATGTGATAATTTTATTGGATTTATAAAATATTTTCCAAGGAACTTTCTGTATGGAATTTGTAAAAAATTATACTATGTTCGTGTTTTACTCGATATATAGAATCTTTTGCAATGAACTTTTGGTATGGGATTTGTACAAAATACATCAAATTAACGGAAGGTCTTGTGCTGGCCACAACAGATTTTTTTATTTAGTAAACAAAATATCTCATTTAATCAAAGTAGCAACTCTTACAGTATTTGAAATAGCAGAGGTGAACACTGAAAAAACTCTTTTTTTATTGCCTTTTATCTCGGAAACTATTGAAAATCGGACCCATGTCGATTAAACTTTTTTTATTCATTTTATATGCCCTCATAATTTGGGATACACATTTATTTTTTAACACGTAATCTATACCACAGGCGAAACCTTATTAATATAAAAGACTGCTTTCTCTGCAGGATGTTATTATCGTCCATTCCTCTTTTTGTAACCGTCTCAATATGAGATTATCGCAGTGTAATGTGGACAAATCTATAAGATCCGTCTAAAACTCATTCGAAATTCTGCCGTCAGCCTCAATTTCCATTAAAAAACTCAATTTATTCTTCGGCAGAGACGATTTATCGAGTGATCCTAATCGGGGATGTATAGACACGTACTACAACAGGATTAGAGCCAAGGAATTATTAAATGCTTAAATGAACCAGGAAATTAAAAAGCGGTGTCTAATATAGAAACATTTAAATTCAAAATCTTGGGAATGTATTTGCGAAATGTGAATATAATTCAACTCTGTACATATTAGCGGCGGAAGGCCAGAAGATTAATGCATTTGCCTGAAATATCCTGAAAGCTATGAATATAAATTTAAAACGTAAATTTCATTAAAGTGAAAAGACATGGCAAAGTATTTAATCCAATAACGTCAAGTCATCAACCATATGTACGCGTGGATTTCGTACGTCGTTGAAAAAGTGTTCATGTAGCTCTCATTTCTCGCATTTCAGGTGCATTTTTCAAGTTTCATGATTTATTCAAATTCATATTAGTCAACTTGGTTCATTTCTCACTCACGTTCACGTCTGTTTCCGTTTGAGCGTAGCTTTTAAAAAACTCACTTTCCAATAAAAACAAACTAGAGTCTGTTGCCCTGGTGACGCGCCGCCATAGAGGTACTTTGCTTGAAAAACAAGCCTATCTTTTTATTCAAATTTCGAATATGAGATAACCAAAAATATGTTTTGACTTCAGGAATCGAGTAAAATTGAAAAGCAGGAAAAAAAGTTGACATATTTCATTTGTTCTGGAGTACTTTCAACGGTAAACGGCATTTACACTTACAGTATTTAAAGATGTTCTATAATTTCCTAAATAACAATATAACGCTTATGCATAAGTTCGTACCGTTTTTCATTCAAAATTTATTAATTTTTTTACCTTCCGTCACCTTTAGGTAAGGAAGGTATTGTCTTTGGTCAAAAAAATCGATAGTGAGTTTTAAATGAATAAGCACGTTTTAGGGTCCCTACAATACGATTTTACCGATTTTACGATGCTGTCTGTATATATGGTGTGTGTGTGTGTGACAAATTTTTCTCCGACGATAACTTCAAAACTACAATTCTAAAAATTATGACTCTTTCGTATTCCTCTTCCTTACAACCATATGAAGAGCTGGTTATAATTGGTCAACCGGAAGTACCCTTATTTGAAGTTCTTAACAGTTTTTCTTGAAAAAACGCAGTTAAATATCATTTTTCGACATTTTGTGATTATCAATATGAAAAAATATCTTATTCTCTATACGGTTTGATTATATATTTTCCTTCATATTCAATAGATATAGTTATACAGAGATTAATTTTCAAAAATCAGTCAACTTTTCAAAAATTATGAAAACAGCAAATACAGGGTGTCTCTTAAATAGGGGGACATGGCTTAACTACAGATTCCTGAGGCTAAAATAAGACGAATTAACCAAACTTGCTTCTACCGGAAAGTGTACCACTTAGCCAGAAATCTGCTTCAAAGTTCTTCGAAAAAAAATTAATTTTGCTTATAATAATCGGACGCTTTATTCGATTTTTATGAAATTTGGTATGACAGTTTATATGGTCATAAGTCATCTTTGGAGATGATACTTGTTATTATTAGTGTACCACTAGTGTATGAAACTTAGGTGTCCCAACATTGATTAGACCGTAACTTTTTAATGGCAATGCCGAAAACATGAAATTATTTTTCTTCAGAAAGATACATTCAATAGTAAACTTTTGTCTCTCTGTGTAATTTGTGATATCTGTTACGGTTCACACAGAAATAAATAAAATCTGAGTGTCTGCACTGCTAAATTTTTAAAATAAATTTAATATAGCAGTCTATCCAAATGTCAAACAAGTAATTTTTAATGACAGCAACGAGTTGTCAATCTTCACAACTTGTTTAGGAGTTAGCTGAGATATGTAATCGTCTTATTTATAATAATGGTAGTAAAATATTAGCTTTGTTCGATGAGATGTACTAGGCCGCCCTAGTGTTAACTTTCTTGCACTAACATGTTTTATGAGAAACGGGCAGCTTCTGGCAGGCTGTTCGATGACAAAAATTTTAAGAACTAGTGCTCACTTTTCTGACCTAACTCGCGAGGTAGTGTAAGAAAGTGCAGACTAGGAGTGGGGGTAGCTAAATGTTGTTCGGTAGACATTTTAATTCTATCCTATCTACACATCTGTTTATTTAACCTAAAATTTTGTTTTGCTATATAAAGAATTAATTAATTAATATATCTGTCTCTGAATCTGATGAAGAATCAAGTGATGATTGATCTTCGTCAGAATCGTTTATTAGTTCACTATGCTCTTTAAAACAGACATTTCTGCAGTCATTTTTTTGCAGCTTTATATGACTGTGTTTATAAACAACCTAACCTTTTACACCTTTGGCTATGCTTGGCTTGATTACTCACAGCTGAGCAAACTTGCCCAAATATACACTAGTGTGTTTTATGAAACCACAAGAATTAGACTGTACTAGTGTACACTACACTGCACTGCACTATTCTGCTCTGCACTTCAAGCACTTCTCATCGAACAGAGCTACTATTAGGCCGAACAAACGGATGTTACTAATTTTAAAATATTGCGAAGAAAATTTTTGACAACCCATAAAACAATTGTTACTGTCATTAAAAATTACTTGTTTGACATTTGGATAGACTGCTAGATTAAATTTATTTTAAAAATTTAGCAGTGCAGACACTCAGGTTTTATTTATTTCTGTGTGAACCGTAACAGATATCACAAATTATACAGAGAGACAAAAGTTTACTATTGAATGTATCTTTCTGAAGAAAAATAATTTCATGTTTTCGGCATTGCCATTAAAAAGTTACGGTCTAATTAATGTTGGGAGACCTAAGTTTCATACACTAATGGTTCACTAATAATAACAAGTATCACCTTAAAAGATGACTTATGACCATATAAACTGGCATACCAAATTTCATCCAAATCGAATAAAGCGTCCGATTATTATAAGCAAAATTAATTTTTTTTCGAAGAACTTTGAAGCAGATTTCTGGCTAAATGGTACACTTTCCGGTAGAAGCAAGTTTGGTTAAATCGTCTTATTTTAGCCTCAGGAATCTGTGGTTAAGCCATGTCCCTCTATTTAAGAGACACCCTGTATATTCAAAAAATTCTAATTAACAGATGTCACTGTCAAGTGCAAAACCAAAGTGGAAATTATAGGATCTGAAAGTGATATAAGTGACAGAGTGTCCCTCGCAAGTGACTTGCAGTTGCAGCCTCGCCTTAAGATAAATAAATAAATAAATAAATATATCATCACGGCATTTTACCCATTTCTGGGTGTGCCAGTATCTACAACACATGTAGACATCGGTAATGATGACGATATATTTTACCGTGTGGGTGCTTACCAGGCGTCACCTCACGGGCACTCATAGCTGGTGTGGAGAGTGCATCACAGGGGTCACTTTTGTGCCATTTAAAATTGGAAATATTTGGGTCCCGTGACCGCGTGCCTAAGTGTCTGGTCGCGAACCTGGGGGAACCGGGTTCGATCCCGACAGACGCCTTAAGATAGGAACTTATAATGCCGGGAGTACGAGAAAGGCCAAAGAGAAGATGGAAGGACTGTATAGCAGAAGATTTGAGAGAGGAAGAACTGAGTGAAGAAGATGAGTTGGACAGGAATGGAAGAGATGTAAGAAACAGCAAGTGTAATTTACGTAATAGGTAGGTACATTCGTGTTATAATTTTATTGGATTTTAGAATCTTTCCAAAGGTACTTTCGGTATGGAATTTGTAAAAAATAGTATGTTCGTGTACAATTTTACAGGATATATAGAATCTTTTTCAAGGAACTTTGGTAGAACATGGCTGGTTTTTGCAACTTTTTAAAAACATCGTACTTTAAAACGACTTTATGCAACAAGAAAAAAATATAAATAAAAATATTTTAATCATACTGAGCAATAAATTAGACTATCCTTCTTCGATTTAAACAGAAAAAAGGTACAATTATTACCCAATACTTAGCTTTGTAGTGACCGTGATAAATCAAAAGTTCTTTTTGAACTCGCAATTCCATGTGGCCCTAAATATGTACTGCCGTCTTTAAAAAACTAATACTTAGTAGTTTATACGTAGTATAATCCAGCGACAGCAACCCTACTTAAAAATAACACCACATTCACATTCCTTTCTCCTTCGGTGTTCCCTGAGGTAGCGGAAGTCGTTATCTTAAAGTGTCATCGTGTAAACAAGACCTCAGTCGCAACCGCGGATTTACGATTTCGTTAGCAAGCTTTGGAAACAATGGCGGTGCGCCTGCTCCACGTGGAAAGAGGTATCCGATTCTGTTTGGCTTGCGCTCAACGGGGCTCGTATTGCATCCAACACCGGATATTGTATGAGTAAACTAAACAGTTCTGTATTGCTCTATTTGTGATCGTCAATAGGCAGCAGATACTTTTCAAACTAATGGGAGATTTCAAATTTAAATTCTGGATTACATATGACAAAGATTAATCCACTGATATAAGAACGCTTAACCCTCTGATTTAACATGTTTTGTAAAGCAAAATAAAGAAAGAAAGATAACAAATGAAGTCATTACAGTTTCAATAGATAATAAGAAGACAACTCCTGAAAAACTGCTTTCTAATTTATTGTTGAAGCTGTATCAAAAAAAATAAAATTCACTAATTAGAAAAATAATCCCTGTTCATGACATCTTTTTCAGAAAATACGTATTAATGATACACCAAGCCAAACAGCTTGGCTTGCAAAAATTGGACTTCGTTTTTACCTCTCGCTAAGAGAGGTATTGGATTCATGCTAAAATTCGCACATCCAGATTTTATTGAATAACACGATTTAAGGTTCCTAGAATCCGATTATAACATTTTTAAAATGATGTCTGTGTGCGTGTGTGTGTGTATGTGTGTATGTGTGTGTGTGTATGTATGGCTGGATGTTGGAGGGACAATACCTCAAAAACTATAAGACTTTAGACCTGCTTAAATATGAATTCCTCAATAGCTGAAAAGGTTTTGGTAACAATCAGATAACCGTTTCTTAGAAAAATTCTTTTAATATAATTTTTTGGAAATTTTTGTTATTACAAATATTAAATATGTAGAATATTCTAATCGCAGAGGCTAAGGCACTACGTAAACCTCTTGAAAAATTCAAATGTTTATAATATAGTAGTTTGTACATGACTTATGTCAGTGTCAGAAATCAACAGTTTTAGTGACATTCTGATAGTTTTTTCTGGGAAGTATATTTAATTTTTCTTATTGTTTTATTAATTAAATATTTGAAATTATAGGTAAAATGCATATATCCATCAGAAATACCGCCAATCTGGTTAATGAATTGGAAGAATCTCCGACATTAAGGAACTTCCTCATACAATGAAAATTATATGTGTGCAGAAGACATGTTAAATATAATAAGAAAACAATATTTGGGTAAAATTCTGTAATTTTTTACAGTTCGATTCTCGAAAAAGTTTAAGCTAATCCTCATTTTTAGGTTAGCGAATTCTACTTTAATTTTGACAGTTTATATCTTGAAATATAGTCTAATCTATTCCTAGTATCTATCTTTTTTGATAATATTTTGAAGATTAAATTTTAAATACCGGAGTAGAATAAAATTCACTAATCCAAAAATGGGGATTGGGATTAACTTAAACTTTTTTGAGAATCAGCCCGATAATGTTTATCTTGGCTTAGAGTAGCCTTAGACTATGATTGATAAATCATAAGCTTGGCTAGATACTTTAATCATTTTTCAAGCCAAGCCAAGCTTTATAAGCTTCAAACCGGTAAAAAATTTGAGTTAGAAGTTTTAAATTATTTTAAGGCTTGGCATGTGAGCTTGGAGAAACAGAAGCTTGGCTCGGCTAAAAACTTTAAGCTTTGATGTAATTGGAAACAAGAACTAATTGATAAATACAAAAAATATTTTGTCTGACGGAATAGTTAACTGGAAACATTATCCTAAAGAGAAATGAAAAATCTAACGCTAGTAATACCGAGTACATAACTGAGATAATTTTAGTTTGTAAAAAATATTAGTCAAATGGATAAAGTTTCTTTAAAATTCGAAAAATAAACTTTGTTTTCTGTAGTTTAAAACTACTTAAATATTTTATGGCTGTCTAGGGTTTTATGCTGATTTTTACTTCTGAACAATAATAAAATTTTAATGTCTCGGGAGGTAGCAATATTTACTCTTAAACTTCAAATGTAATTCTTTCTGAATCAGTTCTTACTCACTATATTAAAGATGTATACTTTAATTTTATGCCAATAAATCTCCTGTAGACATAACTTCTTATATCCATGTTGCATCTTCAAGAAAAACAATAGTCTATAAAATATGACGACCTAACAGTTTTTCCTAATTGACTAACGCCAAACTGTCAGACCGTTATAACGAGCTGCAGAATCACATAATTCTATATTTCATTATCCCATTAATTCTCTCACAAGGTTGCTAGGCAACAAATAATAAAATGTTTCGATGGTTACACGACCTACGTCAACTAGGAGATCGCATAATTCGTGGAGTCTGCCCATATCCATTGTTTCAAGATGGAGATTGTTATCTTCTTTGTTAGCTATTGTTTCCTGCTTCAGATGCCCAGAGATGAACTTAGCATGTTTATAGTACAGGCTTTTGTTTTCACGTAATTATTTTATGCAGGGTTACCATCAGGTTAATAGAAACATGCAAAATTTGTACTAGAACGATATTATTATTATTAAGCGCTTGTAAGAACTACTCTAACATGGATCTATTATATCTTAGTTTTCCTCTTAGAGTTCTTAAGAAGCCAGTTACTGCTTCAGGTCCAACTGGACATTCACGTACAAAGTGTTCAGAAGTTTCTCAGTCCTCTTCGCAAAGTCGACGGATACTGTTTTCAGTTATACCAATCTTACATAGATGGTATTTCAGAGAACAATTACAAGTAAAGATATCTGTTACAGTTGTAAGGTCCCTTTTGCTGAAGGCTAATATTTAATTGGCGTTTTTCGACAAAGGTGAAATTAATTTCTTCGACTGACTAAGGCCCGGAATGACTCTCCAATATGAGGCTATAAATGGCTGATTCCTCCCAATATACAGGGTGTTTCATGTAACAGTAAGGTTCTGGAGTATGAATTCTAGATACCAATACCAACACAAGAAAAAAATCCCAATAAACATTCGTGCCATAGTGCTTCAAAACAGATACCAAAGTTTTCATAAAAAATAGAAAATTGTAATTATTTTTTATATTGATTTGGGTCATAAATACTTAATTATAAAAAGAATCTTAGAGTAAAATGAAGGGCATTACCTACATTAAATTAAAAATACAATAGCGAATGATTAAAATATTAAATAAAGAAGTCTTTGCAATCATATTTTTTGAATAGGGCTGTTGCAAGAATTTTTATATGAAAACAACTAGAAAAATTAAAATGTTTGTAATTGACAGATACATGTCAGTGTCAAAAAACCAAAGATTTTTTCTGAGAAGTACATTTAATATTTCTTATTTTATTATTAATTAAATATTTATAATTATATATATACATACATACATTACATATACCCTTCAGAAATACCGCCAATCTCATAAATGAACTAGAAGAATCTCGAACATAAGAAGAATAAGAGGAAACTTTTTCATAGAATGATTTAAAAAATATAAAAATATATAAGGAAGATATGTGTTTTTGTGTGTACCACAAATATTAAATATGTATAATACTTATATATCCTAATATGGAAATGGCAAGAGGTCTTGTGCTGGCCATTACAAATTTTTATTTTTGTTACTATGAAAAATACTGCATAAACTTTTATGTAAAATACTTTTTAAAAAATGTGAAACAGTTTCATTAGAAATATTAATTTACAGGTGTAATAATTAAATATTAGATTAAAATGGATGGAATAATTAAGTCGCATTTGTGTTATTTCTGTATTATGCTTCACTGAAGATAAATCCTCGGTATCTCTGTTGGGTAGGACGCATTTTAGCACTAATGTTCATTGCCATTTTTTTCTGGTGTTGGTATTCATTCTCCGAAGCCTTGTGCTGTTACACTGCCTAGTGTAACAGAAAATTATGCTTTAGAACAGTGTACTCTGTAACTATTTTATCCTTTTAGCGGCTTCAAAACCACTCAGACACAAATTTGAATACAGGTAGTAAAAATGATTGAATTTTTGAGTTCACCGTTTCTTATTACATTACACAATTTTTCAGTGACTTCGGCAGATAATAAATTTGATCTTGCACGTTGGAAAGAAGTTTTCTTGAATAAAAATTACATTTCTCTTTGTTATAGCTTCTTTTCGAGCAGCATTTTGTTAGAGAACGTTTATCACATTATTAAGGAAGAACAAGAATTTCAAATTTACCCAAAATCCACAAAAACAATTCTCACTCTTTATTGTTTTTATTGTTTATTGTTTTAAACGTCGACCTTTCATCGTATTTGGCAAAATCACATACTATATAAGATTGTTGATATTCATAACTATTGAATGATTACTCTACGATGCTTAGTGGATGCATTAAAACGTCATTTCGAATTTTGAGGCATTGTAAATGCAATGAACGGAATATATTCACAGACAATGTAAACTGGTGGAGTCGAAACACAAAGAAATGGTTTCCCCGCGGCTGTTAAAGTACAGTTATACACTCGGACGCGTTTTTCATGGTGAACAATCTCCTCTCACGCCCGCAGATCGCGAGAGAACACAAGAGAATATAAAGCATGGTATACACTAACAATTTTAGAAGAGAGAAAGGACCTACATATAACAGGGAAGGAATTGGGAAAAATTCGAGGACCTTATTACAATTTGAAATTTGAATCCAGTATCTTATGCCCGTTTGCACCGGTATCACTTAAATATTCCCCTTAGTTAAGTGCCCCTTAGTTGGTAAAAGCCCCTAAAGTTTAAATGGTTTGCACGAATAGAATATGGTCGTCGCTTAGTTAAGGGCAGCTTAAAAGAAGTATAAGAAGAAATTCTAGTAACTTTTCATTTTCTTATTATATTATCCTAGTAACTATTATATCAGATGTAAGAGGCTAGAGTATGAGGGCTAAAAGTGTAAATAATTATTGTTTTATTAATTTAATAATTATTAATAATTAATAATTAAAAATTTATTTTAGATATAAGTATGGATGGAATATGTATTTCGAGATATATTGTTTTCAGAGTATTGTTAAATTTTTATTAAAGGTTTATTGAAGAATATAAAATTCTACATCTGATATATTTAAAAAAATTATTATATCTTGTATAGATTTAGAGATAAAAACACTGTAATATATAGAATAGTCAAATCGCAAAGGCTACGGCACTAGAAAAACAAATTCAAATGTTTATAACATAGTTTGTAAATGACAGATGTCAGTGTCAAAAATCAACTGATTTAGTGACATTCAGAAAGTTTTTTCTGGGAAGTACATTTAATCCTTCTTATTGTTTTAATAATTAAATATTTAAAATTGTAGGTAAAATGCATATATCCATAAGAAATACCGCCAATCTTGTTAATGACTTGGAAAAATCTCTGATATTTAGGAACTTACTCATACAATGAAAAATAGATATAATAATTAGACTTGTATGTGTGCAGAGAACATGTTAAGTACAATAAAAACAATATTTGGGTAAAGTTTTGTAATATTTCTGTTATAAAACGACGGTTCTATAACGAAGTGCAATACAGTACTTATATAACATAAAAGAGTAATGGCGAGATGTATTGTGCTGGCCACAACAGATTTTTTTTCTATTTAAATTAACATGTGTTACGCTTAATAGGAGTACGAGTTAGAGTATTATAACATAATTTAAGAGTGTAGTATGTTTTGGAACGAATGTGAGTTTTGTTGAAACTAAATTAGAAAAAAAATTACCAAACTACTTATAATTATAACATGTCAAGCTCGAATCACAAGCGCACTTTTATTATAAAAGTGCGCTTGTAATACAGGCCCTTGTGTTTACTTATGTTTATTTTCAAACAAAGCATGTTTTCTTCCTCAAGAAGGCAAATTACTTTCATATGTTGAGAATCCATGTTTGAAAATATTGTGGAGTGATTTCTGCACCCTCCTCGACAGTAGGGTATCACTTTGAAATAAACTCTGTCTGTTTTGGAACAGGTTAAGAGTAAACTCTGAGAGCAAGGTTATTAGTTTTGGAACAACTTTAAGTAATTTCATACTCTACAATAGGGTTTTGGAACGCAGCCCTGAAGCTCCATTCTCCAGTGGTGAATACTAAAAGTGTGAAGCAAGCTTAAAATCTTTTAGTAACCGCCGCATCGGCCAATATGAAGAGAAGTATTAGACAATGGGGAATAAATATCTACAAGAACTTTAGAGTTTGTAGAAGGTTTTTAAAATAGTTGTTTTATTCCCAGTTTTGTTGGTTTATGTTCAGCTCCTTTTGCAAGAGATGATAGTTGTTTTATAATATGTTATTGTACATACTTTATGCAAATTTATTAACATTGCAACTTGGTGTCAATAACCTTACAATAAAGCACACGACAGGATAAATACAGATGAGATATTCTACTAAAAAGATGTCATATAATTTTGATAAAAAGATATCATTTATCTTACGATTTTACAGCAGTACCTATTACCCATTTCTGGGTATACCACCCAGATTCTTATAATAAAAATATACAGGGTGGTTGATTTTTCATTGTCCAGCTTATATCTTCTGAAATATTAAAGATACAAAAAAAAGTTATATACAAAAGTTGTTTAATACAACTTGATCTATAATTTAGCATAAACATTTTTTTTCCAAGGCCTACCAATTTTTTGGAAAAATGTTTAACTTTAATTTTTTAAATGGAACACCTTATATATTTTGATAGAATAAGATTCTTAATAAATTTCTCTTTACAATGATGTGTAACAAGTATGGATTTACCTTTAAATTATGTCCTATAAAGCAAATAGAAATATGATAAAAGTAGGCTATGATATTCTATTGTTTATACCTGTAACGTCTGTCACACATGAACATTGGCTACGTAGGGGTTTTCCTTTGAATAAAATTATGTCTAATAAAGCAAGTAATAGAATTACTAGCATTGATGATTTACAAAATTATTAATACTTTTATTTAAATAGCAATCTGTGACATATGTTACTGGTATAAACAATAGAATATCACAGCCTACTTTTGTCGTATTTCTATTTGCTTTATTAGACATAATTGAAAGGTAAACCCTTACTTGTTACACACCCATTGTAAAGAGAAATTTATTTAGAATTTTATTCCGTAAAAATATGCAGAGTGTTCCATTTAAAAAATCAAAGTCAAATATTTTTCTGGAAAATTGGTAGGCCTTGGAAAAAAATTGTTTATGCTAAATTATAGACCAGGTTGTATCAAATAACTTTTCTATATAACTTTTTCTTGTATCTTTCATATTTCAGAAGACATAAGCTGGACAATGAAAAATCAACCACCCTGTATACCGTTTAGAGTGTTATATCACGGGCTTTCCAAGCTGTCAAGAAAGGAGGACCACAAGGATCTATTTTGAGTGAAAATAATATCAGAACAACAATCGAACATTTAAAAAATAACACGATATTTGTAAATTATATCATGGTAACGCGTTGCACTTGTTAGGAAATAAATATGTCCGTGAGACTATTGCTACCAGCTACTAACTTATTCAAAGTGGTATTATTTTACATATAATTTTAGATTAATGTACATTATATGTTTCATACATTCATGTATTATTAAATATTTAACACATTCCATTTCTTTTTATACGAGTATTCATAATGATATTCTCGTTATTGTTTTTTCTTCCTGTTGAAAGACTAATCATGTTACCCGTTTGTTGGCACAGTAATAGTGTAACACCTTGTTCATGTTGTCAATAATGACGTAGTTGGCACTTCGAAGTAACTGTTTTAAGCAGCAGAACTTTGAAATAAATTGTCCAATTGCACACAGAAACAAACGATATGATTAGCTTTTTGTGTAATCAGCAGGTCCGAATTACGTGGATATGTGCGTTCCATATAAATATAGGTAGGTCGATTTTTAGTAGGCTACTTAATAATATAAGGGTACCATTTTTTGGTATTCTGCTTGGTAGTATTGTATCAGATAGACACGAAAATTGGTATACATGTGTAGAAAAGTCCATAGAATCGAATGGCGCAACGCCCATACTAATATTATTAATCGTTCATTCGCCATAGGCTGCCAAAGTCTAAAAATCTTGTAATATACACCGATTTTTCACACTTGACCGTTACGTCATAGTTTGATGTTCGTATATTAGATATACGTATCGAAGACAGAATGTAGGAAACCATAAGTAAGACAGAGATAAACATACAATTACTTGTTATTTTGCTGTTCAACAATTAATGACGCAACGGTCAAGTATGAAAAATCGGTGTATATTTCCGTTCAAAATAATTTCTAATTTGAAAATTAAAGCCCAGGGAATTTTTTGATAAATTTTCCCGTAATCAGCGGTTCCGAATTAGGAGAATATGATACTTCTAATTTAAATACAGAATGGTAGGGTTTTTTAGTAGGCTACTGAGAATTTAAAGGTACCATTTTTTTGCTTGGTAATATTGTATCAGCTGGCCACGATAATTAAAAATTGGTATACGCATGTAGAAAAATCCATAGAATCGAATGAAATATATCATTTCCCGTTCATTAGCTATAGGCCGACAAAGTCAAAAAACACACTTGGAATACAGTTCTAACGATTCTTTATTTTTTCCCGTTGTATATTAGCACCCGTCTAAATCTAGAGGGCGGCATTAATATTCGCAAAAAGTGAAACTGCACCTTTGGGAGCTTGTCGAACGTGTATATAGGGCAGTGTGACGTCAGTACGTTCAGATGCGGTGAATCAGAGCGTGGTAAACGACGGGCAGCTGCGAGCTGTGAACTGTTTGCATACCCTACCGCCTACATTTCGTTCGAGGATTTAATAGCTATTGCTCTGAAACTAGAGTACGATCGGTTGACGCTGCTGACGATGTAATGACGATTAAATCAGTAGCGAAGAGGGCGGTTACCAGGCGTCAGGCGTCGCATCACGGGCATTCAAAACTATCATCAAAAGAGCACATAGTGCTCGTAAAAATATTGCAAGAATCACTGCACATTTTTTAATCTTTTCTCGTTCTTAACAAAAAAAAACTAGGCTGTCATATTTCTGAAGCAATCATTTTAATATGCGTTTTAAAGGATTTATGCTCAATAGTTTTGCAGGAAATAAAATAATTTTATGTATATAAGTTGTTTCCTTTATTTTCTATTCATTTTAATTGTAATATGTCTAATTAACACACTTCTAATATTTCAATGTTTCATTAATAAAAGAAATACACATATGATAGAAAATTAATTACAGGATATAATAAGTATATGGATTAGTCATTCGCTAAGTCAAGTAGTTTGATTTTAAATAAAAAAGCTTGGCTTGATTTTGGACAAGGCGAAAGAAGAATGTTTTTAAAGAGTTAAGTGATTCAGTGGAGCTCTTACTTTCATCCCTTTTCTTATTATTTTCGGGTTTTTGCTAACCCACTAAGTGGGAAACGCGTGATTTTATGTATGTATGTAGTTTGGCTTGAAACCAATGAAACAATAGCTTAGATTCAGTATTGAGTTGAATTTCAAGCTATCTAAATTACACGTTTGGCTCCATTTTTTGTTTTTAAGTTTCTTCAAATCAAGCTAAACAGAGAATCTCTAAAGCTTGTTCTACAATTGAGTCGGTTGTCGAAAGACGTTTGACGTAACAGCATATTAGAATAGGGTCGAACTACAAAGTTTCAGAATTTTCTCATTGAAGTATTTGAGTTAGAGCGAACACAAAATCTGTACACATATATATTCAGGGTGTCTCACAAATAGCGCCCCAGGAGCGAATGAGGAAACACGAGACTGCACTCGGATGTGATTTCGAAGAAAAAAAAATCTAGCTTAAAAGATATTAGAGAAAAGACGTCTTAAAATTGACCAATCAGAGACCTACACCTTTAGCGTGTGTTTCCCGTAATTTTACGTTACTATGGTTTTATACAAATCAAATCTTCTTTAAAATGTGTGGGCGACTGTAGTTTTCGAAAAATGTCAGTGTCAAATTAAATTTGACAAGGTGAATAAAAAAAGGCAAATTCTTACCATGTATTCAGCCGCTGATTACTTAGAAATGATTAATAATATTTTCGTTTAACACATTTTACACAGCTGCTACAACACGTTGAACTGTACGATATAAATGATGATCTCGGAAGACACCTTCGCTAACCTAAATTTGTTGACAGTGAAAAGTCAACTCTAAAGTGTCAAAATTACAGTAAGTCAAACAAATTTTGTAACTCACTAGTAGTACCAGTTTTATTTTGTAATAATATAATCACACCTCAAGATATCCTTCCGGGATTGGTGGATTAAAAATCTTGTAACTCCGTTACGCAAGCAGCTGCAAATTATTTTCTTCTATTTGTTGTGAGACACCCTCTATATTTATATACAGACATCATCGTGAAAATGTTAAAATTGGATTCTAGGGACCTTAAAACGTGGTCATATACTAAAATCTCGATATGTGATTTTTAGCCCGATCCCTTACCTCCCTTACCAACGGTAGCGGGAGGTAATAAAAATAAAATTTGAAATGACTCTATTGTGATAAAAATATTTGCATCTTTTATCTAATACCATGGTCCAAATAAAATAACGAAGATAATATTACACTAAACAATACCGTCCTTATAAAACGTGCTTATCCCTTCAAATATCTATACTGAATTTCTGAATTTCGTGAGGGTGCAAAGTTTCCAAAAATTATGTCATAAATTACCAAAATTTATCTGCAAGCTTCAAACAACTTTAAATATCATTAATTTAAGTATTTCGTGCAACAGATTTCCGTAATTACCCAAATGTTCATTAATTTAACTCCCACAAGACAAAATCTCGTTCCAAAATGCGATGAACAAAATTAACAAATCAAGTGTACCTATCTAAAATCTAACCAAGCCGGCTCTGACATTTACTTTCTAAGTCGAAATCCACAAAAGGGCGGTGGGAACTGGGAGTAGTATTTTGCAAACTGAACACGTCTCTTGAGCAACTTCCAATAGGCTAGCTTCTAGTCCTAAAGCCAGCCTGCGGAAGGATTACGCCAAGTTTGTAAAGACATTCCGATTGAAAATGCATATTAAGACTCAGTCCGCGGCCCAAATTGCACTACGCTTTTAACGCCACAAACGACGAGATAGCTTTCCGAGAATATAAATAAACATTGTTTGCATTAATGAAATGGTAGGAGAGATTTAAGCAGGATGATATCTCAAAAATTGAATAGGGGATTAGGAAGAGAATGGAAATGTTTGTTTATTTTAGCAAGTTGTTTATTCAGTTTATTTGCATGATTTTCTTAATTGAGAAAATTAAGTGCTCATCTATAATATTGAGCGTGGCTGCGTGCCAGAGTGTCTGGTCGTGAACCTAGGGAACCGGGTTCGATCTCGACCGACGCCAAATATTTCGAATTTTAACCACCAAATTCACCAACCGTGAATCAAATCTTGATTCTCTGATCAACACTGATCTGTGAATCAAGTTCTGGGTTACCTTGGAGATCAACAGTTTTAACAAAGCAACAGTGTCAAATTTTGTTGATCAGAGAATCAAATTTGATTCAGGGATGGTGAATTCGGCCGTAAATGGTACAAAAGTGAACCCTGTGGTGCACTCTCCACACCAGCAATGAGTGCCCGTGAGGTGACGCCTGGTAAACGCCCGCAGGGTACAAATATGTCATCATCATTACCGATATCTGTAATAAAGCAGATTGTGGCACACTCAGAAATGAGTAATATGCCGTGATGATATATTTATTTATATTTATAAAATTTAATGAAAACATTGTAATACCAATGTATGGCATAAAAATCAACTATAATTATTTCAAATAATTTTATATTCCGTAAAAGGAATAGATACTGATTTAGAAATACTTGTAAATTTCATTAATATATACGTTTCTTTATACTACTATTTTTTTCTTCTGTATTTAAAAATAAATATTTTTTACCATAATTTGTTTGATTAAACATTTGACATAAAACAATTAGTTTTAAAAATTAAGTTAGTAATTAGCACAATAATAGAAGTAAAAAAAATCTCAACTTGTCAGATAGACACCATTATGGATAATTTAAATGTGTATTTAAATGCAAAAATGTAGTTGGTCTATGCTCTACACATAAAGTCATGTCTTACGGGTCATACGGTTTTTCCGGGTCTTATGAGTGAAAAATAGACTCCGACCAATTGGTCCGAGTGGGTTTTTTCATTTAACTAAATACCTAGTTCTAAGTCCTAGCCTTAATAATAATACCGTTCTTTCAGTTCCTTCAAAAAGTTTATAAACTCGATTTCATTCTCTATATTTCATATCGGTAATCAATCAATCATCTTATATTATATTCACAAAGTATAATACCCGAGACAGACGACAAAAATTAATGATCATTAACGGTTAGTTATGGTATGCGTACCTTAAGGTGATACTGTTGACAGATGTCAAAATTGCGTCTATTAACAAACCAGAAAATATTGACTGTAGTAAGCACGTGCTACTTATTGTTTTGTACTGTACGAGTACAATACCGTGAGTATTTTTTAACGTGAAACATTGGGTTTGTCATGTCCATGGTTACGATTTGAAATTTGATTGACAGCAATGTATTTGCGTGTCCCATTTAAAATGAAACATAGGGAACGAATTTGGCAAATGTTAGCTAAGTCAGAAATTTAGCTAAGTCAGAAAACCACTCGAGAGCACTAAACATATTTCGGGCACACAATATTTTTTTTGCAACTAAATTTAATTTTTAGAGAAAAGGTATAATTATTTAAACAAAATTAACCTCTAATGACGTCTTGTCAATATGACAGATAACCGCTGAATTTTCCTATAAGTTACGACTTGACATTTGATTGACAGTAATATATTTGCCTGTCTCATTGAAAACATAGGGAATGAATTTTACAGAGTATTATATTTAAATATTGTAAGAAATTTGGCCAAGTTAGAAAATCACTCGAGCACAAGGTACACTAAATTTAATTTGGAAGGCAGGTATAACTAATTAAACAAAATTAACCTCTACTGACGTATTATCAAATGTCAAATTCGTTACCTATGTTTCATTTTAAATGGGACACGCAAATACATTGCTGTCAATCAAATGTCGAATCGTAACTATGGATATGACAAATCCAATGTTTCACGTTAAAAAATACTCACGGTATAATAAGTAGTACATGCTTACTACATTCAATATTTTTTGGTTTGTTAATAGACGCAATTTTGACATCTGTCAACAGTATCTCCTTAAGGTACGCATATTATAAATATAACTAACCGTTAATGATCATTAATTTTTGTCGTCTGTCTCGGCTATAAGAGTAGTTTTTGATACTTTTGACCCCATTTAAAATTGGAGCTACTTGCAAATAAAACTGTATTCATATGTACTCTCATTCATTCTGTATTTCAGTTAGGCGAGTCACGTTCAATAATATGGTTTCCAATAAAATTCTGTACTTCGTTTTTAGTTGAAAAATAAAATACAGTAAATAAGTGCCAAGGGAAATTCATTTCATTTAGAACTTACTTGAAATGCTCTGAGTGCATGAGCAATTATTTACACTTTAAAAGATCCCAAAATCAAATGCATGTTGAATTGAATTTTTTAAATTATTGTTCATTGTAAAATATTCCTCAGAATTTGTTTTAATTCTATGATGAAACGAAAGTAAAATGGTCGGATAACGTCAATCATTACCACGAAAGTATTATCCTGATTCCAGATAAACCAAATATCCATCTAGCGTAAAGCATTCGCCATTGTTAAAGTTCTTCAGATGATTACGAGAAGAATGAACCGAAATCAAGCTGCTGTACCACACAATACCATCTCTACCCCGATATCAGATATTACGTAACGCACAAAGGAATAACGTCAAATGAGGTTGAGCTGTTTCGTTGTTTTGTTGGTTTTTGTTTTGTTAAACGTGGCTCGCTTTGATCTTAACGCTTTAAATAAAAGAAATTTAACAGCCTGTTTTGTTTATTAAAGTCAAGGTTGCCGGGGAATATTAAAGGTGATGCGAAATATTAAAACGAAATGTTGTCAGAGTTCCAAAAATATCTATTGCTATTGATTTGGAAAAGAGATTGTTTTTGGAGAAGACGAGTTTGTGTCTCCCACGGTAACTTACTAACCTTCATCATAAAGTTTGCAGGACACAAAGTAACAGTTCTTCACCTACACAATTTTATTTATATGGTATCTAATTATATGTTGAATTATACATGTTAAAACTAAACTGTAAAAAGTACATTCACCTAAATTTCAAAATACGGAACACACACACCGTGAGTTTAAGCTAAGATGCAATGTATTATTATGGACACCAGTTGCACTGCATCGTTCGAGATAAAATGCAACTTAAGTTGGCAATGTGAAATGTCAAATGAACTTGTCGTCATAATTTATTGATTTATAAATAATGTAAGAAAGTGATAAGCAGTATCTTAGCTCTTGGTGATTTGGAAAATGACAAAAATGAAATTTGTCGTCTTTTAATTATCTAAATACTGAAGTTTTGAATATTTAATTGATTTGCCAAAGTGTTTGTACGCAGCGGATTTTTTCTCCTATTGTACGTAATAAATTATTTTTATTTTCTACAGTGCGCCCAGTTTTTGTTCTTACCCTTTTCGTATAATTCTTATCTAAAAACCCACTACTTTTAAGTGGTAGAAGGATTTATCTTGGACGTTCAGGAGATAAATTAGCAAACCTTTCACAAATATTTCTATAACTAGTATTGTATCAAGTAACCATTCGTATTTTTACCTTCCGTCACCTTTAGATAATGAAGGTATTGTCTTTGGTCAAAAAATTCGGTGGTGAATTTTTATGAATAAGCACGTTTTAGGGTCCCTACAATACGAATTTACTATGTTCAAAAGGATGTCTGTATGTATGTATGTATGTATGTATGTATGTATGTATGTATGTGTGTGTGTGTGTGTGTGTGTGTGTGTGTGTGTGTGTCCGTGTGTGCAGGTGTGTGTATGCGTGTCCGTGTGTGACAATTTTTTCTCCTACGATAACTCCAATACTACAATCCTAAAAATTATAATTCTTTCTTATTCCTCTTCTGTACATCCATATGAAGAGTTGATTAGATTTTAGTTATAATTGATCCACCGGAAGTACCCTTATTTGAAGTTTTTAACAGTTTTTCTTAAAAAAAACTCAGTTAAATATTATTTTTTGACATTTTGTTATTATATATATTAAAGAAAATACTCTTCTCTATACGGTTTGATTATACATTTTCCTTCATATTCAATAGATGTAGATTTATAGCATTATAAAGAAATTAATTTTCAAAAATTAGTCAGCTTTGCTATTTATCATGGAAACAGCTGATACATTCAAAAAATTCTCATTGACAGATGCCAGTTGCAAGTGTAAATCCAAATATGGAAAGTATAGGATCAAATATTGGTATGTCATAGTGTTCCTCGCAAGTGACATCCAGAGAAAGGCCAAAGAGAAGATGGAAGGACTGTATCGCAGAAGACTTGAGGAAGGACTGTGTGAAGAAGATGCTTTGGACAGGAAAATTAAACTTAAATTTTTCCATGGCTCCATCACTGAGTAAATTATGTATGAAATTTATTTCTGACAGCTGCCCCTCATGAAATTCATTTGTTCTGGATTGTTCTACAACTTGTATCCATAGTAATACATTAATGACAGGATAGTAAATATTGTAAATATATAATAAGGAAACCATGTCAAACCCAATACTCAACCCACCACAAATTGTCGCGGATGTGTTTGGCAAACTACATAATACCACCATCAATAAAAGAAATTTTTACATTAAATTTGAAATAATATTTATTTTCTCTTGTTTTGAATTTAATTCCAAATATTCTGTTCATTAATGATAATTAAAAATGTCACTGCAAAGTTTTAAAAATACTGCATAGTCCTGTGCGGGCTGTTTGAATAGGCTGTTTATCTCTTAATTCTCTTCTTAAATGCAAATGACTCCCAGAGTTATACCAGTATAATTGCATCAAACAGAGATTTTTCGCGATTTTAAAACGACAACGACTGAGAGTAAATTAACAAGAAACATAAAAAAGAATAACAAGTTCAAAACGAGACTCGCTCGAGTGAAAGTGCGAAGAGGGTGCAGAGAGTGCAGAGAAGTTCCATCGTGGAGTAAATAGAGCGAAATAATACCAGAGACGCAACGAGGAATCCACTACGAATCTCATTAAAATATAAACTTGTTTTTGTGCTGCTAATTTCTTAAATTAGATTGCACACCCAGAGATTTTCTTCTCATAACATGGGGGGGTTGTTGATTTTTATTTACAACTTTTAATTAGAGAGAAATGTATGTTGTGTCATCAGCACCAGTCAAATGAACTGCGATGTTTATGCTTTTAAAAGCTCATTACATACCACAGCTTTTACACTCTTGATAATCTAATAGAATAATATCATAAAGTCATCTATTTAACAAGCTTCATTGTCTGTCATTTGTGCCGTAAAAATAGTGAAAATGGCTGATAATGTCTGATTAATACTATGGTGCGTGTTATTTTATTCAATTTTGACGTTTTAAACTGTTATTATTAACTCCATAGCAACAACTATAAGTAACACTTTATTCACAAGTGAATCAACGTTTTTTAAATCACTCTCACAAAATTTTAACTTACTCTGCAACAAATAATGTATTTAAAATAACATCAGGCACGAAAATAACACTCACCATAATATTTATCAAACATTATCAGCCATTTTCATTATTTTTCACGGCACAAATGACAGACAATAATGCTTTTTAAATAGATGACTTGACGTCTTATCATCGGCGATTATCATGCACTAACTGATTAGTTTTTTGTTTTGTCAAAATTAAATATTATAATGGCTCGAAGAATTTAACTCACTCGCCCTTACGGACTGGTGAGCTAAACTTTTTTCTCATGAATGAACATTATCTTAGCTCACTTGGTGTATAAATATATATAAAACGTGAACGGAATAAAATTGTTTATAAAACAAAAACTTTAATAGTGCGTAACCAAGGAAATAAACATGGCTTTATAATGCAAAATTGAATAAATGAATTTTTCAAAGAAAACCCATTTTGAGCTTCAACTAAAGTGCCATTTCAGTTATCCGATTTACATCAAAATCTAATGGTTTCTTTCCATATTAGAATAGGGTCGAAATACAAGGTTTCAGAATTTTCATAGTATTTGAGTTAGAGCGTTGACAAAATCCATACACATACACACATATACTCACATACAGACATCATCGTGAAAATGTTAAAATTCAATTTTGGGGACCTTAAAACGTGGTTTTTTACTAAAATCTCGATTTGTGACTTAGCAAGATCCCTATACGTCCCTTAACAAGGGTAGCAGGAGGTAAAAATCAATGCGAAAATTTACGAAATTTATTTCCCATTCATTCCTGATTTAAGAGCATTTCCGGTCGCTCAGCGAAATCAGTTTTGTAGCTAGACGACACTAGTACAGACAAACTTCTTACGTTCCCCCACTACTTTTAAAATTGCTAAGTTTATTTCTCTCTATCTGCTTTTATATGTGTTTGTCCTTGTTTAAAGCATAAGGGGAAAACTCAGCCCGTGGTTGTGAAACAAATTGTTGGAGTGAGAGAGGATATTTGTATAGTAGAGGGGGAACATATTCTCCTAACACTTTCTCCTCCATAGTCTATCGTTCCGATTTCTGAAATAAGCGTCGAAAAGGGGTTTAGTAGAAATCAAATCACAGCTAAACTAAAAGATATAATTTAGATTTTTTTCACAGACTTACTACTAAAGGTGGGCGCTATGGGAGTGACCCAAACATTTTTTGTATAAAGTACAGTTATCTTGTAAAAAATAAATTTTAAAATAGCCATTTTTATGATGTTTTTCGAACTAAATTTAAATGCAATAGAAATTAATAATTATGCAAAATAATTGGTCAGCCCCATGCATTGATCTATCTGCTATACATTGGTATCAAGTTTGAAGTTATAACTTAATATTTACGAGTGTAGTTTGATTTCTACTAAAGTGCTGTTTAGCGTAGCACCGGCAATCGCCTTTTAATTCCTTTTATTCCCCATTACATGATTCGTTTCCATGGCGTTTCAACATCCCAAAGAGAGTAAACGCATGCCTCACGCATTTTTGAATATTCGATATCTAAGTTAAAGCTTTCATGGCAGCGTTTGTACACACAAAACCCATTCAGGGCATATTGGTTTCACAAATACGATTCTGCGCTTTTGAGAAAATATTCATATAAAGGACGGCTTCTTCCTTCCTAGCCCACCGAAAATTTATTACCCTCTCAGAGAGTGGAAGATTTGAATTTAATATCTTTGTTCATTGTATATTTGGTTTGATACTTATATCGACTCGGTCAGAGCTCCCAAAGAAGATGTAATCGTTTTATGAAATTTCATTAAATATTAAATCTGCTGTTTCCGGAAAAAATGTCTGCGTTACATTTTGTAGAAAGTTAGTGACCCGTATTTTTGCTATATGGGACTCACTACGCTACAATATTAAAATTAATTAGTAACTAAATATTAATATATCGTTGATATTCTTTATTTTTTATTTTGTGAAATTAATCGTCCCGTGGCCGCGTGCCTGAGTGTCTGGTTGCGAACCTAGGGATCCGGGTTCGATCCCGACCGACGCCAAATATTTCCAATTTTAAATGGCACAAAAGTGACCTCTGTGGTGCACTCTCCACGCCAGCAATGAGTGCCCGTGAGGTGACGCCTGGTAAGCGCCCGCACGGTACAAATATGTCATCATCATTACCGATATCTGTGATAAAACAGATTGGCACACCCAGAAATAGATAATATGCCGTGATGATATATATATATAGATAGGCGTTTAACATGGGAAAACAGTTTTTCTTTGCGCAAAAATGTTTCAAATAATTGTTGTAGATAATTATATTCTACGCCTAAATCGGTAAACAGTTGTAATCTATAAAATTAAATTTCTGACAGTTCAAACTATATGAATTTCTTTGTAATTTTGTTTCAATTTCATGGGTATCGCTAGAAATGAGCAATATATGTACAATTTCAAATTAGATTTTACAAGTCACTAAACGTGCAAAATTAAATCTGTTTCGTTATTTAGGCGTAGAATATTAATATCTACAACATTTATTTGAAACATTTTTGTCTAAAATTAATTGGGGACTTTTACGCAAAGAAAAACTGTTTTCCCATGCTAAACGCCTATGGCCAGGTTCTTAATTAACACACTGTATATATATATATATATATATATATATATATATATATATATATATATATATATATATTATATTATATTATTAAAAAAAAAAATCATCTTGTTCATTAGCGTTTAACAAATTCGTGGCTATGAAAATGAAATTGTAATCTCAAATCGAAACTGATAACTGGTGAACCGTCAAATGGCAAGCATCCGATATCTGATTGATAATATTTGAGTAATCGTGTCTACAGGATCCACACACACACACACACACACACACACACACACACACACACACACACACATACATATATACACACACACACATACATACATACAAACATACACACACACATGCATACCCACAGACATTATTGTAACAATGTTAAAATCGGATTCTAGGAATATCAAAACATGTTTATTCACTAAAATCTCTATATGCGATTTTTAGCACGATCCCTACATCTCCATTAGCTAGCGGGAGGTAAAAAAGTATTGTAATATGTGAAAGCATCCCATTCTTCCAGAAAAACATAAAAACAATGTTAGAATTAATCTCGGCCAAAAAAGGGAAAAAATGTTCCGTTTTGCTATATTTCTTGTCACGCAAATCTCGAATTTAATTTTTTGTAGTTTTCAGCTTTCAGTAGATCGCATCCATCACGGACCACTCAGAGTAATCCTCCAAGTATTATCTGAACATGACTCAGCATTTTCAGCACAAAATTTTATCCTTTGTAATCCTTCAACAGCGAGACATTATACCTAATACACGAACATCACGATGCCTGCTCTCGCAACATAGTCGTGTAAAACATAAACATTCATTTCTATGTGGACTTGGTGTACAACGGTCGAACAATATAGACTAATATATCATAATAATGTGCTACTGTCCAGGTTCATTTTCTTCTATAGAGATGTTTCAGGGTAGGTGAAGTTTTATTGGTGCAATATTGCACGCATATCGGATATCTTTCTGTGATTTTTATTTCGTTGTATGACACGCTCTACATTTCATTCCAATACACATGTGTTTCGATTGATTTCAGACGTTCTCAAACAATATTGGTCGCAAGGCATACAAAGAAAAACGCAATAAAATAGAAAACCGAAAGAAAACTAAACTTAATAGATAAAATGTATTAACGGATTTCTCGGCGGTGATTGTTAGGAAATATATTGTTGTTATTCCATGAAGTAGTTAATTTTATTTAAATTCCAATATTTCGTTACATATTTTGTAACTTCATCAGGGAAACTAAAATATACATAATTTCTTTTGTGAAGGTAAGTTATACAGAATAAATTTAGTTGTACTTACAAATAGTTATAACTGGTGTAATCACTTGCCAAATTGATAATTTCAGAAACATTCAAATTTGTTGTTAAAGTTTAAGTTCTTTACTGATTAACATGTTATTAAAAGTAATTTTGACTATATAAATATTAGATATAAATTACATTAAAATAGTATTAAAAACTGGTAAAATTTTACTCAATGAGCGTCACATGCTGACCGGAAAGTGTGAGAAAAATCTAGAACTACTTTTCTAAGGTTAAGTACCGCCGAGAAATCCGTTAATACATTTTATCTATCAACAAGTACGGCGTTACTTCCTCCTAACAACAAATGTACTGCTAAACTTTTCAAATAACAGATTCATATTTGAAAATTTATTTATTTATTAGGTTCTGTGGAAATTTAAGTAATTAAGTACTAAGTACAATTACTTAAACTTAGTACTAATGTACAGTTGCACCAACAAGGCTTCAATTTTAAGCGGACCTTAAATAAAAAATCTGTTGTGGCCAGCACAAGACCTCTCACCATTTCCATATTAGGTTATATAAGTATTGTATTGCACTTCGCTTTCAAACCGTCGTTTTATAACAAAAAATTACAGAGCTATATCCAAATATTGTTTTTAATGTATTTAACATGTCTTCTGAATACATATAATTCTAATTATATCTATTTTTCATTGGATGAGGAAATTCCTAAATATGAGAGATTCTTCCAATTCGTTAACCAGATTGGCGGTATTTCTGATGGATATATGCATTTTACCTATAATTTCAAATATTTAATTAATAAAACAATAAGAAAGATTAAATATACTTCTCAGAAAAAGCTATCAGAATGTCACTAAAACTATTGATTTTTGACACTGACATGTCATTTAAAAACTATGTTATAAACATTGGAATTTGTCAACTGATTTCCTTAATGCCTTAGCCTCTGCGATTAGATTACTCTATATATTATAGTGTCTTTGTCTCTAAATATATTCAATATATATAATAAAATTTTAAGTGTAATAGATGGAGAATTTTATGTTCTTCAATATTTAATAACAAAAATTTCCAAAAAAAATTATATGTAGAAGAATTTTTCTGTTACCAAAACCTTTTCAGCTCTTCCCGGGAATGTCAGATTAAGGAATCTATACTTAAACAGTTCTTAAGTCTTATAGTTTTTGAGGAATCGTCCCTACAACATCCAGACATACACATACACACACACATACACACACACACACACACACACACACACATACATACATACACACATACATACATACATACATACATACATACATACATACACACACACAGAGACATCATTTTAAAAATGTTATAATCGAATTCTAGGGATCTTAAATCGTGCTTATTCACTAAAATCTGGATATGCGAATTTCAGCATGAATCCAATACCTCTCTTAGAGAGAGATAAAAAGTAGTCTAGCTCTGTAAACCCGGATAAAACTTAAAAAGTAATTCCAAATGTCAAATAGAACAAAAGAGATCCTGTGGTACTCCCTCCAGGACAGCTCTGCGAATTGCAAAAGATATTGCCAACTGTTGGGTACTGCAGTGGATAGTCCACCTCGGCAAGCAATACGTTTTTATGAGCGCCGAAAGAAAACAAATGAAAAAATGTGACAGCCATTTTTTCTATTGGCAATTTTGATTGATTTGTGTGGCACGATATTGTTTCTGTGGTTGCTGCGGAGACCTAGTAATAGGCCGATCGAAAACAACTGATATATTGTCGAAGGGCAGAGAACGGAACCAACTTCTTTCGGTTTACGTTACGATAGTTCCACACAGAAAACGAAACGCTTTTCTCAGTCTATGGATCGAGTCAGCGATTTTTTCTTCATTTGATAGCCTATTGAATAATTGTAGCACAGCCATCTCAAAGTTTCGAGGAACTGAGACTATAAGACATATGAAGAGCTGATGAGATTGTGGTTATAATTGATCAACCGGATGTACCCTTATTTGAAGTTCTTATCAGTTTTTCTTGAAAAAACGCAGTTAAATATCATTTTTTGATATTTTGTGTGATTATCAATATGAAAGAATCGGCCTTATTCTGGTGACCATTGTATCCGAAGCAATATTGTAATCTATACAATAATGATTTCAATGTTCTATAAGACATCGTATAGATTTGGTATTCTGGTGTCCACATTGTAATCGTATGAAAGTGGTATTGTAATGAATACAATATTGTATTCACCTGTTTGCAGTGATGTCACTCTATGGAAAATTGTAATAAAATCTTAATATTATTTTATTTAAATAAATAAATTTTACAATGTTAGTACATTTACATTCGCAGGATTGATATTTGAAGTAAAATAACGCAAATATTAATTTGTGTATTGATAAATTTTATTAAATAAATATGATGAATTTCATGCGACAATTGGTAACAGTGACTGACACCTAACCTAGCATTTGCTTACATTTTGACGTTAGCGAATGACAAAAGTGTTTATCAAGTGAAACATCCACAAAGAGAAATTTGTGTGTAATAATCTAATCATGAGTTCATCTAAAAAGAAGGTTTCTAAAAGACAACTTCAAATTTATTTATCGTATCCAACAATTACAAGTAGTATAAACGAGTATAAAAGTAATATCAAAAGCGAAAGAAAGAAATACAAGAAATATATACAAATATTTGAAGATAAAATGTTGGAAAACAATTTGAAGATGAAATTGACAGCTGTCAAGATTAAAATGTACTTTGAAATGGACCGTGCAGAAGCGTAATCGTCGCGGTCTGAATACGGGTATTTAATCAGTATCTACAAATTCTGCATCTACCAGCCAAGTAGAAATTTATTTATATTATTACGAAAATAACAGTTAACCCCAGGGATACCTCAAAACGTACTACAAAACTCAGATGTTCGACAATAATTTGTGTCATTTCTTTTATGCTGCGACTGACGGACGCCTGACTCATAGAAATTTAAAAATCTTGGCCAACTGATGGTAGATTCCTTGACCATAAAATTTTAAAGCTTTTAGTATCTTTATATTTGTAGGACTCGCAATTTCTTCACGATCCGAAGTAGGAAAGAATGGATCCAATTCTATAATAAAATCAGAAACTGACGCGATAGCCTGAAGATGCTATTGAACACATTCTCTGAAAGAGTTAAGGGATCACTAGCATCACGCAAAACTCTTCTATTTATATGTAAATCATGTCTAAATAAAAATATTTTTTTATAACAAATTACATTTTTATTAATTAATAACTTACCGATTTCTTTTATTTTCGAGCATGTCAATAATTAAAATAAAACCAATATTATCCATTTTTATTATTATCATTTCTTTATTAGTTACTATTTTTTCACTAAACTTTCCAAAAAAATACTGTTACCGAGTAAATTTCAGGAAATAGTAGAACTTTTCTACTATACAATGTTCATAACGCGAACTGAAATTTGACTTTACCAAAACCATGAATTTATACGATAATTGCTTCGTATACAATGAAGTTTTAATAATAAATGGTTACCTGAATACTAATTTCATACCATATCGTATAGAATATAATTGTTGTATTGGAAACAACATTGTATTGAAACCAATGGTTACCGGAATACCATTTCGGAAAATTATTGTATTGAAAACAATAATGGTATTTTATACAATATTGTATTCAATACCATGGTCACCAGAATAAGGCTGATTATCTTATCGTCCATACGGTTCGATTATACATTTTTCTTCATATTCAATAAATATAGAGCTAAAGAATTATGAAAAGATTAACTTTCATAAATCAGCTAGCTATGCTATAACCATGGAAACAGCTAATATGTCAAATGCAATTTACATAGTTTATGTTCGAGATATAGTTTTATTGGATTTATATAGTTCCCCGAAGGAAACAAATGCCCCGGAAAAAAGTGAACTAAATATGCCGCGGAAAACTACACCCAATCAGGACATCAGAATTGTGACTGTGAATGTACACACACTGTCAAAATCATTTACACTGGACTCCACGATTTTTGAATTATTAAGTCAGTTTTGTGAAAACAGTTTTTGTCAAGACTACAAGTAAAACGGTATTTAGCTATTTTATTAATAAAAACTAAAGCTTTTTCTGGGAAGTACATTTAATCTTTCTTATTGTTTTATTAATTACATATTTAAAATTATAGGTAAATTGCTTATATCCATAAGAAATACCTCCAATCTGTTAATGAATTGGATGAATCTCTGACATGTAGGAACTTCCCCATACAATGAAAATAAAGATATAATTAGAATTGTATATGTCCACAAGACACGTTAAATACAATCAAAAACACTATTTGGATAAAGATCTGTAATTTTTTCCTCTCGCTGAGAGAGATATTGGAATCATGCTAAAAATCGCATATCCAGATTGTGTGTGTGTGTGTGTGTGCGTGTGTGTGCGTGTGTGGATGTTGGATTCACGGTTTCTCAAACACTATAAGACTTAAAAAATATTTAACTGCAGTTTCCTCAATCTGACATCCCTGGGAAAAGCTGATTAGATTTTGGTAATAATTGGACAACCGGAAGTAATAGTTTCTTTTAAAAAATCTTCTAAATATCATTTTTTGAAAATTTCTGTTAGGTATCACTAATATTAAAGAGTATAAAAATCTCTATCTGATACATTGAAAATTTTTATTACATCTTCTATGGAGTTAAAAATAGAGACATATAAGTATATAAAATAAGTTGTAAATGTGTCTCGCAGTCCATGGAAGACAAGTGGAAAAATTAAAATGTTTATAATTGACAGATAAATAATGTGAGTGTCAAAAAGCCAGAGACATTACTGTAGACTTTTCCTATGGGAAGTACATTTAATATTTCTTATTTTATTATTAATTAATATTTATAATTATAAATACATATATTACATATACCTTTCAGAAATACCGCCAATCTCATCAATGAATTGGAAGAATCTCAAACAATAGAAGAATAAAAGTGAATTAAAAAATATAAAAATATATGAAGAAAATATGTGTTTTTGTGTGTATCAGAAATGTCAAATATGTACAATATTTACATGGCCTAATATGGAAATGGCAAGAAGTCTTGGGCTGGCCACAACAGATTTTTTACTATATAATGACGTTATGACAGCGAAGTGTAATACATTACTTATATAACACCTTATATGGAAATGACGAGAGGTATTGTGCTGGCCACAACAGATTTTTTTCATCGTTACAATTGTACACTTGTATGTTTCAACATCCCCTATCCAATTGGAATGTTTACCTTTTTTAGTAAAAACATTTTTGTATTTGGCGCACACATGCATTTCGCCCGCGTGTTCCTCCTCCATCTAATTTATCCTGGCATCATTTCCAGGCTGACGCACCCTTGTTCGTTGCTTGCGCTTCCGCGTGACATCACCGTGGAATGGCGAATGGCGCCCCAATCGCACCAACAATCATGAGCCACGAGTTGTTCCACCACCCGCATATCGCATATTTCACAGCACGAGAACGGCAAGGGCTTCAAGCCTGCCTGCCACTCGGATCACAACCAGCGGGATCTGATACGTGGATTTTAAAATGAAAACAGAGGATGAATTAGGATGTTGAGGGTTTCTAGTTTTATAATTCTGAGGGAAATTGTTTTTTACAGTACTATGGAGTTTTCCACAGACGCTGACTTGTAGGATGCATGTTGTCAAGTGTACCCGACAAATGATTTTTTCATAAAAATGGCATCTTTTGTGGCTTGATTCACAAGGTAGAAATTAAATAAATAAATACCCATAGCAACTACAGAAAATGAACGAATAACATAACTTGTAAAATAGAAACCTGTCACATTGCCCCAAGTTAACCTAGATAACCTACAAATTTAAATATAAAGTTTATATTTAACGAAATAACATATTATAAAATAGCAGACTTACATATTGGTAATGACGGTAAGAATAATTTGAATTAAAGTGATAAAAAAAGTTGTTTTTGAGGGATTCCTCGACATATCACATTCTTGAGCAATATTGTTGAACTTCCATTCAATTGAATAACTGCCGTACATGGCAATACTTCAAATTCTGATATAATTGCACATAAGGAGAATATAAAATTGTATAGTTTTTATTTAAACGTCAAATCGTAAAAATTTTCACTTGAATATTTGTAACAAAAAATGAAACCCGACAAAAAAATTAAGATAAAGATATAAACCATTCCATTAAAAAAATCAACGATGATTACGTTGCCGACAAACCCGGCAAAAGAATTCACGATTTTTTCACACCAAAAAGTGGTATATTGAACTTCGCCTAATATAATCTATAGATCTAAAATTAATAACAGAGAAAATAGTACTGTATTTGTCTGAATTTTTTCAATCACTTGGTATACATACGAGTATATTTAACATGTAAAATCAGACTTTCGTAATTTCCTGTTCCCCAAATTATTTTAAGTAAAAAATGTTAATTATTTTGTCTCAATTTCATGGCTCCATCGCTATTTCTGAAGTAATTTTCGACAATTTAATACCTAATTTCTACCGTTATAAATTATGCAAAAATGCTTATTGATTCAAATACAAAATTTGATGCTCTACAATTTTTAACTGAAGATTTTTTTTTCTAAAATAATTAGGGAAGCTGAAAATTACAACACTCTGATTTTATATGTTAAAGTCCTATTTTCAGCTGTACCGGTCTCCACCTTGTATATGTATAATTAATCTTTTTTTTTTCGACAGAGTTTTTCAAAGTCGGCGTTTATGGAGTCTTCTAAGGAGACTCTATCCTGGTTTACGGATATTTCAAAACTACAATATAATTTAATGACAATTTAATGATATTTTAATTCACGCAAAACTTGATCGTATAAATATACTTTTTGTCCTCCTGAAGTGTAATGCGAACTTTACAATTGTATGCACAGCAAGTGTAACCTACTTTTTACGCTTACTGTGTTGTAACTTGTCTAACTATGCGGTAAAATAATTAAAATACTTTAACATTTCCTGTATTTAAAACTAATTTATATAAACCAAAATCACGGCAGCGACATCTGTTATTATTGTAAAAATCCGCCGTTACCGACATAGTCACCGATCGATATACCTGTCAAATACGCGAGGCGAATATTGCTGAAATATCAAATATCGACACCTACCTATTATGTATTACGAAGAAAACATGAGCAAATAAATACATTATCAGTCATAAACTACGCCTATTATTACAAATAAATTTTCGCTAGTAGAAGAACTCTAATGAAGGTAAGTCAATTTAAATTTAGAAATTGACTTAACCTCCGTATTTTAAACTATCTCTTTGCAGAAGTATAACCTATCTCATTAAAAAAGTGATTTTCATTATCGTCCACCAAAAATTTTGATACAATTCTCGTGTGTGAAGTATTTTACAGCGCTCCAGCTAATAAGGCACACGCCTTAAGGGCTCGTGCCTTAAACAAGGCTGTCGCGCTGTAAAATACAACTTACACGCACTCGAATGTAAATAACTATGTAAGGTCACTTATAAAGACACTTTTCAAGTCACTAGAAAATATAAACTTCATCGTGTAACCCACGCTTTAGAACTATGACAATATCCTCAGAAATACCATGCCAAGTAGCTTGGCTTGGATTGAAATGTTTGGCCTACAATAATGATGTAGTAGAAGGTAGAATAAACCATTTTCCCATTATCGTTCACAGTTAATATATCTATTTGAATGTATAAATACATTTGTGTAGCTGGTTCTGCATGTTATATGTCTTATTAAAGTTTGTGTGAAATGTTGGATAGTAATCGGTTCATGAATAAACATACCTAATAAACAGACTGAACACAGATGTAGTAAGCAAATTTGGAAATTGGAGACGTATTTATTATTTATTTGAACGGTGCTATGTATGAATGTTACTATTCTATTTCCATAATAATTATAATAGTATTCGTATGGTTACACTTATTAATTTATTAAAAGCTCAACAAAATCAATACGGTTGACAGCAAATTCCTGTATCTTCTAGTTTTGAATAATGCTTTATGAATATGTAGCTGGGGTTACAATCTGATTAGCTGCTCGAAAGCCACCCCTGCTCTGTTACATCTCCAATCCACAAACATCGTTAAAATACCGTGATTATATACCCCTTTTAAAACAGTAAAAACATGTGGGGATATCAAACAGTCATAAATGTATTCAGTTGAATCAAAGTGTAGCAATACATCTATTTAAAAATAGACTTTTAATGAAGTTTAAATGAAAACGTAGTAACTTTATGTATATCACTTTTATTTAACATAATTTTTCTGACTATAGTACAATAATTTTTTGGCACGCGAATTTATACAAAGTGAAAGTACCGTTATTTACAGCCATCAAAGAAAGGGGAGTATATTAAGTCAGTTTAATCGTTTAGTAAAGTGTTATCTTTATCTTCTTTATATTGGTAAATTTTTAAGGATTCTAGTAAAATCCATAAATGGAATTTGTTTCCTAAATTTCTATGATCTTAAATGTTCCTTGAATCTAGTTTTGAAATTTCGACCAGTCTGACCAATATAAACGCCTTTACAATTTTTACATTTTAGTTTGTAAACACCAGATTTTTCTAAGACATTTTTACAATCTAAAATAAATAAATATAAATATATCATCATGGCATATTACCCATTACTGGGTATCTACAACTCATGTAGACATCGGTAATAATGACGATATATTTTACCTTGTGGGCGCTTACCAGGCATCACCTCACAGGCACTCTTAGCTGGTGTGGAGAGTGCACCACAGGGGTCACTTTTGTGCCATTTAAAATTAGAAATATTTGGCGTCTGTCGGGAACGAACCCGGTTCCCCAGGTTCACGACCAGACACTCAGGCACGCGGTCACGGGACCCCCATACAATCTTCATTATTAAAAATACAATTTGATAGTTTTTTGTAAGGTTTAAAAGCGACAGATAAATTTAATGTCCTTAAAAATATTTCAATGGATTCAATAATTGTTCCAAAATAGGTTAGAGATACGTATTGTTTTAAAAAATATCAAATTTCATTATTTAATAAATAATATCACATTTATCAAAATATGATATTAAAGCAGAACATAGTTTGTATTCAAACAAATATTTTTTTTTTTAAATCGTTTTTAAAACATTAGGGAGAAATTAGATATTTAAATTTGAATTTGACATTTTTAAAAACAGTGTTTTAGATAAAACCATGTTCATACTACGAGCCAAAGTGACTATCATAACCTGATAACGAAATGCGTCTATAAGATATAGAAATGTTCTTTGTATATACAAGAATGTCATTAAGTTGTTTTGACAATTTATTAGCAATAGCAAGCCCAACAATGAAGGAGAAATCACATAGACTACAATGACATTTCGAATTCCCACATTACCTACAGATTTAAATAATATGTCTCCTTTTGATAGGTCGTTGCATCGCAGCATTGGTAGAGCAGTGCAGAAGTTTGAACCTTGAAAGCTTCTGTACTACAATACAACTACGCCACAACTGCACTAAGCTCTATCTGAATGGGGCTTTAGGAATATTGTTATTTTTGGCTACCTATTTGTTTTATGCCAGTGTAGTAGTACCTCGGTTCGAATCTAGTCGCATGGATTAAGTACACCAACTTTTCTAGTACTATCGGTCACGAAACGAGTACCTACGGTACTTGAGGCCTTGGCCCTACAAGGGCTGTTGTGCCATAGATGATGATAATGATTTGTTTTATAGTTGTAATTTTTTTATCAAAGTTCTTTTTATTTAATGGGAATGAGAAAAAGCTGTATGAATCATTAGATTGTAGGCCACAGACTTTTAATTGTCTGCAGGACATGAAATGTCCCTCAACGGTAAAAATATTTCGCCATTACCAAAATTTGCAAACAAAAGCTTTTTTCTCCGTAAAATTTCCATGCGTAAATATGTATAAATACTAACTAAACATAAAACTTAATATGTGCAGTAAATACAAAATACTAATTCAGAAAAAAAGAAAACAGTGTTAAACCGTAGTAAGGTAATAAAATTATGGTTATACCTGCGTAGGGTCGGCCGTTATTGTGTGCCCATTAACCCGTTAAAAATACGGCAGACATTACGCTCACGTTCATATCTGGCCCAGCAGATCCCAGTGGAAAACCAGGCTTGGGAAATGAAATCGCTGGCCGCTGTGCTGCTTACACAGCGCGGGGAAAACCTACCTTCCGTAATTAAAACAATGATAAATATCCTCTTTTGTTGTTGCTCTGCAGCTTGATTAGAAACTGTAATATCAGGCATTTGCACGAAATGATTAAAATGGGAATTACGACCTGGGAATCTAAATAGGGTTAGTTGGAAGTTTTACAAAAGGAATAAACCTTACAAAACCATTTATTTTTCGTTAAATTTAGAGATGCTTTCCATCCTTTAACCCTTCGAAACTTATGCCCGGTTTCTCCACAGCAACTTAAGTTGTTGATTATTATAGTGCTACTTAATTGTAAGTAGGCCTTATATCCCAATTGCGTTACACCAGCAAATTCAAATGCGAACTTAACTTATGTCACAAATTACATTGGCAACAGCGTAAAGTTGTTCTATGATTGGTCAATTTGAAATTTAGCGATTCAAAATAAAATACCGGCTGTCAAACGTCAAAGCTGTCAATGTGTTTAACAGGGTTTATATTTGTATTCAGTCAACAATATTCGATATGGATTTACAGGATTTCCCTAATTTTGACGACGTTAACGTCGTGGATAGCGTGATGGAAGTCGATATTGTCGAAAATGGTAGGACTCCGCGACAAATATGTAACAGAATTGATTTGTTCCAAATATATTATTTATTTTAAATATTTTTATGTGGATCACCGCCAGTCCTATAAACTGAAGCCTTTTTCTTCGATGTCGTCTTCCTTACGACAGTCTACATATTTGCACACATTTTATTGCAAATGCTGCGGCAATTAATTTCCAGGTGTTATCTTTTTGAATATTGGACATGGACACCGCATGATTTTTTTATTTTCAATATTCTCTTCAAATCTTTGTTTCTACAATCTCACAGACCAGTTTTCTTCCTCTTTGCTATAATTTAATCGTTTCTTCTTTATATCATCTAATTTTCTTGCCGTAACAGCCCAAAACGAAATAAATTTACCGCGAATTACCGATATGTCAACTGACATATGACACATAACCACATAAGTCACCGATTTTTTCGACTTACATTTAAGTGCTACTTACGTCTCACATTTTGACATTTTTGCGTTGTGCAACAGTTTAAGGTGGAACTTAGGAATAAGCAACGACTTAAGTCGTAAGTTGCTCTGGAGAAACCGGGCATTAATGAGTTATATACGAGGTGTTTCAAAGAAAGTGTAAAAAAAATTAAGGACATATAATACAGACAATATTGAGTAAATAATAAAATTATATTCAATGAATTTTTTATAAGAAAAACTGTTAAAAGCTTGCATAAGTGATACTTCCGGTTATGCGATATACGAGGTGTGTCCGAAAAGTATCCGACCTTCCTTTATATTTCTCAGATGTTGTTATTCTGCGTCATCGAGCTGGTCGCATCATTCGAAGTAGTCCCCATTTGATTGAAGAATACGCTTCCAACGGCCTTTCTACTTTTGGAAGCAGTCTTGGAATTCGTTTTTTTGTATTGCCTTTAGAGCATTCGTCATATTAGTTTCGACTGTTTCTTTGTCGTCGAATCGGTGTCCTTTGAGCGACATTTTAATCTTGGGAACAGCCAAAAGTCGATGGGAGATTTTCATCATTATTGACCATTTCCATATTGTCCTGAGAGATTTCAAGGCGAAGGTTTTTCTGCTCCATCGTTAGCAATTTCGGAATGAATTTCCCACACACACGAACCATTTGCAAATTTTCAGTTAAAATCTTCCAAACACTAGTTTTCGGTATTCTAGTTCTCGCACAATCAATCAACGATCTTCATTGATCACAAGTTGCACACGTTCGATATTATCCGGTGTTTTTGTCGTCGAAGACCGCCCAGAATGTGGGTTACTATCAACAGATGTGCGGCCATTTTTGAACCGTT
Source organism: Ophonus ardosiacus (assembly GCA_943142095.1). Lineage (NCBI taxonomy): Eukaryota > Metazoa > Arthropoda > Insecta > Coleoptera > Carabidae > Ophonus > Ophonus ardosiacus. Next base: position 51,471,955 of record OW964830.1, read on the forward strand.
TATACCGGTCTTTTATTTGTGTTTTGCTCATACACCCGTCCCCAAATGCCGTCTTCATCATTTCGATGGTCTCCACACAACTCTTTTCGAGTTTTAAGCAAAATTTAAAGAAGATTCATTGTTCCGATCTTTCCGTCATTTTTTACAATAGCAAAATGCGACAAACGTAAAAAACACTTTGTAAACAAACGCATGCTGCACGTAAACTAAGGCGATCCGACTAAAACTGCGGCATCTACGGAATTCGTGAAGCTTTACAGTTGACACTCGTACCCGGCAGAGGACGCTAAAATTGTCAGGCGCGAAGATATGAAGGAAGGTCGGATACTTTTCGGACAGACGTCGTACACTAAAAATTAATGAGCTCTTCCCACATTAGTAAGGAATGGGTATAAAAAATTTAAAATTTTTCTGATTGATACTATTTGAGTAATCGTGTCCACACGATCCACACACACACATACATACCCATAGACATCATTGTAAAAATGTTAAAATTGAATTCGGGGACATCAAAACGTTCTTATTCACTCAAATCTCTATATGCTATTTTTAGCACGATCCCTATACCTCCCTTACCTAGGGTAGTGGGAAGTAAAAAGACGTTTCTAACGTATTACAATGTTAAATATTTAAAACGAAATGTAAAAAATATGAAAGTGAAATTTTCAATTTACATCTGTCTTCATAAAACATAATACCTACATGTAAAATATTCCATTTTCTTCTTCATTCCCTTTTCCATCATACGTTTTTTATATTGCGAGTAAGATAACCTTTCACCTGAGTTAGAAGGCGAGGCGAGAGACAAAGATGATGTGAACTGTCGAGTTCAGTCAATAAAATTATAATCAGGTTACGTGACGCGGCGGCTGGATGCCGGATCCAGAAATGAAAATTAAATTTCACGTCAAATTTTCAGGTAAAATAACGTTGATGGTAATTAATTTTGTTCCAGTGCAAAATGAAGTCTGCACGATGATTGTATTACGAACAAAAATTTTGTTATTGTCGACGTAAGATTCTGGTTAGAGATATTTTCAAGATGGTTATTGGATTTCAGTGCAGCTTTCCGCAATTTATTTCTGATTCTTTATTAAGTGCTGTTTACAATGATAAATCCACTGCTATAATAATAATTTCAAAATATATATAGTACAATATCTAAAGTTTACAGCAGTTTCTAATCCCAAAAAATATTCTAATTTTTTCCCGAAAACTTGTTGGATATAACTCATAATAATTCGGCCGGTATATAAATGGTTAGATATTTCTACAAAATTCTTTCGGCTACTTTAAATATAGACTTAAAACTTTAAAAAAACTGCGGGTCAAATGACTGGTCATCTTCTAGTCCAGATTTAGCTTCTATTTTACATGATCATTTCGGGATTTTTGAAATTTTCTATATATTTTATTAACGGTATTTTCTTGTTTTTACTTTCCCTCACCTTTAGGTAAGGAAAGTATTGTCTGATCAAAAAATTGATTGGTGAGTTTTTAATGAATGAGCACGTTTGATGGTCCCTAGAATAAGAATTTACTATTTTTAAGATGATGTCTGTATGTATGTATGTGTGTGAGTGTATGTATGTGTGTGCGTTTGTGACAAATTTTTCTCCGAACATAATACAATTTTTCCATACAGAAAGTTCCTTGGAAAATATTCTATAAATCCAAAAAAATTATCCCATGAATATATATTATGTATATATATAAGTACTCTAAAAATGCGTATAATTACATAACATTCTCTTTACAATCAAATAATAGTACTACCAAGTTTCTATCTCTACCCATTTTTGAATTATTGCTTCAAAAGTCAATATACCCCACATTTAGATAAAAACTTCAAAATTTTTTAAATTCTAATTGTTATGTACGTAGATACTTCTTAATGCGCTAATTCCAAATTTTGAAACCGCAGGTCGATATCTCGTTTCATTCTCGAGATATTTAGATTTAAAATTTTGCTTAAAACTGCCCAATTTTGGGTATTAACCCAAAAATGTGTCGAGATATGAATTTGGCGACATCACCATTCGATTCTACGGACAAAAATACATAAGTGTAGCAATTTTCAAAATTTTTGTCCAAACGGTTCATATTTTATGAATAAAAGCTTGAAACCCCCTGAAAATGTTCAAAATCTGAAAAAATCGTAAGGGGTACACCTTAGATTTTTGCGAATTTTGGCCATTTTCAGTTATTTTGCTTTAGAGATAGTATGTGGTGTTCAAAAATTCTGAAAATTGGTGTACTTATGTAATTTTGCCCGTAGAATCGAATGGCGTTGTCGCCAAATTCATATCTCGGCCCATTTTTGGGTTATTACCCAAAAATGGGCAATTTTGAGCAAAACTTTGAATGTAAATATCTCGAGAACGAAAAGAGATATCGACCTGCGGTTTCAAAATTTGGAATCAGCGTATTGAAAAGTATCTAGATACATAGAAATTAGATTTTTGAAAATTTTGAAGTTTTTATCTAAATGTGGGGTATACTAATTTTTGGGGCAATAATTCAAAAATGGGTAGAGATATAAACTTGGTAGTAATATTATTTTATTGTAAAGTGAATGTTACGTAAGTGTACGCATTTTTAGAGTATTTAATGTATATTCATGTGATAATTTTGTTGGATTTATAGAATCTTTTCCAATGAACATTTGGTATGACATTTGTACAAAATACATCAAATTAACGGAAGGTATTGTGCTGGCCACAACAGATTTTTTTTATTATTATTATATGTATTTGAAACCTTTAATAGAAATATATTAGAAAAAATTGTCTGCAGATATCTAAAAATTATCGCATGTACCTCCATAAATTAGATGAAAGCTTTAAAATGTTTGATAAAGCTTGCAATTGAAGTCCGACCTTTTTTATCGAAAATAGATTTTCTGTAACAAGCTAAAAACCCAATTACATTAAAGTTTGATTACCCTACTATCCGAAATTTCTAATTGCAAATTGAAATTGATTTTGGAATGCAAATAAACTTCGATGCCCTCTCCCTAGATACGTTTGCTGCGTAACAGAGATAGATTTCATCTCCATCTTTTTGTGGAATCTACAAATGGAAGCCACTAAACATCCAGTGAAGATTGATTACTAGCAATAAAATAACTAGCCCTTATCATAAGTGGTCAGTTAGTTAGTATATGATAGTTTGACCTAGTTAACTACAATATTAATTTTCTCAGGGCAGTGTAATTAATTATATAGAGCTGAGACAGGCTTTACAACAAGGAAAAGCACGCGAGCCAATGCGTAAATACTGTCTGCCTTAGCGTATGGAAAGAAGCAACTTTTTACCTCTAGAATCCGAATGTCTCTCTCTCTCTTTTTCTGTGTGTGTGTGTGTGTGCGCGCGCGCGTGTGTGTGTGTGTGGGTGGGTGTACTTGTGGATATTGGAAGGACGATTCCTCAAAAACTATAAGACTTAAGACCAGTTTAACTATGAATTCCTCAATCTGACATTCATGGGAAGAGCTGAAAAGGTTTTGGTAACAATTGGACAACCCGAAGTAGTAGTATCTTAGAAAAATTCTTCTAAATATAATTTTTTAGAAATTTAAGAACATAAAATTCTCCATCTAATACACTTCAATTTTTTATTATATCTTGTATAGATTTAAAGATAAAGACATTATAATATATAGAATAATCTGAAGTAATACAACGCAGAGGTTAAACTATACTAAGGGAACCAGTTGACAAATTCAAATATTTATAACATAGCTCAAAAATCAACAGTTTTAGTGACATTCTGAAAGCTTTTCTGGGAAACACATTTAATCTTTTCTTATTGTTTTATTAATTAAATATTTAAAATTACAGGTAAAATGCATATATCCAACAGAAATACTGCCAATCTTGTTAATGAATCGTAAAAATCTCTGATATTTAGGAACTTCCTCATACAATGAAAAATATATATATAATTAGAGTTGTATGTGTGTAGAACACATGTAAAATACAATGAAAACAATATTTGGGTAAAGTGCTGTAATTTTTCTGTTATAAAACGAAGGTTCGATAGCGAAGTGCAATACAATACTTATATAAAGTAAATAGAAATGGCGAGAGGTACTGTGCTGGTCACAACAGATTTTTAATTAAGCAATATCAAAGTTTGTGATGCTACACCTACAAATAATTTTAATTGGCAATTGAGTACAGAAAGTGAGACAAAATTATTATTATTTCAACAGAATTATAAAAGATTGAAGGGATTTGAAGTTGTTGACATATTTCAGTAAATTTTATTCAAGAAAATGTGAGGTAAAGACAAAATAAAGACCTTGTTTGTCATGATATCATTCATCATTTTTGATACAGCGCTATTTAATGTATTCTACAGGAAATCTTTAATTTGCAAATGTATTCTGATTTCTGAAGCATCTTTTTGAACGACATATTTTAAAATATGATACTGAAGTATTATAATAAACTTTATATTTACTGTTCTCTCTCTCTTGACAAGCGGTAATGAGTGTGCTGTGGCCCCGTATGATTAAATTATTTGTGTAACAACGCATTGCTATCCGGTACAAATATTATAAAAATTTTCTTAATGTATAAGAGGTCCTGTTTAGAAATCTGTGGCGCGCCTACTACAAACAGTTTGTTTTTCCCAAATCTCTAGGGTCAATATCTATCCACAGTATTTGCTCCGCAGATTGCGTAGAGTAAATAAAATTTAAATGATGTATGTGCTATGGCAATTTATGTGTACCTACGTCACAGGTGCTAACACGGTAATATAAAAGCATAATGAGTATTTTATTTTGCTCAGCGTTTAGCTATTAACCACGACACATATATAAGGGGATAATATATTATCTTCTTCATGCAGACGGGCATCTTGCTTAAATCTCTCGGCTATGGCTACAGCGAAACTGCTTTAAAAGTAATTAATCTACCTTTAATCCATTACAACTGAAATTTTAACTGTATGAGTATTCACTACGTTCAACTATAATTAATAGCGGTGTATCTTTCGCATAAAGGTGTGTCGGTGTCTTTCGGAGATAGCGCTTTGAGTTAAAATAATGAATAGTTCATCTAAATTATCTTACGAAAGTGTGAAATTGTCTTCATTTAATGCAAAGCTCCACTATTCTTCACGCAAATGAGAAAGCACCTAATCTGATTATCGCTAAATCTTATTATAAACTTCTTGAAACAAACTCACTGTTTTACTTACATGCAAAGTCTTCACGACAATTCAGGAATGTTGGTGAGGTCCTGCTGCCAAACAGCTCGTCTACTTCAACTGATATAGTGGAGCTTCGCACTCCTGCCATTTTGAAGCTATTCGCTATTAGCAAGAAAGTTTACCAGGCGTGCAGGTATGGACAACGAGGCAGGAAATTAGGGGTTCTTGAGAGGGTTAACGTTAAGATACAAGAGTTTGTTAATAATATATTAAAAGATAATAGATTAATTTTAAGTGTATTTTAAGTTTATTAGATGGAGAATTTTATGTTCTTCAATATTTGTAATGAGCCTGTTTCACATTTCTCAAAAACTATTTTAAATGAAAGTTTATGGAATGATTTTCTTAATAATAATTTTTATTTTAATAATTTGTTGTTATTTGTGGAAATAATTAAATAAAAAGATTGGCGTCCTGAAAAACTACCCCCCACTCCTGTGACGTAGAAGCACATACATTACATCATTAATAGCCAATAGGAAAATAGTTTTTCCATCACCTACGTGTATTCATATTATTTATATAAATACACGTAGGCTAAAGTTTGTCACATATTAATAACAAAATCTTTTAATTTGACATTTGACGCTGACATTGCTCATTATAATTGAATAATAAAGTAATAATGGCTAATTCAAATTACACTCAAGCTAAATAGGACAATTTACCGAAGGTCGATAGCTGGATGATGGCTGAATTTATATCAGAACGATTGTTTTACTGCTACCGAAATAAGGGGTGTTAAAGAGTTGAGGTAAAATAAAATATAAAAATTGAATTTATTATATAAATTGATAATATATTTTACTTTAAAGTTCTGGTCGTGATTCTTATTTGACACTTGTTTGACAACTTTGACAATACACTTGACACCTTAGAACCGCTGAAGATGTATGTACTCTGACGTCACATTCTGTTTCAGATCACGTGACTTATTCAAAATTTTATCCAAATTTCAAAAATTAATTGTAAAATATCTAAAGGATATTTCGTGATATTTTCAAATTTTAGGCTCTTTAAAGAACAATATCTTTAGAAATTTAATACTTAGAAGTCATATAAAAATTTTTGCAACAGCCCTATTACAAAAATTTACCAAAAAATTATATTTAGAAGATTTTTTTAAAGAAACTATTACTTCCGGTTGTCCAATTGTTACCAAAATGTAATCAACTCTTCCCAGGAATGTCAGATAGAGGAAACTGCAGTTAAATATTTTTTAAGTCTTAGTATTTCGGAAACCATGGCTCCAACATCGATATATACACACACACACACAAACATACGCACCCACATACATACACATACATACATACCTAAGAACGTCATAGTAAAAATGTTATAATCGGATTATATGGACCTTAAATCGTGCTTATCCACTAAAACCTGGATATGTGATTTTTAGCATGATTCCAATACCTCTTAGCGAGAGGTAAAAATGAATGCGTGTGAATTTATTTCATACAATAAAAACTAAATTTCTATTCTCAGACACCTTAATTATAAAAATATCATTTCCTTAACTTCATCATGAGAATTTCATTTCTTATTTTCATATTCCATGGATTTTCCAGTATTGTAGATATTGCAAAAGGTTATCTTAAAGAAAACCAACATTTTATTTGTCCCAAATTGATACAAGTAAAAATATTTTGCCTTTGGCATATCTAACATATTTCCCTATATCGCATCCATATTTATGGCGAAGGGGGAAACCATGAAATAAAAAATAAATACGAAAACGAATGAAAAGGCAATTCGGTTGGTGGCTTGGCAGTTTTGGTCGGTACGTCGCGTTACAAATCACGCGTAACAAGATGTGAATGTTTAACGTTGCAGATAAGTCCACGCGATAACTTAGCACGTCGATAGAACTCAAATTTCCGGTGCTTGTTTTGCACCGCCATAGGCGTACACAAACGATTTTAAAATAAATAAACAGAGAGTTTATTTTAAAATGCAACATTAGGTGCGTTCGGCAAATGAGTTCTGTTCACTCTTTTCACTCTGTACACTCCTAACACCGTTCGGTAATTACATAGAGTGATAAGCGTCTTAAAATGGAGCTTTCGGCAAATGCAGAATGGAGTCAAGTGGAGTGAAAAGTGTGAACTCCATAAGTCCAACCTCGATTGCAAGCATACATGGAGTTTTTTTGTTTTATTTGACATCTGTTAGATCATTTTGTATTTTTATGTTGAAATATTTTATTATAAACAATTATTTTATATTTATAATATTGTTTTGTAATATAACTAGGCACAATATGTCGGAATGGTAACAATTCTGTACCTTTTCTAATATATACTTTCTTCAGAATCATTAAAGAATAATACCAAACTGAATAACTTCTATATGGTTCATTATTTATTTTTTTATTTTTTAGCAGTGCAGTATATCAGATTATCAAAAAAGGAGGTTATTATATTCGTGCACCAAAATTTTAACTCTACTCGTTCGGTTAATCACAAATAAAGGAGTGTACCTTGTTCCCTCGATCTACTCCAACTCCAGCTCTACTCCCACTCCACTCCAACACCGCTCCGTAAATACTCCAACTCCGTATGATTTACCGAACGCACCTATTATAGTTCATCGCTTCCATGGTTACTCACTATTGTCAAAAATGACAGCAATGTAATATTTGTCCATTTTAAAATGCAACATTATAAATAGTATTGTAGCACAGGAGATACCTCCAAAACACATCTCAAATGGTGTCAATTCTTATTACGGCCGACTAAAATATTGCCTCAGAGTGATTGGAGGTATTTTTTAATATTTATTACATGAAAATTATGAATTTTTGTAAGCTAAAGTTTTTTAAGATGATAAGATGTACAAAATTCATGTTTTGATTATTTGTTAATCGTATGTAGGCTAATTTATTGAAAATTAGTTTTGATAATACAAAACTACAAATTTTGTATGTTGCATTTTAAAATGGACAAATATTACATTGCTGTCATTTTTTGACAATAGTGAGTAACTATGGAAGTGATTCGCCATATGTTGCATGTTAAAATAAATATATATATATATATATATATATATATATGTGTGTGTGTGTGTGTGTGTGTGTGTGTGTGTGTGCTACAGCACCTATAAGAATAGTGATACTAAACACTCTTATTTAAGTAAAACTTAAAAATCAATCCAAACTAATTTTTAACAGTCCGATTCACAAAAAGGTTTAAGCTAATTCTCATTTTTGGATTAGCGAATTCTACTCTAATTTTGAAAGTTTATAACTTAAAATATAGTCTAATCTATTCGTAGTATCTACCTTTATTGATAATATCATGAAAATTAAATTTTAAATTCCGGAATAGATTAGAATTCACTAATCCAAAAATGAGGATTAGCTTAAACTTTTTTGTGAATCGGGCTGAGATTTGATAGCCAAGCTTTATTTCTTCAAGCCCAAACTACACTAAGTTTGATATTTTTAAAGCTCAGCTTTTTAATTTCAAATCAAGCTACTAGGCTTAATGAATCACTATTAACATTTGATACTGGAGTTTGTTAAAGGTTCGAAGATATAAATTTCATCAATTTTCAGAATTATCCTTTACCGGCATTAAACTAAATAGCAAATCGATTATCGATTGCATCCAATCGCATTACTGTAACGACCAAAAAGGCACTATACCATTAAGCTCTAGATGAAATAATCCTTTAAACTACTTTATTTTTACGATAAAGCAACGCCACAATAAAACAACAAGGCAACTATTCTCATTTGATGAGTGCATTTTAAAAGAAACACTAAACCAGAATTGTTTTAGTGCCCCTAGTATCTAGCAACGAGTCGCCCTTGACAAACAGAAATCTCTATTCTGCAAAACACGAACAAAAAGCCTTGTTGAAATTACTTCTCGTCGTAAAAAACATCGCGATTTGTACGGCATCGTCCCTAGTGCAAATCTTTCTCAATCCGTGGAGATCCACGCGTTTGATAAATATTTTATTATTCCGCAATTTTAACAACGTATTTTATAGCTCTGCTTCTATAAACCGATTCATCATCGATGGGATTTTTTACTTTCATCCAATATTTTCACCTTCAGGTTTGAGATGGAAGAAGGTTCAAACTCAACACTTGGTAAACTTCAGAAAGAAAATTTAATTTTCTCAAACTCCGAAAAAAGAGTTTATTGCTGCAAGAACTCGCAGTTTAACAAATTTTACGCGCAGTATTAACTATTTTTTACCTTCCGTCACCTTTAGGTAAGGAAGGTATTGTCTTTGGTCAAAAAATTCGGTGGTGAGTTTTTAATGAATAAGCACGTTTTAGGGTCCCTACAATACAAATTTACTATTTTTAAGATGATGTCTGTATGTATGTGTGTGTGTGTGTGTGTGTGTGTGTGTGTGTGTGTGTGTGTGTATGTGTGTCCGTGTGTGACAAATTTTTCTCCGACGATAACTGCAATACTATAATTCTAAAAATTATAATTCTTTCGTATTCCTCTTCTGTAAATCCATATGAAGAGTTGATTAGATTTTGGTTATAATCGATCTACCGGAAGTACCCTTTTTTGAAGTTTTTAACAGTTTTTCTTAAAAAAACGCAGTTAAATATTATTTTTTGACATTTTGTTATTATATATATTAAAGAAAATACTCTTCTCTATACGGTTTAATTATACATTTTCCTTCATATTCAATAGATGTAAATTTAAAGCATTATAAAGAAATTAATTTTCAAAAATTAGTCAGCTTTGCAATTTATCATGGAAACAGCTGACATAATTATTCAAAAAAAATTAATAGACAGATGTCAGTTGCAAGTGCAAAACCAAATATGGAAAGCATAGGATCTAAAATTGGTTTGTCATATATTGTTACTCGCAAGTGACATGCAGAGAAAGGCCAAAGAGAAGATGGAAGGACCTTACTTAGTGTAGTTTATGTTACAATTTTATTGGATTTAAAGAGTTCAAATGAACTTTTAGTATGGAATTTGTAAAAAATAGTATGTGTTCGTGTTCGATTTTACATGAAATTATATAGAATCTGTTCCAAGGACCTTTTGGTATGGGATTTGTACAAAATACATCGAATTGACGGAAGGTCTTGTGCTGGCCACAACAGATTTTTTATAATAAAAATGTATTTATTTAAAGTTTTGTAATATTTAATAATTAATTGTTCCTTAAGCCACAAAGTTATGAACTTAAATGAAGTTAGTCGTCTTCTTCCACATCACAAGCCGCAACTATATGCGGACACCTAGCATTAAACGACATTTAGAAGTGTTAAATATGTACAATATTTCTTGACCTAATATGGAAATGGTGAGAGGTCTTATGGTAGCCACAACAGATTTTTCCCTTCCGTCACCTTTAGGGAAGGAAAGTATCTATTGTCTTTGGTAAAAAAAATGAATAAACGTTTGATGCTCCCTAAAATACGAATTTAGGTACTATTTTTAAGATGATGTCTGTATGTGTGAGTATGTGTGTGTGTCCGGGTGTGACAAATTTTTCTCCGACGGACGATAACTCCAATACTACAACTCTAAAAAAAATCTGATGTGGGCACCACATGTTCGTGTTATAATTTTATTGGATATATATAATCTTTTCCAAAGAAATTTTTCATAGCATTTATCCATTTTTATTTCAATACTTTTATTTCTAAAAATTGACACAGTTGTTCAAATAATCTAAAAATGCGTACACCTTACCTAACATTCTCTTTACAATCAAATAATATTACTACCAAGTTTATATCTCCACTCATTTTTGAATTATTGCCCCAAAGTCAAAATACCCCACATTTAGATAAAAACTTCAAAATTTTCAAAAATATAATTTATATGTATCTAGATACTTTTCAATACGCTGATTCCAAATTTTGAAACCGCGGGTCGATATCACTTTTCGTTCTCGAGATATTACAATTTAAAGTTTTGCTCAAAACTGCCCATTTTTGGGTATTAACCCGAAAATGGGTCGAGATATGAATTTGGCGACATCACCATTCGATTCTACGGACAAAAATACATCAGTATAGCAATTTTCATAATTTTCGTCCAACCGGTTCATATTTTATGAATAAAAGCTTGAAATCCCCTGAAAATCTGAAAAAATCGTAAGGGGTACACCTTAGATTTTTGCGATTTTTGGCCGTTTTCAGTTATTTTGCTTTAGAGATTGTATGCGGTGTTCGAAAATTTTGAAAATTGGTGTACTTATGTAATTTTGCCAGTAGAATCGAATGGTGTTGTCGCCAAATTCATATATCGACCCATTTTTGGGTTATTACCCAAAAATGGGCAGTTTTGAGCAAAACTTTGAATCTAAATATCTCGAGAACGAAAAGAGATATCGACCTGCGGTTTCAAAATTTGGAATCAGCGTATTGAGAAGTATCTAGATACATATAAATTATATTTTTGAAAATTTTGAAGTGTTTATCTAAGTGTGGGGTATATTGACTTTTGGACAATAATTCAAAAATGGGTAGTAATATTATTTGATTGTAAAAAGAATGTTACGTAAGTGTACGCATTTTTAGAGTATTTGAACAACTGTGTGAATTTTTAGAAATTAGTGGTGGGATCCGGATCCGGATAGTTTCGGTTTCGGATCCAAAAATATCCGGATATCCGGATAATTGATTGTTGAACTATCCGGATCTGAGTATCGGATTTTGGATCCGGATCTGAGTGTCGGATTTTGGATCCTGATCTGAGAATCGGATTTTGGATCCAAATCTGAGTATTGGATTTTGGATCCGGATCCGAATATAAGTATGAGTATCGGATTTTAGATATGGAATTTCAGAATCCACATCGGTTCTCGGATTCGAATATTCTCAGTATTGAACCCGATGATAATATTTGAATGTATAAGTATTATCATGGAGTTTCAAAACCAAATAAATCTGATTATGAAATAATCCACAATAAATTTTTGTTTGATATAGTTAATAGAATTGGATCCAGAATTAAAATTCGGTTCCGGATCCGTAAATAAAACATCGAATCCGGATCCAGATCCAAGTCCAGATCCGAATCCAAAAGGGATCCAGGCTCAATTCTGGTTCCGGACTCAAATCTGGATCCGGATCCGGATCCAAATCTGAATTAAATTTACGGATATCCGCTTCAATATCCGAACATCGGATATCCGAGGAACCGGATATTTTGATATCCGGATACTCGGATCCAAGTTTTGCCGAATCCTCACAGCACTATTAGAAATATATTCCTCACGCCCACATCAGTATTTTGTCAAAATGTTACGTGTGGGACGCCCGTAGAATAAAGTTAACAAAAGCTTTTAACTTATTTCTCCAACCAAGTTCATAATTGAAATTCCAAAACAAAAATCCCAAACCCGGCCGAGTTAGAGCATCGAACGGTAAAATGCATTGACGCGTGCAGGGCAGAGCACTCCTCCAATACAAAAACTCTAGTTACAATGAGATTCGACCAGTGGACCATTAAAAAACCGACGTTAATTACCTTGCGGCTAAAGGTGTACGCTACAACGAACGGACATCGGGCGGTACAGATCGATATCCCTTCTAATTTTAGATTTATCAATTGATGGAAGATGAGAAATTTTGCTCTGTTTCTGTATTACTTTTGCATAATTTCAAAGGAATGAAAAGATTTCAAATGAAATGAGTTAACAATGTTTCATTTAATTATATAACTGCAGTCAAGTAAAAAAAAAAAAATCTGTTGTGGCCAGCACAATACCTCTCGCCATTTTCATATTAGTGTAGGCTATATAAGTATTGTATTTCATCAGGGATTTGTTAACTACTAGATAGAGCAAGTGTATATCGATATATGTATTTCTTGTGTACCCGGCTAGATTAAGAGAGAACACAGGAAGTGTGAGTGAGAAAGAAATAGATAATTCCACTTCAGACAAAAAAAAATATATCATCACGGCATATTACCCATTTCTGAGTGTGCCACAATCTACTTTTTCGCAGATATCGGTAATGATAATGACACATTTCATATTTGTACCGTGCGGGTGCTTACCAGGCGTCACCTCACGGGCACTCAATACTGACGAGAAGAGTGCACCACAGAGGTCACTTTTGTGCCATTTAAAATTAGAAATATTTGGCGTCAGTCGGGATCGAATCCGGTTCCCCAAGTTCGCGACCAGACACTCAGGCACGCGGCCAAGGGTATATGATGAAATATATGTATAGCAAGCACGTGTTTAGTTGACACTGATAATGTAAATACTTTAGGTTTAGCTTGGAAATGAATCCCTTTTCTTTTTGTCAGTTTTAGATGTCGGAGTCTTTTCCTCATTATAACAATAGCATATTTTATTACTATTGTATTTCGACTTGTCCATATACGAATTTTAGGTTTTCCGCATTCAAGGACAGTATCAGTTTAACGTGCGGCAGCTATATCTACAATTTTAAATATTTGTAGTTAATATACTTCCCAGAAAAAGTCTTCAGTAATGTAAATGGATTTTTGACACTGACAACTCACATTTTTCTGTCAATTACAAACATTTTACTACTAGATACATTACAATGGATTATTTTATTTATTTATTTATTCTGATTTTTAAAATAACGTCAACAAAGTTTGATTGTCTGTAACACCAATATACACTCTGTATGTTTGATTAAAAGTGCACTAAATTTGCACTGAGACAATGAAGCACGGTTGTACGTATAAATTAATGACGTCATTTGCACTGCACGAGAGCAGTTGAATCGAAAACGCTATCAGTTTCACAACATCGTTCAAAATTCATAAAAAGCACACACGCATCACAACGAATGTATTTTGTGTACATGACATGTAATAATTTGTAAGATCTTACCTACCCTGAAAAAGGTGCAATTGTGCACCGAAACGTTGATTTCTTAAGAGATTAAAAAATGCTTTTTGACTGAGTAATTGTTAATTAATTAAGTCGAGAAATTTTCCCACATTATCAAAATTTGTTTACAACTTTATTACATTTCAGAGGGGGAGGAAGAAGAAAGAATACTCTGTATAAGCAATTTTTGTTTGAAATTAATTAAATACAACATAATCGTATTCATTGTTTTCTTCATCAAATTCATTTTCTAATATATCCCTGTTTTCTGGAGGTACCCTGTCCATCAAAACAAAATTATCCATGTCCGTAAAAGGAGTTTTAAAAACTCTACGCATTACAGCCATTCGAAGATGTCTCTGCTCGTCTGTCATTGGAGAAATCTGGTAATTCAGACCGTGTCCAAAATGCAACGCCTCCTAAAATATAACATATTTTTATTTATATTATCGTCGATTTTTCCAATTATTAAAATTGGATTAAATTTGGTAGGTACCTAAAACGTACAATTAGACCCTTTCAACTTCAACCATTCTTACGCATGTCCATAAACTTCTATGACTTAAGCCTTGTTCTCTGACAAAATCATGTACGTTAGGATTCCAAATTTAATCCAATAATCCAAACGCAATAATTGAAAAATCGACTTATATGGCCTTATATCTCGGCAGTAGCGATATGTATCATTTATTCATTTGATAGTCATTGAAATTAATGATAATTTTTGTACTTTAATACCTGTAATAAATCTGTTCCTGATGTCTGCATTTGATGGGGTACGTAAGGCTAAAAAAAATATATATTGAAACAGTATACGGATATTCAAATATAGGTATATTAAAGAAATAAAATGTATAAGATTTAATCTGCTATATTTATGTATAAACTAAATACTGTAAAATAAATATTTTACCTTGGAGAATACTGCAACAACACAGAATATCGAAATGCAAATGATTTTTACCGTAGAGATCATTTTTAGACACGACTATAAAAATAACTAACTAGAGAGTATTTATTTAATAATTAAAACGCAAAAATTTTGAAGGAATCTTGTAGTTTGCCAGCTCAATTCGAACTAAATGCTATAATAATCTATAATTTTGTCATTCGTTTTTATAGTAAGTATATCAAAAATGTCAAAGGTTACTTGATAGCTATTCCATATTTCTTTCACGCGATTACCAATTTTAAACTTACAAAAGAATACACACGAGCTAAGATATTTGAATTTCATACAAGTTATGAACATTATTTTTTAGACGAGCGTAAATAAATTTAACTTTTTTTTCAAAACTGATATTTAAGTTCAAACGTACTGACAGCTGACAAATGAATAATGTATACATATAGCCAGAAATAATGGCATAGTAACCTAGCAACCGTGTCAACTATTACGATATGAAATATATCGTAACACTAATGTGATAAGTTCAACTTTCAGTGTTAGGATACTACGTTGATATGTCATACTTATTACAATGGTCGTCAAAAAAATATATTATTTTTACAAACCTTAATTTCATAAAAATCAAATATATTTCTACTATATTCTCCTGAACATGGTTTCATTACTAATTTTAATGTAATTGTTTCCTGACAGTGACATTTGTTTATGTCAAAATTGTTATTAAAGTATTTTGTATTTGTTAGATGCATGAGGAAGATAATGTATAAAAATAGAATAATTAGTTAAAGTTATTTACTAAATGCTGTTATCGTAGAATTGAAGATTGTGCCATTATATTCAATTTTTATTAGTAAAAGTTACACACACACACACACATACACACACACACCCACACACACACACACACACACATTTATACATACAAACATACACAGACATTATTGTAAAAATGTTAAAATCGAATCCTGGAGACATCTACATACAGAAAAATATCTTGTTTCGTACATATTTACCACAACAGATTTCCTGTAACAAGATCCTAACCTAATCCAGAAGTCCTACAAGCTATTTGAAAGAATGTTTTTAAAATATTTAGAAATAAAGCGCACAAGACACTTAAATGTATAAATTTCTCATACCAAACAAAAAATAATTCATGAATTGTGTTTATTTTACTTAAAATTGAATGTAGTTCTCTCTTCGCTAAAAATACCGAGTATAGGGTACTAGAGATGTCAGAATGAAATATAAATGTAACAAAATACAAAATTCTTTATTATCGTTCCGTATTTGTATTATTAAAATTATGAATATGAATAACTATTATCAAAACAACAATAAAATAAATACAAAGTTGTGGTTGTTTAGATTGGCCAGAATTCTGCTGTGATAGACTTTTGACAAGTTGACAATGTTGTCGAATATTGCTGTAGGAATCTAAAAGATAAAACACATGCACTATATTTTCTCTCAAAACAAAATGATACATTATTATCAAAATATAAATATTTTAAGTTGTTAGAAGCCCTTAAAACTTTTTACACTTTGTTTGAAACACCCTGTATACAGGTCAGTAAAATTTTGAAGAGCTTTAGTGCTACGCACAATTTAAAACAAAATTAATGACAATTAAATCAATAATATAAATAACTTACAATTGTCTGCTTCAATCTTAAATGTATGAAGTTTAAATTTTAACTATAAAAATATAAACCAAATTTCCTTTATATATGAATAATGTTGCATCATCACAAATTTCATTTACTCATTTTCCTTATTGTACAATCTAATAAGATTACACTCGAATTTATCCTTAAAATGGCTCTGCTACACATTTCGATATTGATATAATGATGAATAGATACATACATACATACATACATACATACATACATACATACATACATACATAAAATCATGCGTTTCCCACTTAGTGGCTTAGCAAAAACCCGAAAATAATAAGAAAAGGGATGAAAGTAAGAACTCCACTGAATCACTTAACTCTTTAAAATATTCTTCTTTCGCCTTGCCCAAAATCATCATAACATTCATACAAAGAACATATTAATGTGACTGATTTTCGCATCCTGTACCACAACAGATTCCCTGTAACAGGGTCCTAACCTAATCCAGAAGTCCTACAAGCTATTTGAAAGAATGTTTTTAAAATATTTAGAAATAAAGCACAAGACACTTAAATGTATAACTTCCTCGTACCAAACAAAATAATAGTTCATGAATTGTGTGTATTTTACTTAAAATTGAATGTAGTTCTCTCTTCACTAAAAATACCCAGTTGGATACTAGGGATGTCAGAATGAAATATAAATGTAACAAAATACAAAAATATTTATTATCATTATATATTTGTATTATTAAAATTATGAATATGAATAACTATTATCAAAACAACAATAAAATAAATACAAAGTTGTGGTTGTTTAGATTGGCCAGGATTCTGCTGTGATAGACTTTTGACAAGTTGACAATATTGTAGAATATTGCTGTAGGAATCTACAAATGATACATTATTATCAAAATATAAATATTTTAAGTTGTTAGAAACAAAATAAAATCTAAGGCCCAGTATTTATTTTTAGTTACAATCACCCCAATTCTGTAAGGAAGTTGTTAAGTCTTAGCAACGTTGCTAAAAATTATAACCAATAGAAACAAATGTAAAGGCTGTCATTGTCATTTTCATGTTTTATTCAGTGTTCGCATTTGTTATTGGTTATTTGCTATAGCAATGTTACTAAGTCTTAACAACTTTCTTACAGAATTGGGGTGATTTGTCTATAAACTTAACAGTCAGGTAAAACGAAAAATCTTGCAATGAAAAATTGACACTCACAACTTTTACTATAATGAACCTGTTTCACATTTTTCAAAAACAATTTTAAATGAAAATTTATGCAATGATTTTCTTAGTAATAATTTTTATTTTAATAATTTGTTGTTATTTGTGGAAATAATTAAATAAAAAGATTGGCGTCCTGAAAAACTACCCCCCACTCCTGTGACGTAGAAGCACATACATTACATCATTAATAGCCAATAGGAAAATAGTTTTCCATCAACTACGTTTATTCATATTATTTATATAAATAAAGGTAGGCTAAAGTTTGTCACATGTTAATAAAAATCTATAAGTTGTCTATAAGTTGCGCGAATCGACGACTGATTTTCAAAGTAAATTTGGATAATTTGGTAGCGTTGTTCAAGAGTGAGTCTATTCATGATGATTTGCCACAGTATACCGATCATAAATGTCAAAAAGTGAAGGCAGTATGACAGCTCGTTTGACAGTTAACTCTTTCATAAGTTCTGTCTAAGCAAAAAAAAACACCCATTAGTTCATGAATTGTGTTTATTTTACTTAAAATTAAATGTAGTTCTCTCTTCACTAAGAATACCCAGTTGGATACTAGGGATGTCAGAATGAAATATAAATGTAACAATATACAAAATTATTTATTATCGTTACATATTTGTGTTATTAAAATTATGAATATGAATAATTATTATCAAAACAAAAATAAAATAAATCAACCCTGTTGTGGTTGACCAGGATTCTGCTGTATCACTTTTGACAAGTTGACAATGTTGTCGAATATTCCTTTAGGAATCTAAAAATATAAAACACATGCATTATATTTTCTCCCAAAACAAAATGAAAATATAAATATTTTAAGTTGTTAGAAACAAAATAAAATCTAAGGCCCAGTATTTATTTTTAGTTTTTTGACACAACTTATGCTACAATTATCGACGCTATATTTATAGATTTAACTGATAGTTAAATTAACATACCTACAGTTTAACCCGAGATGAATAAAGAGCCCTAAGGCCTTGCCATCTTTAGTTAAAATTTTAACTGCCACTTAAATAAACAATATTAAATCGGATTATTGACAGC
The DNA here is from genome assembly GCA_943142095.1 of Ophonus ardosiacus. NCBI lineage: Eukaryota > Metazoa > Arthropoda > Insecta > Coleoptera > Carabidae > Ophonus > Ophonus ardosiacus. The sequence goes on from OW964830.1 coordinate 51,490,836, forward strand.
AATTATAAATTTGTTATTTGACAGTTCATTTTGTTTCGGTTTTGTTTATTTAACTGGTAGTTAAACTTTGAATCAGAGATGGTATAATTGGCCCTAAAATTCATGTAATACCTTAAATATGGCGTCCAAAGTTTCTGGACTAGCTTTCGGTGGCTGGCCTTGATTTGGCAACGGCTAATGACAAAAAAATTCTTTAAATATTGTTCATAAATAAATCTACTTTTGTTATTATACCTGACTGAAAGCTACAATAATGCAAAGAGCCAATACTATGAAAAATGTGATCCTGGTTGTCGCTGAAGCCATGATGCTACTGGTTTTACAAGTCCTAGAAGTAAAAGATAAAACTTTTTACTTATTTATTCAATACAAAATACGTCTAACATTTTTCTATCCAATAAGAATCGACATTTATGCAATCAATTTCATGTCGTCATACAATAATGAAATGAGGAAGTTTAGAGTTATTAAATTTTTTTATTCCATGGGAAATGACTTGAAAAATGATGTAACATTTTATTTTTCCAAAAATGCCCAGATTTTCCGGAAAAGCCGATTTTAAGCTGTGATAACGTCGTAGAGGCTTGACGCAACGTATGTCGAATTATACACTGATGCACGCTTGAGACTGAGGTGTTGTTACGACCTACGTTCAAGTGGTTCGATTTCACCGTTCTGTCTGAGTTTGCGCATAACTAACTTGTGACGTACTTACAGTTTACCCAAAAAATATTAATTATAAATACATGAAACAATAATTTTAATTTTTAATTTCAATTTCAGCAGTCATTTGTGTTATATTTGTGAGAAAATAGTATGTTATGTAGAATTTTTACCATGCTAAACTTCCCCATTGCAATATACAGGCTGTTTTAAAGAAAGTTTAAAAAAAATTATACATATATAGTACTGACAAAAATGAATAAAAAATCTGTTGTGGCCAGCACAAAACCTTCCGTCAATTTATTAGAGGTCGCTGTTTCTTACTCTTCTCTTTTAATCATTCCTGTCCAACGTATCTTCTTCACACAATTGTTCCTCTCTCAAATCTTCTGCTACACAGTCCTTCCATCTTCTTCTCTTTGGAGGGACACTCTATCACATTCACACATAACTTTCTGAACCTATACTTTCAACTTTGGTTTTGCATTTGACACTGACATGTCAATTAAATTTTTCTGAATATATCTGTTGTTTCCATAATTTTAACAAAGCTGACTAATTTTTGAAAGTTAATCTCTCTTAATGTCTCTATAATTCTATATCTATTGAATATGAACGAAACTGTCGACAAAATGTCGAGAAATAATATTTAATTGCGTTTTTTCAAGAAAAACTGTTAAAAACTTCAAATAAGGGTACTTCCGGTGGATCAATTATAACCAAAATCTAATCAGTTCTTCATATGGATGTAAAGAAGAGGAATACGAAAGAATTATAATTTTTAGAATTGTAGTATTGGAGTTATCGTCGGAGAAAAATTTGTCTCTCACGGACACACACAATTTTGTCTGTCAGTAAATACACTATAAAAAAAATTATGTGAAACATTTTTCTCAATTTCTAATAGTTACGAAGTTATATGAAAATTAAATTTGGTCGCCACAACATTTAACGTAGTATAATTATTTGATTTTAAAAAAGAAACAAAAGCACATCTAAGATGACCACTGACAGGTAAACAAAAAGTCTTATTTAATTAAAGTCGTAACTCTTATATTTTTCAAGATAGCAGAGGTAAACCCCGTAAAAACTCATTTTGCACTACCTCATATGTCGGAAACTATTGAAGATCGGACCCAAGTTGATTAAGCTTTTTTTTACTCAATTTGGTCAGTACTATATGCCCTTATAATTTACACTTTGTTTGAAACACCCTGTATACATGCCAGTAAAATTTTGAAGGGCTTTAGTGCTACGCACAATTTAAAACACAAAATTCGTGACAATTAAGTCAACATTAATTATAAAATATTCCATTTCTACTACTCTATTAATATTAACAAATAATATAAATAACTTACAATTGGCTGCTTCAATCTTGAATGTATGAAGTTTAAATTTGAACTATAAAAATATGAACCAAATTTTCCTTTTTATATATGAATATTGCATCATCACAAATTTAGTTTATTCAAGCAATTTTCCTTATTGTACAATCTAATAGATTACACCCGAATTTATCCTTAAAATGACTCAGTTACACATTTCGATATTGGAACATTTATCATAGTTTTCCTATATGTAATGAAATTAATAGCTAGAAACATAAATAGCAACACTAAATACTTGTCTAACAGTTTTATTTAGAAATGTATTACCAATTATTCATACTAATTTTTATAAGCATTAAAAAGTACCTAATAAGCATGGCTCGTACCACGATCACGGTTTTAACTAAAACACTGTTTTAGGAAATGTCAAATTTCATTATTTAATGATAATAATGAATGCTATCAGATTTATCAAAATATGATTTTAAAGCAGAACATAGTTTGTATTCAAACAAATATTTTTAAATAAATCTATTTTCTAACATAAGGGTGAAATTAAATTTTGAAATTTGAATTTCTTAAAACAGTGTTTTAGTTAAAACCGTGATCGTGGTACGAGCCAGTAGCACTAAAACAGGCTTTGAAAGTAACTGCTACCAATTTATTAACACCCTGTATAAACGGCAGCTATATTTTTCGCCAACATAATGCATACATTATTTACAACGTTTAGTAAGAAAAATGAACAAAAAACTGTAATATAATACCAAGTAAACATGTTATAAAGAAAATGTCCGCAGATACAAGATGAAAATAAATAAGGCACCACGAACAAAAGCACTGTTCATAAGGAAAAATGAATATTTAATTAAGAATTTCGTCTGAAAATTATGAGGATATTACGGGTGGAGTTTTCTCTTAAAGTGGCTGTAAATTACGAGAATCATTAACGTAAATTACCTTAAAAACGCGTATCAGAAACTTTACTTCGCTTGCATTAAACATATTATACAGGGTGATTTTTTTCAAGGTGTACATAGGAAATTAACATGGGAAATCAATTTTTTGCAAAAGTTGTCCCCCGTTTTAACTTACGGCAATAGTTGTGGTGACAATATAAAGATAAAAAATCTGTTGTGGCCAGCACAAGACCTCTCGCCATTTCCATATTAGGATATATAAGTATTGTAATGCACTTCGCTTTCGAACCGTCGTTTTATAACAAAAAATTACAGAACTTTACTCAAATATTGTTTTTTATTGTATTTAACATGTCTTCTGCACACATATAATTCTAATTATATCTATTTTTCATTGTATGAGGAAGTTTCTAAATATCAGAGATTCTTCCAATTTATTAACCAGATTGGCGGTATTTCTGATGGATATATGCATTTTCCCACAATTTTACCTATAATTTCAAATATTTAATTAATAAAACAATAAGAAAAGTTAAATATACTTCCCAGAAAAAACTATCAGAATGTCACTAAAACTGCTGATATTTGACAATGACATGTGTCATGTTATAAACATTGGAATTTGTCAACTGGTTTCCTTATTGCCTTGGCCTCTGCGATTAGTTTACTCTATAAATTATAGTGTCTTTATTTCTAAATCTATACAAGGTATAATACAATTTTTAAGTGTATTAGATGGAGAATTTTATGTTCTTCAATATTTAATAAAAAAAAACTCCCAAAATATTAAATTTAGAAGAATTTTTTTAAGAAACTACTACTTCCGGTTGTTCAATTGTTACCAAAACCTTTTCAGGAATGTCAGACTGCAGTTAAATATTTTTTAAGTCTTATAGTTTTTGAGGAATCGTCCCTCCAACATCCATACATACACACACACACACACATATATACATACACACATCCACACACACACACACAGACATCATTTTAAAAATGTTATAATCGGATTCTAGGGACCTTAAATCGTGCTTATTCAATAAAATCTGGATATGCGAATTTTAGCATGAATCCAATACCTCTCTTAGCGAGAGGTAAAAAGAATAATCTACTGCTACAACTAATAAAACAGAAAACAAAGAAATATTGTCTACCTTAAATAATAATAAACACTGAAAGAAAAGTCAAAATACAAGAAAATTACTGAGTGTGACAGTATCTGCAACGCATGTAGACATCGGTAATGATGAAGATATAAAAAAAAATTATTGACAGCAATGGTATGCTTGTGGAAGTTAATCGAAAGTGCTCCCTTGTCGAAGATTTAACGTTGATGCACAACGCCATTTTTTCGTAGTGAAATATCCCAATAAAATTCAATACCGCTAACCAACGGAATTTTATTAATTATATTTAAAAACGTTAATTAATTATCAGTATTACCTACCCTTACAGAGTTAAAAATAAATCACCTGAAAGCTTCACAAAACACTAAATACCTTAAAAACTTTTCTCCCTCAGTATCCTAATTGCTTTTTAACAGAAACCATTCCCTATTGTCTACCACACTTCTCTTTCTCCGAAATATCCCTTCTCTAACTTCCTTTGCGATACCGTGCTAGCTACGCTACCCTTTGAAAAAAGTGCCGACCACTTGAAACAAACTCGTACTCCATAGCTCGTAGCTCGTGTCCAGAACAATAGTGTGTATAGGCCACTAAGGCCATACTCAAACGAGGGGACATGCAAATTGTAATGACGAAGGGTGATTTTATAATTTTCAAGCGGAGCAGACTCATCCTGAGGGTATGCAGTTGATCTCGACTCGATTTCAAATCGATCATCGAGCCGAGCTGAAGAAATATTTTTCGGGCCAAATCGGGCAAATCATTTGATAAAGTTGAGACGAGTTGGATTTTCGATTTTGGGCCGGCCCGAAAAAAACTTATAGTTAAATTTAAACACAGTTTCCTTAATATTTTACAGCCCGATTCACAAAAAAGTTTAAGCTAATCCTCATTTTTGGATTAGTGAATTCTATTCTATTCCGGTATTTAAAATTTAATTTTCATCATATTATCAATAAAGGTAGATACTAGGAATAGATTAGACTATATTTTAAGTTATAAACTGTCAAAATTAGAATAGAATTCGCTAATCCAAAAATAAGGATTAGCTTAAACCTTTTTGTGAATCGGGCTGTTAATGAAAATTGATGGAGTTAAAAATGATCAAAATGATTTAATAACATACATCACATCTTAATAGATAAAGAAAACAATTTTAAGGGCCGTGATATCCACCTCCTATTAAAGTTCTTGATAGCTATCTGAAGAATAAATATGTTAGTAGCTAAATAAATTTATTATGAATATCATGCACAATTTATTTGCCAGATAGCTATTAAATAGTTACTAGAATAATAAAGAAAATATTTTAAAGTTGGTAGTACGAAAACTAGTTACTTTCGTTTTCATAACCTGAGTTGACGTATGTTTACTCATATTTGGTTGTGTTTGTTTATTTCAAGATTTATTTTAAGTGCGAATTACGAATTATATAATTGTAGTGTCGATATGGATTCAAAAAGAGTACGATCAGCCATTTTTTTTACAAAATGAAACCAGATTATTAGTTGATATTTGTATCAAATATGCAAATATAATAGAGAATAAAAATAATAATTGTTGTAATAAAGTTTAATCTTTGTTGTAATCAAATTCTGTTATTGTTGTAATCAAGTACCTATAATCAATTGTTACTAAGTTTAGTTATTGTTGTAATCCAGTATCTATAATCAATTGTTACCTGTTATACTCAAGTTTATTAATTGTTGTAATCATGATTTAGCATTGCTGTAACTTTGAATTTGGAATTTTTAGCTCATAAATAATATAGGTACCTAACACAGTTTCACGAGACAACCGAAATAAATACCGTGCCATCCCACTTTTCAAAATTGTTCATTCTAACTCGTACTGTATAAGTATATCATAATCATAATAATTATAATCTCATCTTCTGCCTCCTATGCTTCTATGAGATTATCTATTTCTTGTAAATTCATTTTTACACATTTTTCTTTTCTTTTCAAAATAGTTACCAGCACCTCAAAGTTTCTATTAGTTTATTCTGCTAATAACTAAATTTAGTAGCAAGATAAATTTTATTTGTAGGTGGAAATACACAAAAAATATTTAATAGTGGAATACATGTATTAGGAACTTTAATAGGAGGTGGATATCACGGCCCTAAGTTATTTTACTTCAAGAATTCAAGATTATTCATTAAAGCATAATAATGCTATTGTTATATTATTGTTACTAGTCGTATACTTAAATAAAAGTGATTTTGTCTTATTTTTGAGCGTAAACATAAAGATACATAAAGTAAACCCTTAAGTAAATGATCGAACAAGATTTGTTAAAAAAGTTACAGTGCGGGACACCAATCTTGAGGTGAAGAATAAGGGACAGAAATGCTCATGTCGTATACACCATAGACGCCATTATATAATAATTATTACAGTAACTTTATACTTCTAACTTATTTGTGAACGCTTATGATCCGAGTGTAAACAAAACAGAAACTAATACGAACAGCAATTGCACAGATCAACTGCCAATAGGGATGCATTCGGGTAGTCCAGACCGGGCTTTGCGATTGGATTGATTCGGCCCAAAATTAAAAATTAGATCTGCGAACATTAAATGAATTGTTACAATATCTGTAGACACTTATCCAACTTTTGTGCTGGAAGTATTTGCATTTCCTTTATTCTTTTTAAACTCGAGTAAAAATATTAGAAAACCCCAAGCGCGATAAAACTCTCATATCAATGCGACGGACGGATACTTTTTATGTAACGTTCGTGAAAGAGTCATATTCATATCTCAAAACATTCGCGGTAAAAGTTAAAACAAGAAATCCACAACACTTCATGCAAGTTAGAGAAACTGTCAGCAATTGTTTCTTGGCATTGTTTTGTTTTTAAAATGTTTCAATGTGTGTGGAATGCGACGTTCTCGTGTTCACTTGCTCTACACTAAATCGTGGTTGCATTGCCTTTCCACTTCTGTTTTTAAAATCGCTAGGAAACGGTTTTTAATATACTAATGGATGGACGTATTAACGATAAAAACTGTGGAATCATGCTAAAAATCGCATATCCAAATATTAGTGAATAAGCATGTTTTAAGGTGCCTAGAATCCGACTACAACACTTACGACATGTTTAACAACGGATTCCTCAATCGGACATAAATGAGAAGAGCTGATAAGTTTTTGATAGATTTCGAAATAAAGAATGTATAGAATAAACTGATGTAACAAATCATATAGCCCACAATACACCAAGGAAACTAATTGACAAATTCAAATGTTTGTAATCACATATATACATACATAAAATCACGCGTTTCCCACTTAGTGGGTTAGCAAAAACCCGAAAATAATAAGAAAAGGGATGAAAGTAAGAGCTCCACTGAATCACTTAACTCTTTAAAAACATTCTTCTTTCGCCTTGTCCAAAATCATCATAACATTCATACAAAGAACATATTAACGTGACCGATTTTCGGTAGCGAATAACCGCATCCAGACCACATAGTCCAAAATACACCAAGGAAACTTATTGACAAATTCAAATGTTTGTAATCACAGTCCAAAATACACCAAGGAAACTAAATGACAAATTCAAATGTTTGTAATCACATAGTCCAAAATACACCAAGGAAACTAATTGACAAATTCAAATGTTTGTAATATAGTTTGTAATTAACAGATATATGTCAGTGTCAAAAATCAACAGTTTTAGTGACAATACTGAGAGGTTATCAAGGAAGTACATTAACTTTTTTAATTATTTTATTAATTAAATATTTAAAATTATAGGCAAAATGCAAATATCCATAAAAAATACCGCCAATCTTTGTCAATGAGTTGAATAAATCTCTAACATATAGAAAATTCCTCGCAGAATGAACGAATAGAATTAGAATGTTTGTGTGCTCAAGAAATGATAAACAACACTGTGACAATACACAAAATTTCGATAAAAAATCATGTAACTTGAAAAAGCTGTAACACGAGATCCGATGATGTAAAAAAATTATAAAAAGAACGAGAATTTCTTGCTGAATTTAGACATTCATCGTCCGTTATTGTATCTCTAATCGTGTGTGAGTGGTGCATGAAAATATGAGAAATGAATTAAATAATTTAGTTCATTTCTAATATTTTCATGCAGCACTCATACACGATTAGGGATACAATAACGGACGATGAATGTCTAAATTCAGCATGAAATTCCCTTTCTTTTCATGTCACGTATGATTTTTTTTACTTCAACGGATTTCGAGTTACAGCCGTTTGAAGTTACATGATTTTTTATCGAAATTTTGTGTATTTTCAATAATAAAAAAAATAAAGAATAGATGTAATTAGAATAGCGTAGTTGCGCATTTTCCAATTTATTTATTTTCTGAAAGAATTGTTCAAGTTATTCACTTTAATACATGTTTTACGTCTGGCAACTGTATATTTTTCAAAATATAATTTTTTTAAAAAAGATTCTTATTTCAAATTTCCCGTGTGTGACGTGTATTTTTAATACCAATCACAGTCTTTCTTGCCCTAGCGGTACACTCTCGGTAGTACACAAGTACACTCTGTACGCAATACTACTATTTTTTAGATTTATATTTTCACACAAATTCATTAGTTTCATTACTTTGTCTTAAATTTGCTGATACAGAAAAGAAAAATAAAATATGATTTTAACACGAACCAGTCGTCCAACTGCGTCCAACACGTAAAACATAGGTTAAAAGTCACTAAAAATGACATGTACGTTCATTGAGTGTGTGGCCACCTTCTGGCAAAATTATGATGTTTATCTATATAAGAATTAAAAATCTTGAAAATATCTGGTATTCAAGTAAATAATTATAAAATAAACGTACTGTTAAATAATACTTTTGTATCTGATATTTTACTTTTAGAATTATACTGTAAATATTTGTATGATACAATTAAAACATAATTCAACTTGTTCGCTTTGTCGTGGTATTACAACAAGCTTATATGAGTCATATAGACTTGGTCGAACTATATAATTATTAATACTCTACGTCACAAGAATTCCAACGCGAACTTTATTTATGGAAATTATGAATGAAAAGTTTTATATTTTCTAATAATTTGTACATTAATATGTTTAGAATTAGTTTATATTTCATAATTAATAGGAAAAAACAACATTTATTTTTTTCGCAACTACCTACCCTATTGTTTGTGTGTACCAGAAATGTTAAATACAATACTTATATAGCCTAATATGAAAATGGCGAGAAGTATTGTGCTGCTGGCCACTACAGATTTTTTTGCATTCATATTTTGTGTAAACAATACATTGGTCTGTAAAACAGATACTTATTTTGTAGACGGTTACTAAGGTCTCCACTGCAATTATTTATTTTCTGTGACCAACAGTCGAAAAGCTTATTTTTATCGATTTTACAAAAAATATTTGACACACAAGGTTTCATATTTTGCACAAAATTTAATTTCAGGAAACGTGAAAAATTAAAAACATTTAACGAAACGCCCTCATAAATAATTCAGCATGTCAGATATGGTTCATTAAAACTTGACATTAAATTTTTCCCCTGGAATTAACTCATATACTCAAAAAACGTAATTACGTGAATTCATTTGTAAAATAGTTTCATATACTCATAATTCATACGAATTTTTGTTTTAGAAAACAACAAAAATGAGTATTAATGTTGACACACTGTCATTCTCTCTGATCAACTTAGTTTATAATAAACGTAAACAACCAAATTGTAAAACGGAAATGAGCAACATTAATCATCAAGATTAATTAACTTCATCACGAGATTTGTGGAAATTAATTAAAATTCACAACAAAGGCTTAACCCATCTACCGTTAATTATTTTATCTTTGTTCCTCGCCATACTGTGTCATAAGTTGCTCTCTGTTCAGAGAGTACTTTATTGTAATATATTAATTAAATAACTTTTTATTATTACACTTTGGAAAAATTTTGCTTGATGTTGGATGTTTTTCTGCCGTTATTACATTAAAAGTTTCGTTTCATAATGCGTTAATTTTTAAATAAAAACACTGTATGGTGTTTTATAAAGTAGTAATGTTAGTTTATATACATACAGGGTGATAAAAAAAACTGATTCAGTTGACAATAACAAAAAATTAATTGAAATTGGTAACACTGAAAAAAAATTTATGTCCTGTTGTTGACAGTGACATATGAAAATTTAAATTTGGGTATATTTACAATTTTTCATTGAAATGTTTTTTTTTATTAGTTATACTACCCATAAGTAACACTCTAAACCATTTTAATCACTCAAAATTCTATTAGCTCTCAGGCCCCATCTCTGACATAACCTAAATGTATTTATTGTCAAAATGACATGTTAAATAGTATTTCTGCTTTCACCTGGTGTTGTGTAAACTCCATCATTTCATTTTCATCACTCTATATAAACAGAGTGATCAAAAATGGCCGAAGGTCATGTGATAATTTTTTTATGATTTATCAAAACTAGACTAGAATAAGTTAAAATTGCATTTTCCGTGGATTCAAATGCCTTTAGTTCGATCCTGCATATTGTTCAATTTAATAAAAAAAAAAAAAATTGTTTGTGTTAAAGACCGCACGTTCGGAGTGAAAACTTAAATGGTTGACATTTGGATCGTACAGCAAAGCCATCTTGACTGCTCTCAGATAAAATAAATAAATAAATATATCATCACGGCATATTACCCATTTCTGGGTGTGCCAGTATCTACAACACATGTAGAATTCGGTAATGATGACGATATATTTTACCGTGTGGGCGCTTACCAGGCGTCACCTCACGGGCACTCATAGCTGGTGTGGAGAGTGTACCACAGGGGTCACTTTTGTGCCAATTAAAATTGGAAATATTTGGCGTCTGTCGGGATCGAACCCGGTTCCCCCAGGTTCGCGACCAGACACTCAGGCAGGCGGCCACGGGAACCCAGAAGATTTATAAACTTAAATGTTTAAGTGTACTGCGTTTACATTCGTATTTTGTATAAGATGTCAAAATCATGTGAGCATTCTAATAAAATTTTCAAGAATGAATTATAATTTTCTTGAGAAAAGGCTAGGAAACAACTCAAATTTTATTTTAAAATTTGGCCAAAAACCCCAAAAACAGTTTTAAAACCGGTGATTTAGTGGTCAATACGGGTTTTCAAAATTATAAACAAATCAATTGTACAACAAAGACAAAAATGTGAGTAATATTTTACTTACTTACATACAGGGTGTTAAAAAAAAGTGTCACAAATTATGAGGACATATAGTACTGACGAAAATGATTAAAAAAGTTCAATCAACATGGGTCCGATCTTCAACTGTTTTTGAGAAAAAGGCCATTTTGTATTAGAATCGGAGAAAATCTAACTAATATAGTTATCTTAGAAGGATTTTTCGATTATTTTAAAAAAATAAAAAACATTTAATATTACCTCTGAAAAGTAAACAAAATGTCTCATTTAATCAACGTCGTAACTAGGAATGACGATGGGTACCCGGGTACTCAGAACCTACCCGATAATAATGTACCCGGGTATACAATTTCTTACCCGATTACCCGAAATATACCCGCTGACCGTTAATTACCAGATACCCTTTAATTACTAGAACAGTGTTCAGCTGCCGGAAAAATTGTATTTAAAAGATGAGTTTTTTTTACCATACCATAATTAATATAATTTATGTTAAGTGTTTTATAGAGATACAGTAGGTACATTATTTATTTGTATTACATTTTATTTAATAAATATATGTAAACAATAATGATGAATTTTATTAAAAAGTAAACTGCTAATATAAGGGTAACTGGTAATTAACAAATTAAAGAATTATGTATATGTACTTAAAGGATAACGGGTAATTAAAGGGTATCGGGTAATTAACGGGTAAAGGGTACTACCCGGGTAGTTGTTTCGGGTACTCGGGTACCAAAATTATAGGAATTCGTCATTCCTACTCGTAACTCTTACAGTTTTCGATAGCAGAGGTAAACACCGAAAAAACTCATTTTTCATTGCCTTATATCTCGGAAACTATTGAAGATAGGTCCCATGTTGACTTTTTTTTACTCATTTCGGTCAGTACTACATGCCCTCATAATTTGTGACACTTATTTTTTAACACCCTGTATAAATAAATAAATGTGCTAATCTAGGTATGCCAATTTTCTTTGTTGACAGATATCGGTAATGACGCCATTGACAGCAGGAGTAAAGTCACGCCAAAAGGGCGAGTTTGGAACTAAAGTTTCTTTTTGACAGATTTTGTGATGTTTTCAGCCTTGTATTAATAACGTATTGTAGGCTATAACCCAAATTAAAGTGACTTCAGCATTGTTTACTACCCAGCAAAAAGTGTGCAAGGTGGAGAAGAACAACTTTAAAACCCAAGGAAAAAGTAGCTAATTCCGCCTCTGTCAAGCCACTATTCACTAGATACTTCACTTTTAGTGCCCGCTACAAAACAAAAACGTAAAAGTGCAGTCAACTATGAGAGCTGATAACGTTGGGAGGCAGCCTCATCATAGACCAAAATATACGACTCAATTAAGGCCGGCCCTGAATACGGCTTCCTGATATACAAGACTTTCAAACTTATCGATTCGATCGCCACAATGTGATTATTGCTTGGCTCACTCGCAATAGCCAAGTTTCATCTTCTCCAGTCGTAAAACTCACCACCAAAAGGTAGCATTCTAATTTAGAAATTTGAGAGAGAATAACAAGAGTTATACACAGTTAACAAAGTTAAACTTACATTTAGTTACAGTGCTCGTACGAAAATTAAAACGGGATTTTGCGCAGTTTAATTAAAAGCTGTAGTTTGAATTATTTCAATGTCGTTTCTAATAATAACAAGGAACGAAACTTATTAACGTATATAACAAAAGTTTTGACAAAAAGTTAGACCACTTCATCAAATAGAAGGATTATTTTTATTGAAACGTTGACATAAGGGGTTGTTCCTAAACTAATTTTATCTAATTCCGTTTTAAAAAGTTGAATTTTACCTAATCTTTTGAAATGTCACTTTTTACGTACTACACGGAAAAAAAATGAGCTGAAAAAATTACTACAACGTTGTATTAACTTTTTTGTTAAATTTGTTACCACAATTTTACAGAAAAAGTAATTATTTATATTAATTTTAACTATTTTACTTTTTATGTGTGTAAAAGTGTGTGTGTGTGTGTGTGTGTGTGTAGTGTGAGTATTTGATTGTGGAACCGTGAGTGCGTGTGTGAGTGTGAAGTGGAAAATTTATGTTATTACAAATATTGAAACAGTACAAAATTCTCTATCCAATACGTTTCAAATTTTCATTATATCTTCTATAGATTTACAGATAAAAAAATATATATTAAATAATCTGTTGTAATAAATCTCACAACCCAAACAACCCCAAGGTAACCAATTGAAAAATTATAAAATATTTGTGACAGATAAATGTTAGTGTCAAAAATCAAAATACATTACTGGCGGCTTTCTCCGGGAAGGATTTTTAATATCACTTAGGTATTATATTAATTAAAAATTTAGTATTGTAGGTATATTATATACACTCTTCAGAAATATCACTAATCGTCCAATGAATTTGAAGAATCTCATTTCAACATTTATAATTGTAGGACATATAAAGAATTTAAAAGTATACAAAAATATCTAAATATTAAGAATAGAGTAATTGGAATTTTGTGTATATCAGAAATGTAAAATATAACAAATCCTTATACATATAACCTTCATTGGAAATGGCAGGAGGTATTGTACTGGACACAACAGATTTAGTTTATTTGAATTATGCGCTGGTGGTATTACTAGAGCGTCCCCCTCAACTTTCGTTTTTCGATACTAGATGATTAGATATGATGTTGTGGAGCTTCCCAACGGTGATACATTAGAGCGTCCGTATACGGACGTCCTAATGCAACTGGACGCTATAATGATGGTAAATACATAATGTATAGACGCCACATTGATGGTAAGATATATATATATATATATATATATATATATATATATATATATATATATATGTATAATGAAACAGCTATTATGTATTTATTATGTCTAGTGCCAACTAGATTAGCCTTTATGTAGTAATAAAATTTAAAGCGTAAACTTTTGCGATACGTTATTGGCAGTTCAAAAAATAGAAGAAGGTAACACCTTGTAGTTCCATAATAAAATATGATTATACAGGCGCTACTAAAACAGTAAAGTCACCCCAAGTATGAGATACATCAAATAACTTTTTGCATTCGAGAGAAATTCCTTTTACCGTCGACCGTATAAGCGTGAAAGAGTAATATTTCAGCTCATAAGTAATCCACTTATTTCATTTCTTTAGAGGCGACTGTACATTTGTCTGTCTACCTCACCCCAACTGTCAGATTTATGAAAACAGCGGGAGGTCCCGCATGGCTGTAAAGGGGCACATTGTTTTATACCCCATAGTAAGGTGGGTTGACATTTCGCCCTGGGATAAATCAACACAGTAACTATTTGTGTATTAAAAACGCAAAATGGTATAATCGGCAATGTCCATTTGTGCTCGAAACACACAAAAGATTTTTTCTACAGTCGCCCCAATGGGGTCCTCCACCATAACAAAAAATTATAAAATGTACACTTTGTACTTACAGTACTACTCAATAAATAACGATTATATTTTTTTTTCTACAGTCACTATAGAAAGTAGCCATTTGCGCTCTCTTTTGTCAACGCAAAATGTCACTTTGCCGCTCATGCGCCACAAAGTAGAAAAAACGCTCGCTGTCCAAATTTCTAAGTATACAATGTTGAGAAATGTCACTTGTCTACATTCTTAATGAAAATGTTTAGTTAGGAACTAATGGCACTGTAATTACACATTTATCACGTTCACAAGTCAATTTGACATATGTTCTGTCGGTATTTAACATAACCTAACAAAATGCCACACTGCTGTGAAAATGAAATAGGACATTCATTTACAAAAACGAAAGTATAAATGCTTATATTAGATTGAATAAAAACTCAAGAAGAATGGAAAATAACGATAAAATAAAATTAAATATAAAATAAATTGTGCGAACAGTTATGTTTAGTAATAGGAATGATTGTACACAGATGGCGGTAGGATAGTTGCGAGTCGTACTGACATCTGATCTCTAGTTAACTATTTATTTTGATTACAATAAAGTTATTAGTTATTTCGTTACTTAAATAATTGCGAGAAGTCAGTCAATGCACATACATGTCTATATAATCACAAATTCCTTGAAATATTTGTTAATTTTTTCAGTGTGACAGGCGTGACAACTAACCACACATTTTGCTACAAAAACTCATCAAATCATCACAAATCCTTGCTTCCACGCTCTAATTTTGGTTTTTTTTTATGAAATAGATGGCTAATGTAACGATATAATCATTTTATTTTTAAGTTTAAACCGTATCTTTTGTATTAGCCAATCGTTATTTATTGAGCAGTACTGTAAGTATAAAGTGTACATTTTATTATTTTTTGTGATGGTGGAGGACCCCATTGTGGCGACTGTGGAAAAAATCTTGTGTGTGTTTCGAGCGCAAATGGACATTGTCGATTTCGAGAGAATGCCGCACGACGAAGGAGCGCGGCAACAACCTCTCAATCGACAATGTCGCATTTTGCGCTCTTAATACACAAATAGCTATTAATTATAATTTATCATTATTTTCCATTTTTCTTGAGCTATTCCTTCATTGTAATCTAAGCATTTTTTACTTTCGTTTTTGTAAATGAATGCTCTATTTTATTTCTGTGTTCCTTATACAACAGTACGGCATTTTGTTTGGTTATGCAATATACCGACAGAGCAAACATATGTCAGATTGACTTGTGGAGGTGGTAAATGTGTAAGTAACTGCAGCGCCATTAGTTCCGGACTAAACTTTCCCATTATGAATGTAGACAAGTGACATTTCTCAACATTTTGTAGTTAGAAATTCGGACAGCGAGCATTTTTCTTCTTTGTCGCACAAGAGCGGCCAAGTGACATTTTGCGTTGACAAAAGCGAGTGCAAATGCCTACTTTGTGTTAAGGTTTTGTAGAACTATATATGTACAAAATGAAATTTCCTAAAAATAGAAAATAAAATAGTGGAAGAAATATTTATATTGCGTTTCTATTACAGTACGAATTAACACCGGACGAAATGAGAAACACCGTATTGTTTCAACCCCAAATAAAACACCCGGCTTATATTTTTTAATAACATGCGCACCAAGTTTGAGATTAACTCTGTTTTTTACATCTCTGGTGACAGATGTAGATGCACGAAAGACTATTTGGTATTCTGGTTGTGTTTTTGTGGAATTATTTGATATTAATGGCTTCAAAAGGGAAATATTTACAAATTGCCTAAGGGTGGAAATAAAATGAAATATAATACCACTTCTCTATCATTAATTTCATTACAAATTTGTCATTTATAACACTGAATACATCTAATGAGATTAACAAATTATTGCAATAATAATTCGATTATTACATTTTCGCAAATAGGGATGCATTCGGGTCGGGCCAGACCGGGCTTTGCTCGAAAATTGACTCGAAATCGGCACACCTAATTTTGATATTTACGAGGCGAAATGTTTAACTTTTTTAGTGTCAAACTTGAAAAAAAAAATCTACAGTCTTATAACGTTCAACATTTGTTAACATAAGTTTTTAAAGAGAGGAGCTTCTAGTGTAAGTTTGTTATAAAAATTACAGACCTACACTTTATTTACAGAGGGCGTTAAGTTAATGTCATCTTTTAAATTTTCAACTAAAATTCAAAATACAAAAACTATAAACACAAAGAAAAAAATAAAATAATTAAATACTGCCTTACGTATAAAAGTCGCAAACTTGCCTACTACGAATCGTACATTTTGCGAACACTGAAAACGGTATACGGCTTCTATATAACAAAAATCAAAATTAAAATTTCAATAATAGATGGCGACGCCAATCAAATAAAGTATATTTTATAAATATAAAGATAATTTCAATATAATTTCTAAAAAAATGATATTAATTGTGGGATAAAATTTTCATTAGTTGATTTAATTTTTATAATTTTTGTCTCAAATATTTAAAAGCAGAGGGTACACGCTCGGGCACCTAAAAAATCCAGAGGGTATACGGCGTATACCCGCGTATACCCTCGACTACACCCCTGGAAATATGTTGTTTTTTAAATCATATTGTTCCTTTATAACTCCATTCATTTTCATTAAAATATTAAGGAAAATGTGCATTTGATTTAACTACAAGATTTTTCAGACAGGGCCAAAATCAAAAGTCCGGCTCGCCTCAACTTTTACAAATGATTGGCCCGATTTGGCCCGAAAAAAAAAATCTTCGGCCCGGCTCAATGATGGACTCGACATCAAAGTGGGTTTCGGGCCTGGTCGGGCCAAAGCTCGAAATCGAGTGCATTCCTATTCGCAAATGTACCAAATAATATAGGTAATATTATAATCAAATAAAAATTAATTGCCTGATGCGTTTCATATCAACCTATTCTATTTTAAAATCACGTAAAATTTTGATTATATGTCACAATGAGTTCCCAGGGACCTTATTCGGGGTGACGCATGTGAATTATTAAACTTTTAATGCTGACCCTATCGTTCAACCCCACTCAACATATTAAGGGCTGAGTTATTTTGAAATAATAAAATATGTAGATCAACGTTTCATGTTGCAGTGGAATTTCGGCTAAATATAGGTCAGAAACTTCGAGCATATACTGACTATACAGTGTCCCACACTCTATGTTCAGTATAGGGTCTTATGGAGTACCATGTTGGCAAATTTACCTGCTGTTAGTCTACAAGATAGAAAGAGAAAAATATATGCCCAAAAAGAGATGAAATATTCTGGGTAATTCATTGAATGTATTTATGACTGGTGTACTTTAAGTAATCTTTTTTTATAGAGAAGTAATTCCCTACCAATGTATAGGATGTTGTGATCGGAAGATATACAGGAGGGGGGCTGGAAGTCATGGTGTATTGTTGGCAGTGTTTTGTTGTGTTATATGTCACTACTTGTCATTTGACTGTAACTTAACGTTATTTTTTGCGTGTAGTTTGTGAGTATATGCAAATTCTAATGAAAAATACAAAGAAAGTATGGATATTTCGTTTCATGTGTAACTGGGATTTTTTTACCCTAATATATTAAACAAAGTGTATTTTTTAGGTTTCCTGTTAATAATGATGTAAGAGTAAAGTGATTGAAGTTTATTGGAAATATAAGTGATTTATATATTTCATAAGCAGCAATTAGTCATAACTTTGTAAAAATGGTGGTACAAATATTAAGATAATATGTAGTCCACAATACACCACGGCCTCCGCATATGTTTCGATAACAACAAACACCGTAAGGCGGCGTCTAGTCAGTATATGCTCGAAGGGCAGGAACAAAGTGAAACTTTATTTTATTATTTATTTATAAATACTTAAAATGAGATACAAAACTGGGTAAGAACGAAATTTTTATTGATGATGAAATATCCAGATTTATTGCAAAAGCAATGTCACAATTTAGTTTGCAAAGAAAATAAAATAAACCAATTATTCTTTCGGTAATACGAACTTGTTGAAATAGTCTATAAATAAAACAACAACCATCTTTCTCTTTTTCTATACTTTGTTTTTCTTGTTATATTGATTGTCCAATAAATAACCCTTAAACTAAATTAAATTCTCCTGTAACAAACTGAAATTACTTTGTATTTTGCGTGTACCAATTATCGAATTGCAGTTTAAAATTTTAAAGCAAATGGCAACGACCCGTATCTATAATTGAAGCTCGACCACAAAGCACAACCCGAACCTAAACCTTTGTTTACTATGGTTTGAATTTTGGTTTAGATATATGTTTATTTATTGACCCATTTAGAGAAGATACATGTAAATGAGGACCATATATTTTAATTACCTTTTCGACATTATTAACAAAGAGAATGTTCGGTAATATTCACAAGAATAATAGTTAATATTTTTAATGTCCATTTTTACCTCTCGCTAAGAGAGGTATTGAATTCATGCTAAAATTCGCATATCCAGATTTCATTGAATAAGCACGATTTAACGTCCCTAGAATCCGATTAAAACATTTTTAAAATTATGTCTGTGTGTGTGTGTGTGTGTGTGTGTGTGAGTGTGTGGATGTGTGTATGTCTGAATGTTGTAGACACGATTCCTCAAAAACCATAAGACTTAAGAATTGTTTAACTATGGATTCCTCAATCTGACATTCCTGGGAAGAGCTGAAAAGGTCTTGGTAAGAATTCAACAACCGGAAGTAGTAGTTTCTGAGAAATATTCTTCTAAATATAATTTCTTGGAAATTTTTGTTATTAAATATTGAAAAACATAAAATTGTCTATCTAATAAACTTAAAATATTTATTATATCTTGTATAGATTTAGAGATAAAGACACTAAAATATATAGAGTTATTAAGGCCCAGTCTTACCATCTCTGGTTAAAATTTTAACTATCAGTTAAATAAACAATATTGAATCGGATTATTGACAGCAATTTTAACCAGAGATGGTAAGATTGGCCCTTAATCACAGCGGCCAAAGCACTAAGGAAACCAGTTGACAAATTCCAATGATTGTGACATAGTTTTTAAATGACACATGTCAGTGTGAAAATCAACAGTTTTAGTGACATTCTGACAGCTTTTTCTGGGAAGTATATTTAATCTTTCTTATTGTTTTATTAATTAAATATTTGAAATTACAGGTAAAATGCATATATCCATCAGAAATACCGCCAATCTGGTTAATGAATTGGAAGAATCTCTGAAATTTAGAAACTTCCTCATACAATGAAAAATAGATATAATTAGAATTATACCGTGAGTATTTTTTAATGTGAAACATTGGGTTTGTCATATCCATGGTTACGACTTGACATTTGATTGACAGCAATGTATTTGCCAATTCCATTTAAAATGAAATATAGGGAACGAATTTGACATTTGATAAGACGTCAATAGAGGTTAATTTTGTTTAAATAATTATACCTGCATTCTAAATTAAAATTAGTTGTAGAAAAAATATAGTGTGCACCTTGTGCCCGAGTGGTTTTCTAACGGCTAAATTTGTTACAATATTTAAATATAATTATAATAATTTTGACAAATTCATTCCCCATGTGTCATTTTAAATGTGACAAATACATTGCTGTCAATCAAATGTCAAATCATAACTTATAGGAAAATTCAACTGTTATCTGTCATATTGACAAGATGTCGTTAGAGGTTAATTTTATTTAAATATTTATACCTGTTTTCTAAAAATTAAATTTAGATGTAGAAAAAATACTGTGTGCACCTTGTGCCCGAAATATGTTTAGTGGTCTCGAGTGATTTTCTGACTCCGCTAAATTTCTTACAATATTTAAATATAATACTGCTGTTAGATTCGTTCCCTATGTTTCATTTTAAATGGAACGGGCAAATACATTGTTGCCAATTAAATATCAAGTCGTATCCATGGATATAACAAACCCAATGTTTCACGTTAAAAAATACTCACGGTATGTGTGCAGAAGACCTGTTAAATACTATAAAAAACAGTATTTGGGTAAAGTTCTGTATTTTTACCTCTCGCTAAGAGAGGTATTGGATTCATGCTAAAAATCACATATCGAGATTTAAGTGAATAAGCACGATTTAAGGTCAATATAAACCGATTTTAACATTTTTGCGATGATGTCTGTGTGTGTGTGTGGATGTGTGTATGTGTGTGTGTGTGTGTGTGTGTATGTATGGATGTTGGAGGGACGATTCCTCAAAAACTATAAGACTTAAAAAATATTTAATTGCAGTTTCTTCAATCTGACATTCCTGGGAAGAGCTGAAAAGGTTTTGGTAACAATTAAACAACCGGAAGTATTAGTTTTTTAAAAAAATTCTTCTAAATATTATTTTTTGCAAATTTTTGATATTACGCCTTTTAAAGAACAAAATTCTACATCTGATACATTTAAATTTTTTATTATATCTTCTATAAATTTAGAGATACAGACACTATAATATACAGAATATCGGGATATAATAATTCGAGTAGGCGAAACTACACTAAGGAAACCAGTTGACAAATTCAAATGTTTATAACATAATTTGTAAATGACAGATATCAGTGTCAAAAATCAAAAATTTAGTTACATTCTGAAAGCTTTTTCTGGGAAGTAAATTTAATCTTTCTTATGGTTTTATTAATTAAATATTTAAAATTATAGGTAACCTGCATGTATCCATTACAAATACCGCCAATCTTGTTAATGAATTGGAAGAATCTCTGCCATAGGAACTTCCTCATACAATGGAAAGAAGATATAATTAGAATTGTATATGTGCAGAAGACATGTTAAATACAATAAAATACAATATTTGGGTAAAGTTCTATAATTTTTTTGTTACAAAACGACAATTCGGTAGCGAAGTGCAATACATTATTTATATAACATAAAATGGAAATGGCGAGAGGTCTTGTGCTGGCCACAACAGATTTTTTTGTTATAAAATGACGGTTTGAAAGGGAAGTGCAATTCAATACTTATATAGCGTAATATGGAAATGGCGAGAGGTCTTGTGCTGGCCACAACAGATTTTTTTCTTTTGGTTTGCTATTTCCTGTCTTGTTTTGTCAATAATTGAAGTGCTTAACTATTAATCCCCGTTTATTTAAACGAGGTGTTAATGCCCTTTCCGCTCGATTTCAGTAAAAATCACTCTCTCCCTCACATGTAGCAAAGACTGATTCTGCAGCTTATGTAACCGATTGAGATACACTGAGGCCCACGTCCACATGAAAGCGAGAGCGTCGCAGTTGCGTTTGGTCCGTTTATCCCCAATTTATATTCAAGGTTGAGGCACTGGGCAACGCTAACGCCGGCCCGGCAACTGCCGAAGAGGCACGAAGTCTCCCGAAATAGACTGGGGGAACTCATGATGGAATAAAGGGTAAAAAAATGGATTTTACACGGTTAATTAACGAGTTATGGAACTAATTTAGTAAATTGCTAATTATTTTATTTTTTTGCAAGCATAGAACATGGGTCATTTATTTTTAAACTAGACCTTTAAACTGTATGACAGGGACTATCAAACTTTAAAATAGTGGAAAAATTAAAATGTTTGTAATTGACAGATAAATGTGAGTGTCTACTACTAAAGACTTTTTCTGGGAAGAACATTTAATATTTCTTATTTTATAATTATAGGTACATATATTACATGTACCCTTCGGAAATACCGCCAATCACATCAATGAATTGGAAGAATCTCGAACATTAGAAGAATAAGAGTGAATAGAATGAATTAAAAATTATAGAAATATATAAAGAAGATGTGTTTTTATGTGTATAAGTATAAATTTAGGTTTCCTGCTAACAATGATGTTAGAGAAAAGTGGCTGAAATTTATTGGAAATAAAGATTTTCATATTTCAAAAGCAGTAACTGTGTACAAATATTAAGATAATACGCACCCCGCAATACACCACAAGTTCCCTCCCCGCAAATCCCCCCTTACTCATATGTCAACTAACACCGTAAGGTGGCCTCTAGTCAGTACATATTCGAAGGTTATAGCGTTATGGGGTCCCGTGGCCGCGTGCCAGAGTGTCTGGTCGCGAAAAAATTTTAACTCAAAGTTTTAATTAGCGACGGATTTAAGATTTTACCGCCTGTAGTCTGATAATAGTTTCTCGCCTAAATCCAACAACGAATATAATCAATTTATTTTTATGTAATTACTGATATTTATTATTACAATCAAATTTTCTTTATTGAAACAAAAATTTCTGTTATAATTAAAATAAATACAAGAACAATAATTATTATAGGTAATCAATTTTTTGTGTAAATAGTAGGACTGTTTCTACAGATATTCAAGGAACTAACATTCGACAATTTTGGACCAAAACAATCATATTTAAAGGTCAATAAAAACATTATTTTCTATTTCATATATGTAGTGATTATTTTCACAATTTTGTTTATTTTATTTAAAGAATATGTTTTTGTTATTGTATTTTATATGTTATATTTTTTATATACGTTATTATTGTCATAATAAAATATATAATTTAATTTTCATTATTTTCGTTTTTATGTATCTATCTACGAGGGGAGTTTTTTATGTTATCTACCTAGCTATGAAAACAATATGCTATCGCGACAATTTTCTTATGTCAAGTTACCGTGACATTTTTATGTCTACAAAGACACAATTAAGAACTGGAAAGCGGCTGTACGCGAAAAAAAGACCCCACAATTATGCTCAGAAAATGCTGCTACTGCACAACAACTGCAGGGTGCATAAAGCACGATTGTTTAAGCAGTAGTCAATGAATGCGGCTTTGACGAATTATAACATCCACCTTACAGTCCTGACCACGTCAGACTATTATTTCTTTCCAAAACTCAAAAAACATTTGAGAGAGAGTCGCTTTTTATCGAATGATGAATTGGAAAACGCAATGGAGTCGTATTTTAAAGATTTACCAAAAGATTTTTTTGCAGGCGTAGCTTTATTAGAAAAACGTTGGAATAAGTGTGTTAGTGTTAACGGTTCTTACTTTGAAAAATAAAATTTTATTTGTTCTCTAACTCGTTGTTTTCATAGCTAGGTAGATAACATAAAAAACTCCCCTCGTACCTACCTTGCTACTTTTTCAATATATTGTATTAATGCAGTTACATTTTTCATATTAATTGTTATTTATTATCGTAAATTATTATAACAAAATAAGGATTCACAGTAAAAATTCTTAAATTATATTAATTTATCAATAGTTTCACATCATCCATATTATATATCTGTGAAACTAAACATGTATTAATTTATTTATTTATTTCGAAATATGATATATGTCAGAATAAAACTTTTCGCTACAAATTGCATTATTTATATTTATAATTCTAACATAAAAGATAAATTATTTCCTTAAAAATAATGTCCAAGTGTGTACGGCCAGCAGCGCTCATCCGCCACTCTATATTTACTTATAGCTCGTTGGTTTGGACAATTGAAATTTATTAAAAAAAAAATAAAAAAATACAGTAAAAGCAATAAATCGATTTGAGCTTGCACTGGATTAGCAAAGATCAATATCAGTTCTGCCACCTCCCGGCAACAACCAGAATTATGTTTATAAAATTTTAATACATAATTTCATTTCTTGAAAGCATGTGTCTGTCAGCTTAATTATTGAGAAGGTGATTGTTCTCACTATAAATTTCTGATAAGCCTTCGATTTTCTGTCGTCGCCAATAATTGACTAACACTCTCAAGCATTGTATTATAATTTTTAATTGAGTTCCGTCATTATTTATTGCACAAAATCACAAAGATAACCAGATCATTGCCTTTAAGAAGAGAATTTAGAGTTTCTTTGTACGTTAAGCGAGTACGATGCAAAGAATATTAATTACCTTGGGGGGATTTGAATAATTTGTTTCGTTTTTGGTAATGCGTATATTTCGTATTGATTTCGCGGTAGAATCCGATAGGCTGCGAGTTATTATAGCTTTAAATTTTGACAATAATTAATTGTTATTTTTTAGTATGAAATAATAAAAATAGAATCAGCGATTTTAAAATTAAAATATTGGTGACACAATTCATTTATTGATATATTATTCTGAACGCACATATTGTTTTCAATTTTTGAGACGTAATTAAATAATTAAAATTTTGATTTATTATCCTGATTCATTTATAAATTTTGGTAGGCATTTGTTATATTTATAATGGTCAAATTAGTAACAGAACAACGCATACAAATCTTTGAATTATATTTTATTTTATTATTTAGAAAAACAGCTTTATCCAGAATGTAATTATACTCCATTTTTGACAGTTTATATCTTAAAATATAGTCTAATCTATTCCTAGTATCTACCTTTTTTGATAATATGTTGAAGATCCAAATTCAGGTATCGAAATAGAAAAGAATTCACTAATCCAAAATTGATGATTAGCTTAAACTTTTTTGATAGTCGGGCTGTCTGTTGTTAACTTATTATACGTTACTAAACTGTATCAAATGTCAGCATTTTCAGATTTTATTTTGCATAATATGACTTGCAAATTAAAGTAGCACAGCTTTAATATGAAAACTGTAAATCCGGTGCAGTAAAACACTATAAATGTTTGGCAATCATCACTGCGGTTTAACATATATTTGAATAATTAATTTTAAATTAAAATTCCATTTGTATCAGCATTATTTTGTTAATAAATATAACATTAAAGCAAGAAAACGAGCTCTTGGCAACAACAATCCATGTGTAAAAGATCTGTTGTGGCCAGCACAAGACCTCTCGCCATTTCCATATTAGGCTTTATAAGTATTGTATTGCACTTGGCTTTCGAACCGTCTTTTTGTAACAAAATATTACAGAACTTTACCCAAATATTGTTTTTTATTGTATTTAACATGTCTTCTGCACACATATAATTCTAATTATATCTATTTTTCATTGTATGAGGAAGTTTCTAAATGTCAGAGATTGGCGATATATATGATGGATATATGCATTTTACCACAATTTTAACTATAATTTCAAATATTTAATAAAACAATAAGAAAAATTAAATATACTTTCCAGAACAATCAGAATGTCACTAAAACTGTTGATATTTGACAATGACATGTGTCATTTACAAACTATGTTATAAACATTGGAATTTGTCAACTTGTTTCCTTAATGCCTTAGCCTCTGCGATTAATTTACTCTATAAATTATAGTGTCTTTATCTCTAAATCTATACAAGATATAATAAAATATTTAAGTATATTAGATGGAGAATTTTATGTTCTTCAATATTTAATAAAAAAAAAAACTCCCAAAAAATTATATTTGGAAGAATTTTTCTAAGAAACTACTACTTCCGGTTGTTCAATTGTTACTAAAACCTTTTCAGCTCTTCCCAGCAATGTCAGATTAAGGAAACTGCAGTTAAATATTTTTTAAGTCTTATAGTTTTTGAGGAATCGTGTCTACAACATCCAGACATACACACACACACATACACACAGACATCATTTTAAAAATGTTATAATCGGATTCTAGGGACCTTAAATCGTGCTTATTCAATAAAATCTGGATATGCGAATTTTAGCATGAATCCAAACGAACTTTCATTTAAAAATATATTGTTTCTACGTAAAAAAATATTTTCAGCTCAAAATCGTTCAAATGTTACATAAAAGGTTATTGTAATGGGGCCTTCAATTTCAAAGTTCACTTTACAGAGTAGGCCCGAATATTGAACTATGTATTTTGTTGGGAATCCCCTACCCTTAGCCTCCTGATCTGTAGGGTAATTATGCCACCCTCTTTCCAACCCTTCCCCTTTGGTAATCCCCCGCCCCCTTGCACAGAGGCGTCAGTAGCAACAGTAGCTTTAGTTCCAGAACCCTTTTACTCTCGCCTCTCCCTGAGAGAGGTGTTTTTCATGTAACTGAGGGGTCGTGTCTGTAGTTGAGAACGAAGGTAAATACTAGCTGAATTACAGACAAGTTATGTGGGGTTGTTGTGGCTTCAATTGCTGGTTTGGATAACGAAAGGGTACAAACAAGGAATAGTTATTTACATTAGACGTGCGGTAGGTGTTATTTTACAACGCGAGGTTTTATATTGAAGCCCGACGCGCAGCGGAGTGCTGCAATAAAACAATCTAACGCACACATTATATATTAAATTTTTTGGCCGAGATATCTTTTAAATATGTATTTTCTATAAATTTTGCGTGTTAACCTTAAACCATTGTTGTCATCAAGTTAACTACATTAAGATTCTCACTATTAATAGATTGTTCAATTAATTAACGACTTTAATTTATGTACAGAGTTAAATATTCATGCTTTTTTGAGAGGTTGGGACATACACCAAGAATTTGCACCTTGATTATTTGATTTATTTAAGAACGTCTATGCTGGAATAAAATTAAGGTTAGGTGGATTAGTTTCTACATACAGGGTGTCTCATAAATAGGGGGACATGGCTTAACCACAGATTCCTGAGGCTAAAATAAGACGATTTAACCAAACTTGCTTCTACCGAAAAGTGTACCATTTAGCCAGAATTCTACTTCAAAGTTCTTCGAAAAAAATTAATTTTGCTTATAATAATCGGACGCTTTATTCGATTTGAATGAAATTTGGTATGGCAGTTCATATGGTTATAAGTCATCTTTTAAGGTGATATTTGTTATTATTAGTGAACCACTAGTGTATGAAAAAATAAAATCTGAGTGTCTGCACTGCTAAATTTTTAAAATAAATTTAATCTAGCTGTCAAACAAGTAATTTTTAATGTTTAACAATTGTTTTACGGGTTGTCAAAAATTTTCTTCGTAATATTTTAAAGTTAGTAACATCCGTTTGTTCGGCCTAATAGTATTTTACTACTATTATTATAAATAAGACGATTACATATCTCAGCTTACTCCTAAACAAGTTGTGAAGATTGACAACTCGTTACTGTCATTAAAAATTACTTGTTTGACATTTGGATAGACTGCTAGATTAAATTTATTTTAAAAATTTAGCAGTGCAGATGCTCAGATATTATTTTTTTCTGTGTGAACCGTAACAGATATCATAAATTACACAGAGAGACAAAAGTTTACTATTGAATGTATCTTTCTGAAGAAAAATAATTTCACGTTTTCGGCATTGCCATTAAAAAGTTATGGTCTAATTAATTTTTGGACACCTAAGTTTCATACACTAGTGGTTCACTAATAATAACAAATATCACCTTAAAAGATGACTTATAACCATATGAACTGCCATACCAAATTTCATTCAAATCGAATAAAGCGTCCGATTATTATAAGCAAAATTAATTTTTTTTCGAAGAACTTTGAAGCAGGATTCTGGCTAAATGGTACACTTTCCGGTAGAAGCAAGTTTGTTTAAATCGTCTTACTTTAGCCTCAGGAATCTGTGGTTAAGCCATGTCCCTCTATTTAAGAAACATACAGGATATCTAGTTCTAGTCCTAAACAGACTACATGAATGATTCTAATGTTACGTACCCTTTTCGTCATTTTTTATTAAATTAAATTTTACACATTTGAAATAAAATAAACAATTCTCATCAATCATTCAACAAAGTTTATTATTTGAACATTGTTAACGTTGGAAAAGAATAATAAAATGCTTTTTTGAAAGAATTAATAATGATAAAGTAAATTTATCAAACTATCAGAGTAGTATCCCTTTAATTTCCTGAGTAATCCGGTAATATGTAATCCATTTAGTCAGCTAATCAGTTAAAATGACGTGAGATAAAATCGATTATATGTTAAATGATTAATAATCACCCCAATATCTCAAAATCAAAATAAAATGCACAAGAGCTACCAAAAATAACTGCGCTATTAATTTCATATTGGTAATAAACAACCGTCCCGCTGCAAAATTTTTGGAAGCCCTGTCTCTGTCGTATATCGATCTGTGTAGGGGGGCGCATTGCGTAGGCCCCCGTCCCCCGACGCCTCCGTCGCGACGCGGCACAAGCAGGGCGTCCGTGGGTTGGGGGCCGGCGTCTGGTCTTTGCCCTTCAGAGGCAGAGGCAGAATACGCGTGCTGCTGCCGACACAGATGACCCCGTCCATGGAGAGAGGACGATACTGATACATGGAGATCGAGTGGCTGCTAACTAACAAGCTGGAGATATTGATAGGGCCTAAAGGAAGGGCAATATTGATGAGTTTTATAAGAGGATAGGACGCAGAAAAAAACGAATTAAACAGATATGTTACAAGATAATTAGAAACTAAAATGGAGTCTCAAGGTTAAATTATAACTAAAAAATCTGTTGTGGCCAGCGCAAGACCTTCCGTCAAGGTTAATTCGATGTATTTTGTTTACGAACATATACTGACTATATATATTGCTGCTTTTAAAATATGTAAATCACCTTTTTTTCCAATAAATTCCAGGGTCTTTACCCTTACATTATTATTAGCAGGAAACCTAAAAGTTACCTACACTTTTTTAAATATATTATTTGTAAAAAAAAATCCCAGTTACTTTCACATGAAACGAAATATCCATACTTTCTTTATATTTTTCATTATAATTTGATATACTCCGATATATACTGACAAACTACACGAAAAAAAATACGTTAAGTTACAGTAAAATTACAAGTAATGACATATAACACAACAAAACACTGCCCACAATACACCATGACTTCCAGCCCCCCTCCTGCATATCTTCCGATCACAACAACCTATGCATTGGTACAGGGAATTACTTCTCTAGTCAGTAGATGCTCGAAGTATTTTGTACAAATCCCACACCACAAGTTCCTTGGAAAAGATTCTATATATCATGTAAAACCGTAACACGAACACATACTATTTTTTACAAATTCCATACCAAAAGTTCCTTGAAAAAGATTCTGTAAATCAGATAAAATTATAACATGAACATACACTATGTAAATTGTAATCTTCTTCTCCAATTTTATTAGGGATCACTATTTCTTAATCTTCTCTTCCACTCATTCCTGTCCAACGCACCTTCCCCACACAGTTCTTCATCTCTCAAGACTTCTGCGATATAGTCCTTCCATCTTTTCTTTCACCTTTTTCGTACTCCCGCATTCTGATCCTATACTTTCCATATTTGGTTTTGCACTTGGTACTGACTTCTGTCAATTAATTTTTTTGCATATATCAACCGTTTCCATGATAATAGCATATCCATTAATGGGTGATCCAATTAGGGTTTCCGAACTTTAAAAAAAAAAACCACATAAATTTAAGGAAATCTTCTATTTCGCCTCTGAACTTTCTGTAGCAGTCGATCCTTTCGAGCTAATTTTCGAAGACTTTTTCGAACATTTGTATTTATTAGTTGCTCCAACGTTTTGGGTTTGTTGCCACAACACTTTTAGTGTAACTCTACAAAAAAAAATCCAACGGCGTTAAGTCGCATGATCTTGGCGGCCAGTTCACGTCACCAAAACGTGAAATAATGCGACCTAGCAACTTTTCACGCAAAACATCCAACGTTGCACCATCTTGCTGGAACCACATGTCTTCCACATCAATATTTTCGATTTCATGCCAAAAATAACGGTTATCATGGGCCTATAGTGCTCACGATCGATTGTTACAGTTCGACCATCATCTTTTTCAAAAAAGTAAGGCCTAATAACGGCGCCTGACCACATTGTGCACCAAACAGTAACTTTTTTTAGTGCCTCGTGAATCACATTTGGATTTTACTCACCTCATATGCTGCAATTTTGCTTATTAACATATCCAGATAGGTGTAAATGTGCCCTAAGAGAAGAAGATTTTCCTTGAAATCATCAAATTCCTAATGCTCTAAAACGGTATCTGTGTAAATTCTTTGCTGTACATGATCCATTTCGTAAATGTGTAGCTGTAAACTAATATTTGACACTTTGAAAACACGTGCTTATTGACAGCTGTTTGATTTATAGTGCTGCAAACATAGGAAACTTAAATTGGATCACCCATTATATGGGTGCCGAAGGTGTTTATTGATATCCTTTGGATTTCCATGAGACAGAGTATACGTAGTACGTGTCTAGGTCCAAGTATGTATTGACAGGGAGGGGGTATGGTGTGCTTTGCTGACAAAAGTATGTGTGGAGCATACTCGACTGGCATTATTTTTCGCTACGTTGCAGTAACACATGATGATGATTATAAGTCCCTCTTCAAATCACATACACAGTTATTAAATCATGGCAAATACGAATTTTAAAGTTTGGATGTTAATATTTGCATAATTAAATAGTGTAATACAATAATACAAATAAAACTAAAAGACGTAATTTAAAATGAGTTTACTTTTCAGTAACAAGATCAATTGATATGCAAATATATAACTATGACTACATTCACTAACTGCTATGTATAATAATCGACTTCAACTCGGCTATCTTGACAATTGCAATTAACAAAATAAAATTAACTAATAATTATTAACATCTTAATTTCGATTTGTAAAACAGGACCAATAAATATCGAGAAGAGGATAAAAGAAGAAAAAGCAAAAATGGGGGAAGAGGATCTAAATCTAAAAGAAAAGAAAAAGGAACTAAATAATCTGATATGGCCCACACAAACCTCCCGTTAGGTATTTAATTTTTATTAATTTAAATACATATCTACGTATTTACTAACGTTGCAAACTGTTCCATTGCAGAAAACTATTGCTTTATTTACTATTTTCTTTTTAAAATGTCACTATTATTAATTTGAAGTTTGAAGTGATTAGTTTTTTGACAGTGACATTTACTGTCCGTTATATTCATTTGAAATATGAATATGAACTGTGTAACAAAGGAATTGTGTTTATCTTAGGCTTCGGGACTAATTAAGAAAAACTGTTAAAAACTTCAAATACGGGTACTTTTGGTGGATCAATTATAACCAAAATTTAATCACCTCTTCATATGGACGTAAAGAAGAGGAATACGAAAGAATTATAATGCATCCTTGGCGTACACCCGTCTTGATGAGAAAGAAATCAGTAGTTCCATTGTCAGTTTTCACGCAACAGCTAATAAAGATTTTGAAATATTAGGATTGCAATGTTGTTTATTAAGTAGTAACGTCCGGCACATTACTTGCGTAACATTCTGTATCATACGCAATAATTTTAGTTCTAAAACAAGTCGAAATGCTCACAAAAAATAGCAGGAGTAGCAGTGTAGAATTAAATCCAAACCAGTAGAGCGCACGCAGTTAAGTAAATTACCCGTCTACCTCTCTATCCAGGTTCGTATCCTGACACAGGTGACGAATCACAAATTCCGAGCTCACAGATGCTAATGTAATTTCGCTGATTCCGCACCTGATGTGCTACAGACAGAGATAGCAACAGTAACATACTAGAAGTCAACAATCAATGAGACACCTTGTTTACTGTATTAATTCACGAGTTTGGATATCAATTGTTAACTAGTTGGAAGTTGGCGTTGATTGCAAATGAAATAAAGGAGGGAGGGAGTAATTATTAAGAGGGAAATCAAACTGGCTGCAGGCGTCTTATTAAATATTCTACAGCTCGAAACACAAAGTCGTTGAAGGGGATAATTATAGAAATCGGAACAGTAATTATAAGCAAATTATTTACTGATTTGTATATAATATATATTTTTACCTCTCGATGCCTCTTATGCTAAAAATCGCATATCCAGATTTTAATGGATAAGCACGTTTTAAAGTCCCTATAATCCAATTATAAAATTTTTACGATGATATCCGTGTATGTGTGCATGTGTGTCTGGACGATTGCTTTCTCAAATACTATAAAGGCCGGTATTATAAAAGTCCTGTTAAATTTAGTTCTAAACTAAATTTAATAAAGTGAACAAATTCAAATTAATTTCTATGTTCTTATGATATTTATATCATTGCTGTCAAAAATTCGCATGCGTATGGATTTTGTCTTCGCTCTAACTCAAATACTATCATTCAAAAAATTCTGAAACCTTGTATTTCTATCCTATTCTAATATGAAAAAAAGTAATTAGATTCTGGTGTAAATCGGATAACCGGAAATGGTACTTTACCTGAAGCTTATAGTGGCTGTCTTCAAAAAATACTATTAAATGCCATTTATTTGCATTTTATGTCTTATGTCTTAAAAATATTTTTTTTATTAGTCCCGAAGCCTAAGATAAACACAACTCCTTTGTTACACAGTTCATATTTCAAATGAATGTAACTGACAGTAAATGTAACTGTCAAAAAACTAATCACTTCAAATTAATAATAGTGACATTTTAAAAAGAAAATAGTAAATAAATCAATAGTTTTATGCAATGGTACAGTTTGCAGCGTTAGTAAATACGTAAGTATGTATTTAAATTAATAAAAATGGATAGGAAAGTGTGGCGAAGGAAGATTGTTGCGTAACTATTATTGTGGTCCGGATGGGGTTATTCGCTACCGAAAATCAGTCACTTTAATATGTTCTTATGTATGAATGCTATGATGATTGTGGACAAGGCGAAAGCAGAAAGTTGTTAAAGAGTGAAGTGAGCCAGCTGAGCTCTTACTCTTATCCCTTTTCTTGTTGTTACTATTGTTTCCGGGTATTTGCTGACCCCCTAAGGAAAAAAAAACTGACTAAGATAGTGGTTGAACAAAATTTTGTCTATGCCAGTAAATAGACTATAAAAAAACAATAACATTTTATATAAAATATTTTTTTCACTTAATAGTTACGTACTTATCTGAAAACTAAGTATTGGCTAAGGGCGCCACAACTTTTGTCTCAGTTCAATTATTTGATTTTTTTTTTTTTAATAAAAACACATCTAAGATGACCTGTGAAAGGTAAACAAAATGTCTCATTTAATCAAAAACGTAACTCTTACAGTTTTTGAGATAGCAGAGGTAAACACCGAAAAAACTCATTTTTCATTGCCTTATATCTCGGAAACTATTGAAGATCGGACTCTTGTTGTTTAAGCTTTTTTAACTCATTTTGATCAGTACTCTATGCCCTCATAATTTTTGACACTTATTTTTTAACACTCTGTATAGCAGAAATTGTATAAATAATTTCCAAGAATTTTTAGTTTACAACATTGTTATGGACTACCTGTAGCGAGTGTCTTCTGAAGTCATTAGCATTAAAAGTTAGCACGTGCAATAGAATTAGGTATTCCATCTTGTGGAATTGATAACAATAAAATCGTTCCTCATTCCCGAATTGTATGCGGTGTTTGGGTTCACAGAGTTCAAGCGTCTGGACAGCTTGGCAAAGCAAGGGCAGTAACCAGACTGTTGCTCCCGAAATGAGGCAGCGGCAGTTTCAAGGGACACTGACTGTACACCATGCGCCATGTTACAAACTTACTTAAACACTACTCTCCGACTCTCGCAGATGTGATAGTCTGTCCCTGATGAAAGCAGATAGCTGTAATGGCAACTAATGAGGTATAAACAGAATGGAGAAAGGGCTACCACAAATTAGAAGCCTTCATTAATCAGGGGCCACAAAAAAATCTGTTGTAGCCATTTCTATATTAGGCTATATAAGTATTGTATTGCACTTCGCTATCGAACCGTCGTTACAGAACTTATGCCGTGAGTGCTCAAAATAGGCTCAATAATTGTGACTCGAATTATTTTTACTATAATTATGTTTTATGTTTATTATATTTATTGGACATTTTTAATTAATAACACAAATAATAATATTACTTTTGTTATTTATTTCATATAAATTTTACCTTTAAAAAAACTTAATATAAGTAATTCTTATGGTGAATTTTATAAACGACAAATAAATTTACATTCAATGTAAATAAAATTTATTCCTTCAAATGGCAGTCGAACTTTTGATAATAATGTTATAAATGCAATAAAAAGAATTGATTAGAATTTGTTGGTTTGAATAAATTTTCTATGGAAGTAAATTTGTTCTGCCCTTTATAAAACTGGAGGTTATTAATGTAAAAACATATTTTATAATTTATTCTCTGTGCTACGTAAATGAATCGAATATCAAAATTGGGCCTCCGCAGACCCAAATGAAAAATTCTGTTGTGGCCAGCACAATACCTCTCGCCATTTCCATTTTATGTTATTTTATGTTATATAAGTATTGTATTGCACTTCGCTATTGAACAGTCGTTTTATAACAAAAACATTATTGAACTTTACCCAAATATTGTTTTTTATTGTATTTAACATGTCTTTTGCACACATACAATTCTAATTATATCAATTTTTCATTGTATGAGTAAGTTCCTAAATGTCAGAGATTCTTCCAATTCATTAACAAGATAAGAATAAGACGATAAGAAAGATTAAATGTACGTCCCAGAAAAAGCTTTCAGAATGTCACTAAAACTGTTGATTTTTGACACTGATATCTGTCACTTACAAACTATGTTATAAAAATTTGAATTTGTCAACTGGTTTCCTTAGTGCCTTAGCCTCTGCTAAAGCACAATGTTGGGAGTACGAGGAAGGTGAAAGAGAAGATGGAAGGACTGTATCGCAGAAGACTTGAGAGAGGAAGAATTGTGTGAAGAGGATTTGTTGGACAGGAATGAGTGAAAGAGAAGAGTAAGAAACAGCGACCCCTAATAAAATTGGAGAAAGCTGAAAAAGAAAGAAGGAATTGTCAAGTGCAATTTACATAGTGTATGTTCATGTTTTATTGGATTTATAAAATCTTTTCAAAGGAACTTTTGGTATGGAATATGTAAAAAATAGTATTTGTTCGTGTTATAATTTTATTGGATATATAGAATATTTTCCAAGGAACTTTTTTATGGCATTTATCCATTTTTATTTCAATATTTTTGTTTCTAAAAATTCACATAGTTGTTTAAATACGTACACTTATGTAACATTCTCTTCACAATCAACTAATATTACTACCACATTTATATATCTACCCATTTTTGAATTATTGCCCCAAAAGTCAATATACCCCACATTTAGATAAAAACTTCAAAATTTTCAAAAATCTAATTTTTATGTATCTAGATACTTCTCAATGCGCTGATTCCAAATTTTGAAACCGCAGGTCGATATCTTGTTTCGTTCTCGAGATATTTAGATTTAAAGTTTTTCTCAAAACTACCCATTTTTGGGTATTAACCCAAAAATGGGTCAAGATATGAATTTGGCGACATCACCATTCGATTCTACGGACAAAAATACATAAGTATAGCAATTTTCATAATTTTTGTCCAACCGGTTCATTTTTTATGAATAAAAGTTTGAAAACCCCTGAAAATGGCGAAAATCTGAAAAAATCCTAAGGGGTACACCTTAGATTTTTGCAATTTTTGGCCATTTTCAGTTATTTTGCTTTAGAGATAGTATGCGATGTTCAAAAATTATGAAAATTGGTGTACTTATGTAATTTTTACCGTAGAATCGAATGGTGTTGTCGCAAAATTCATTTCTCGACCCATTTTTGGGTTTTTACCCAAAAATGGGCCGTTTTGAGCAAAATTTTGAATCTAAATATCTCGAGAAAGAAAAGAGATATCGACCTGCGGTTTCAAAATTTGGAATCAGCGCATTGAGAAGTATCTAGTTACATAAAAATTAGATTTTTGAAAATTTTGAAGTTTTTATCTAAATGTGGGGTATATTGACTTTTGGGGCAATAATTCAAAAATGGGTAGAGATATAAATTTGGTAGTAATATTATTTGATTGTAAAGAGAATGTTACGTAAGTGTACGAATTTTTAGAGCGTATAATGTGATAATTTTATTGGATTTAAAGAATATTTTCCAAGGAACTTTCTGTATGGAATTTGTAAAAAATTGTATGATGTTCGTGTTACAATTTTACTGGATCTGTAGAATCTTTTCAAATGAACTTTTGGTATGGGATTTGTACAAAATACATCAAATTAACGGAAAGTCTTGTGCTGGCCACAACAGATATTTTAACTATGTTACCAAACTAAATGTGTAATACAAATTTTATGCAAGGAGCACAATACCTCTCGCCAATAATATTTTGTATTCGTAGAAAAATGAGAGATTATTTTTATATTTATAAAAAATATTAAGACAATTATTTTTAAATTTTACTGGTGGTACTCTCTCCAAAACAACTTTTTTGAGAGCCCTTGAAGTGCCATCTAGTAAACAACATCAGCAGTACAAGAATATCGGTATTGCAAAAATCTGCAAATATTTATTTATATCAAAAATTGACAAAATTTTGAACTGACTCGATAGGTCAATTTTAAAGGCATCGAGTTCTTGTAGAAAGCATGTTAAACAAAAATTATTTTTTTATTTAGGATTTTTTCTATTAGGTAATTTTACAATGAGATTTTTAAAAAATGTGACCATTTTTTTGTCAGTCATGTAGTAGCGTTTCCAGTTAAAAAATTTGACAGTTTGTGTATTGTGTGTTGAAAATTTTGTCTGATTGTGAACGTCAATACTAGTGGTGGGATCCGGATCCGGATAGTTTCGGATCCAAAAATATCCGGATACCCGGATAATTGATTGTTGAACTATCCGGATCTGAGTATCGGATTTTGGATCCGGATCTGAGAATCGGATTTTGAATCCAAATCTGAGTATTGGATTTTGGATCCGGATCCGAATATGAGTATGAGTAT
This sequence comes from Ophonus ardosiacus, assembly GCA_943142095.1. Lineage (NCBI taxonomy): Eukaryota > Metazoa > Arthropoda > Insecta > Coleoptera > Carabidae > Ophonus > Ophonus ardosiacus. The sequence continues at coordinate 51,528,036 of OW964830.1, forward strand.
CGGATTTTAGATATGGAATTTCAGAATCCACATCGGTTCTCGGATTCGAATATTCTCAGTATTGAACCCAATGATAATATTTGAATATATAAGTATTATCATGGAGTTTCAAAACCAAATAAATCTGATTATGAAATAATCCACAATAAATTTTTGTTCGATATAGTTAATAGAATTGGATCCAGAATTAAAATTCGGATCCGGATCCGTAAACAAAACATCGAATCCGGATCCGGATCCAAATCCGAATTAAATTTACGGATATCCGCTTCAATATTCGAACATCGGATATCCGAGGAACCGGATATTTTGAGATTCGGGTACTCGGATCCAAGTTTTGCCGGATCCTCACAGCACTAGTCAATACATTGTATCAAACAGTGCGCACAGTCATTTTATAGACTTATGAGAACATCAAAATAGAAAACAACAAATTTTATTCGTGTAAACATGTAATAATTAATGAGTTATAATACATTAATATTATCAGTACCAACATTAGTTTTAAATATAAAATAACTAGATTAACTCCGGTTCATCCTGTTTCCCCATCCTCTTCTATGGTCATCTTTATATTCATCTTTATCCCTCAATCTTTGCAGCATTTCTGGATCATCCATTTCCTCTTTTCTTTCATTTTCAGCATCCTCAGAGTCTTCATCGTTTTCAATTCCAGCTAGAGCCCTTTCTTGTAGCGTCATTGGGGCAGATCTAGGTTTACTAGGATCAGGAAAGACTCCATCGAGAACGCGCTTATCATAAAATTCTTTAACTGTCATCGTTGGGAGACTTGGATATCCAGCGCCGAAGACAGCTTTTTGGATATCGTCTTTGGTGATGATAACCGGGCGAAGGGGTTTCATTTTTGGTGGCTCTCTTTTTTGGAGGGAGACGCCTTGTTCGCGTTGGGTTTCTTTGTGAGCAAGCATTGGTTTTTCCATATCAATACTGTCTAATTCTTCCATAGATTTATAGATAAATATTTTGATCATTGTTAACATATAGTTTCGTTTTAGTTCGTCGTCAATATTAGGATTACTCATATTTACTTTTAAGTTATCTAATTTTGTCTGTAACTCTTTTTGTTCTTTAAAACGTTGGATTTTATTCCGACGTGTTAATACCATTCCTGTTAATTGCTCAAATTGTGATTTATTTGATGCTTCATCTTTACTTGCATTTTGTGGATCTTTAAAATTGTAATCACATAATCCATAATCATTACATCGTTGCAAAAAATCTTTAAAATATATTTCAGCAACTTCAACGATTTCTTTTCGCTCCCCCAAAGTTATTTTCAAACTTAATGTACCCAAAAATGCTGGTAACAATAAATATTGTAATTCATCCGTTGATACTTCCTCAATACTTTCATTACTACTAAACATTCCTGTTATTGATACAAGTTTAGTTGCTTTTTCAAACAGTCCCATTGATCGTTTCACTTTTACCTTAAATAACGACAATTTATCAATAATAATCTATTAAAATACAAAACAAAACTAACCTGAACGTCCGAACTATTTGTCGGTTCATCAGTTTTGTCTATTGCGTTGAATAATTCTAAACCATCGTCGAATATCTTTGAGAGATTTTCGCCGGTTTCATCTTCTGTAGTCATTGTAATACTTTTTAATTTGGAGTACGAGAATGATAGATGAAAAACAAAGCACAGATATGTCAAGAACTGTCAACAGTGAAAGTAGAGGCAAGAGCTATTGTTATTATCGACGAAGGTCAGAAGAAATTTATTAAACTTTTGGCATTGGCATTACCATCTATTGGTTGTTACATAAACTAAACAGTATAGTCTATTTCAGTTAAGGAAAGAAATGGTGACGTTTCGGAGCCAGCACGTTAAACACGTTTTACACTAATAAAACTCGAGAGTCGACCGTTTTTAAATTCACTAAATAAATAATTTAATAAAGTAAAATAATTAACACTTGGCGTACACAAAACATATTTTATTTTTTTTAAACACGATTTCAGCTTTTACACCATCAGAAGACTGAGAAATATACAAAAGAATTACATGAATAAATAAATAAATAAATATATATATATATACCGTGAGTATTTTTTAACGTGAAGCATTGGGTTTGTCATATCCATGGTTACGACTTGATATTTGATTGACAGCAATGTATTTGCCCGTTCCATTTAAAATGAAACATAGGGAACGAATCTGACAGAAGTATTATATTTAAATATTATAAGAAATTTAGCAGAGTCGAGAGCACTAAACATATTTCGGGCACAAGGTGCACACAGTATTTTTTCTACATCTAAATTTAATTTTTAGAAAACAGGTATAATTATTTAAACAAAATTAACCTCTAATGACATCTTTTCAATATGACAGATAACCGTTGAATTTTCCTATAAGTTATGATTTGACATTTGATTGACAGCAATGTATTTGTCTGTCTCATTTCTAATGACACATGGGGAATGAATTTGACAGAAGTATTATATGTAAATATTGTAAGAAATTTAGCCGAGTCAGAAAACCACTCGGGCACAAGGTGCACACTATATTTTTTCTACAACTAATTTTAATTTAGAATGCTTGTATAATTATTTAAACAAAATTAACCTCTATTGACGTCTTATCAAATGTCAAATTCGTTCCCTATGTTTCATTTTAAATGGAACGGGCAAATACATTGCTGTCAATCAAATGTCAAGTCGTAACCACGGATATGACAAATCCAATGTTTCACGTTAAAAAAATACTCACGGTATATACAGAATGTCTCACAACTCGCGCCCCAGACGAAACTGACACTTTCCGACGACAATAGGTTGCCAACAAATAGAAGAAAATAATTTGTGGCTGCTTGCATAACGGAGTTACAAGACTTTTTAATCCACCAATCCCGGAAGGATATCTTGAGATGTGATGATATTACAAAATAAAACTGGTTGCTAGGTTTTAAAAATACTACTAATGAGTTACAAAATTTGTTTGACTTACTGTAATTTTGACACTTTAGAGTTGACTTTTTACTGTCAACAAATTTAGGTTAGCGAAGGTGTCACCCGAGATCATCATTTATATCGTACAGTGCAACGTGTTGTAGCAGCTGTGTAAAATATTATTGTCCACATTCTCCGAAAATTATAATCATTTCTAAGTAATCAGCGGCTGAATACATGGTAAGAATTTGCCTTTTTTTTATTCACCTTGTCAAATTTAATTTGACACTGACATTTTTCGAAAACTACAGTCGCCCACACATTTTAAAGATTTGATTTGTATAAAACCATAGTAAAGTAAAATTACGGCAACCCCACGTTAAAGGTGTAGGTCTCTGATTGGTCAATTTTAAGACGTCTTTTCTGTAATATCTTTTAAGCTAGATTTTTTTCTTAGAAATTACACATCCGAGCAGTGGCGGGTTTACGCATAGGCACAGTAGGCAAGTGCCTACGGCGGCAAATTTTCGGGGGCGGCATTTTTTTAATCAGAAATGTATAATTTTGTAAAAAAAATTGCCGATCAAAAGACGCGACGAAAACATTTATATCGATGATCTCTGAAACAAATTTATATAAAGTAAAGCTTTTTTGTATGTATATTATTATTACTCCGGTCAATTTGTAATTATCGTCTGTTTTTCTATAATACTTAAGTAATGGAATATGCGCTCTATTTTCAACAAATGTCCAAGTAATTGAACTCATGTTTCAGACTTTATTTTGAGATCCTCGTTATTATTATGCTATCGATCATTATAATACATTTATTAAAATTGCCTGGATTGTAGAATAACCACTTGAAATTCTATTTTATTATGCTTTCTTTTAGTTAAAGTAATAAAGAAATGCAAAATTAAAACGCGGAAGCATGTATTTATGTTTTTTTTTTTTTTTTTGCAAAAATAAAGTCAGACTTTACCTATTCTAAAGATTATATTTGTGAAAATTATGACTTCTTCGATTGTAAATTTTCAAAAAATAGTTTAATATGACGGAAACCTAACGCATAAAACTCAATTTGACGAAATTCGGGTATATAATGTAATGTAAATAAATGTTATCTATGTTCGAGTGATTGAATGCATTTCGTGTCAAAACGATTACTAGTTTTTAGGCTGTGTAACGATATCCTAAATCACAGAACACAATTCGACATAACTCTGATAGTTATATTCATTTTATAGGAAATTATCCGTACCTTTTTTCAGAAAAAATGCCAAAATCACTATAAATATTGCTTTCCGCGTCATAATTTTTGTGTTTTTAATACTTTTGCAACTATATGTAACCATCAAAATAATTCTTGAGGGTTGGGTATTCCAGACTTAAAATTACCTATTTAAGCCCCTATTATATTTTAACAAAAATAAAACATACGAAAAGTTTAAACATTAAAAAAGATATATTTCAACATTTTTGATATTCAAATATCTGTATTATCTTTGGTTAATATTTGAAAATTACATTATTGATCTGTTAGAAATATATTTTAAAATTATGAAAAAGCGGCAATTTTCTGAGTGCCTATGGGCGGCAAAATTGTTAATCCGCCCCTGCATCCGAGTGCAGTCTCGTGTTTCCTCATTCGCTTTGGGGCGCGAGTTGTGACACCTGTATATGTATATATATTGGTAAGGAAATACCAATGGAAATGCCGAAATCGCGATTAAGTCAATCATATTAAATAATTTAAAATCGTGAAACCAAATTTTGTCAATAATAAATATCTTTAAGACCTGAATATTAAAAATTGCAAGACATGGTTAAATATCACTCAATGGGGTATTCCACCATAACAACAAAATTAAGAAAATTTCAATTTAACATAAAGTATGGCTCAATAAATAATAGTCAAAATAATGACAACATTTTTTAAATAATTACTTTACGAGATATTTCACATTTTCTAAAAGGGAAAATTGACGTCATACAATTGTTATCCTTCTCTCGCAGCGTACTCAGAGCAGTGTGTGTCAGAAAGAAAAGTATAGAGGAATGTGACGTTACACTGATTTTTCGAAAATTAAATACTCTGAAACTAGGAACAATTAAGATTTTTTAATACTATGAATTGCTTCAAAACTGAATGAAGTTTTATTTAAAATAATAAAAAAAATTGAGTGGAATATCCCATTCTAAAGTTTTATTTGATAACTGATAAATGATATTTTTGAGAATTTGGTTTGCATTCTGACCAATCAAAGGGCAGAATATATATTCCTATCTAAACCAACCTTATTTTCTTACGTAAAATGAAGTATACTTCGAAACGGAGTATAGAATAATCGATTATACAAAAGTTGAAGTCTGTAATACCATCTATTAAGTAGTACATGAAGTAGAAGTTACGCTTGAAATTCAAAACTTTTAAAACTTTTTATTTTAAAATATGACTCATTTATGTTTAATTTCTTAATCTAATTATAGTACAGATGCTAATAATTCATAATAATTTCTTGGAAACAATGGAAAATTATAGTGCGCAATAAATAGTTTTCAAGTGTAAATGATTATTCAAAACCACGAATCCATTGACTCCGAAAGTGATGACGTCAAAATCGACCGGGAATTACAAAACCTGAAAGTAGGCTTCCGGTTTCTTAACTGCATCTTGAAAGAGTTTGTTGTGAACGAACCGTACAAGCGCTAAATTTAAATAGCTGTCATCAAAGCTGTTATCTGTAAAGTGTAAATACAACTTTTAGAATTAAAAATTATTTCTTATAAAGCTAATTTTATAACAATATTTTGCAATTTAATCAATTAATAAAATGAATAATGCATATGAAAAATAATGGAGATGGAAAATAAAAGAAGCAGAGATGCAAAATTTGAAAAGTAGATTACCATATAATAAAATATATTTGTCACATACGTATAATAATATAGTGTTAATGAATACGTGTTACAAATTTATAGGGTATGTAGGGGATGCAAAAATAAAATAAACAAAATTAGTAACTGTAGTGAGAGATCGTAACAGCCAACGAAAATTAAGAAAGATAATTACAATTTTACGAGTTTATTAGTAAAGTATATTTTGCATCTCGTACATACCCTATAAATTTGTAACACGTATTCATTAAAAGCCTTTGTTCATTGTAAAATATTTCCACTTCCTTATAAGCGGATATTGAAAATTTGTCAAAGCCCCACAAACTTTAAGGATGAATGTTGCATGGGGCATTAAAAAAAACAATCATATGTAATATCTGAAAAGTTTTAATCCCTCCTATGGCCCTTTCTACTTGTACATTTACCATCGTAATATTTCTTGTTTTCTGAATTTGTTCCACCGTAAACTATGGAATCATTAAAAATTAACGCCTGATTAACTCGCAACTTTACAATGATTAAATCCCATTGCTTTTACAAATTTGGCTAATTCGTTTCTTAATACTTCAACATATTCCTCAGAAATTGCGCGATCAGTGGATCTATGTGGTGTTTAAGGATATAGATCTTCAACTGTTTGCACTGTAGTATCAGTTGTTTTCTTCTTCGACCAGGAACAAGCCGTATTTATTTTTTTACTTTAAATAGATAAAACAGGAATATGTAACAAAATCACATCATTAAATTTTCTAGTTTTCGAATAAGACAAATGACAGCTATTTAAATTTAGCGCTAGATCAGTTCGTTCACAATAAACGCTTTCAAGATGCAGTCAAGAAACCGGAAGCCTACTTTCAGGTTTTGCAATTCCCGGTCGATTTTGACGTCACGCTTTCGGAGTCAATTGTTATATAACAACAATGTTTTTTTTTGTTATAATGATACAATGAAACTTTTTTTTCCATTTAGTAATTACGACATTTCAAGATCACCGTTTCTAAATAGGCAAATTGTTTTACCAAACAATAACGTAACTTGTTTATTGATTTCAACCTTGAATCATTATTAGATTATTACAAAGACTTTTATATGAGACAGTAGGTGTGGAAAGGAGTACAGAAAGTATCTTTCAACGCAGGTGAAAACATTCTTTCCATAAGACGTCGAGAAAATAGGTCAACATGAAGATATTGTTTTCGTGTTTGTTTATTTGTTTTTTACATCTTGGATACGGACAAGATGTTAAAGAGGTATTTATCTTTGAATTTAAACTATTATTCACTCTTAATTTTGATGTCACGTTGACTAATTAGCACTAATTAGAAAAATAATTATAGTGAAAGACTACTCACCCAGTTTTATGTGTATATGTAAGTTTATCTGAAGTATATGATGCAAAATTTATACAAACATTTATTTATAAAGTTTCTGGTATTTAAATTGCAATCATAAAATGTTTGAAGTGCTTTTTTTATAAGGTAAACAATGCATCATAATGTTAAACAGCTTTTATTATCATAAATAAATGTTTAAGAAAATCATAAAGCCAAATAAAGTTATTCATAAACATTAAGCGTTTTATTTTCAATAACAAAGTTATCATCTTTACCGAAAACTGCGTACAAAGCGACAGTAGTTTTAATGTATTTTAGGAAAAATAGCAGTCTAAAACCCAATATATTTAATTTCCTTTTAATCCAAAATAAAACGCAGTATATTACGTTATTATTAATGTAAAATAAACAAATAATTTACTTAATTTATTTATATTATGGGGTAAACTTTGAAAATATTCATAATTTCATGACAAAAAAGTCTCCGTACGATAACCAAAACATTTAAATAATAAACCATTTATTTATGTTTCATAAAGAAATATAATATTTGCAGGGTTTTCCTTTGGTTTTTCCACCAGTAACTAAGCGATGAGTCATTGAATGCACCAAATTTTTGGTCACCGATGGCATTATATTCTGCCATTTTACTTGTAATTAATTTTAAATTTTTTTTTGCTTTACATTCTTATTTATTTTAAGAATTTTCCGCACTTTCTCAATCTGATTAAAGTCCGGAGACTGTGAGGGATGATTAAGCATATTTTTAATATTATACAGTACTCATTCTCTTAAAGAGTGAATTATTTGTCGAATTTTTCTGATGCATGAAATTAAAATTGTCTGTTAAGGCCCTATTTTTCGGCACATTGTTTAAAATTTGCTTTTAGAATATTTGATAGGCATGTTTTTAAAGTCCGTAGAATCCAAATTTAACGAACTTAAATAATATTATTCAGAAAATTTTGAAACTTTGTTTTTCTACTTTAATCTAACATGGCAAGAAGTCATTACATTTTGGTGGAAATGGGGCAACCGGAAGTGGCACTTTCCTAGAAGCTATAAATAGTTTTTCATAGAAAAAAAGCAAGCATAACATCTTGGATAAGAATTTTACAGGTCAACTATAGTTCTCTGAAACCGCAATAAAACTTTTCGCCTTTTAAATAGTTACAAGCAATTTTCAACTTTCATAGACATACAGGGTGTCTCTTAAATAGGGGGACATGGCTTAACCACAGATTCCTGAGGCTAAAATAAGACGATTTAACCAAACTTGCTTCTACCGGAAAGTTTACCATTTAGCCAGAATTCTGCTTCAAAGTTCTTCACAAAAAAATTAATTTTGCTTGTAATAATCGGACGCTTTATTCGATTTGGATGAAATTTGGTATGACAGTTTATATGGTTATAAGTCATCTTTTAAGGTGATACTTGTTATTGTTAGTGAACCACTAGTGTATGAAACTTAGGTGTCCCAACATTAATTAGACGGTAACTTTTTAATGGCAATGCCGAAAACGTGAAATTATTTTTATGTCATTAAAAATTACTTGTTTGACTTTTGGATAGACCGCTAGATTAAATTTATTTTAAAAATTTAGCAATGCATACACTCAGATTTTATTTTTTCCTGTTTGAACCGTAACAGATATCACAAATTACACAGAGAGAGAAAAGTTTACTATTGAATGTATCTTTCTGAAGAAAAATAATTTCACGTTTTCGGCGTTGCCATTAAAAAGTTACGGTCTAATTAATGTTGGGACACCTAAGTTTCATACACTAGTGGTTCACTATTAATAACAAGTATCACCTAAAAAGATGACTTATAACCAAATAAACTGTCATATCAAATTTCATCCAAATCGAATAAAGCGTCCGATTATTATAAGCAAAATTAAGTTTTTTTCGAAGAACTTTGAAGCAGAATTCTGGCTAAATGGTACACTTTCCGGTAGAAGCAAGTTTGGTTAAATCGTCTTATTTTAGCCTCAGGAATCTGTGGTTAAGCTATGTACCCCTATTTAAGACACACCCTGTATAATGTACTTTGAGAAGAAACTATATTTGCGTGAAACGTAAAAATATTCACAGTAGCAAAGATTAGGATTAACACAGAGGATTTAAAAGTCATTTGTTCAAATGAAATCTGGACGAGGTATACTGTACGGACCGAAATATTTTGGCATTGCGGTTTTAGCTATTGTGCACCCATAATAAAACGATAACGAGTCTTCGGAAAATGATCCCTAGATGAACTATACTTAAGCGAGTATTTACACGTGCCTTCCGCGTCAAGGTCAGGGTCAAATATCGCTTGGTGACACAATAATCTATGAATAACTGACATAAAAACAATGATAGACAAGTGCTCGTTAATTACAGTTAATCTATGGCTGTCAACTATCAACACTAAAAGCTTATAAAAACTGTAGCATTATAATTAATTTTTGTTTCTAAAAATGTTATTTCTTTCGTAGGAATTTATCAAAAGCAAGATAGTCCCCGACATAATAACGAATCCTCCCGAAGAGTTAATTGTCGTTAACTACCCCGACAATTTCGCACGTTTGGGTAACGAAATTACCTTGAAAGAAGCCAAACCCCAACCCGAAATAGACTTCACAACCAAACCAAACACCTATCACACTTTATTAATGGTAGACCCGGACGGAGGCGACCTTCGAAGTGTGCTCCACTGGATAGTGTTTAACATCCCCGAATCCAATGTCACTCAAGGTCAAACCAGGGTAGAGTATCTATCACCTGGAGCGCCAAAAAATACAGGGACCCATCGATATGTCTTCTTGGCGTACGAACAAGACGCGAAGAAGGAATTTGATTATCAGGAAATAAAGGCAGATCAATTCGAACCTAGGTTCCATTTTTCAGTAAAGGATTTCGAAAAGAAATATGGGTTTAAGGGGCCGATAGCTGGGAATTTCTTTGTGGCGCATTGGGACGAATCAGCTACCAAATAGGCGGCGAAGCAGTTACCACAATAATTAAAACAGACACACTTTTTGTAAGAAATATACAGGGTGTTAAGTAAGTGATCAATGCTTAACCAATGGTAGAACTGACCCCAAAGATAGTAAATCTGGTAATAATTTTTGTTGAACATACTTTCTACAAGAACTAGAGGCCTTTAAAACTGACCAATAACGTCATAGTTCAAAACTTTATAAAAAAGTAAAAATCAATGTGATCTCTGGAAAAATGTGATACCTGTCACAAATGACATAAAATCATTGACGTCTATTTGGAAATAACTCTCTGTACCGTCTTACAACAGCACGACTATTTTGTAATGTCTCGCTATAAACCATATTCATGTCTGCCTACTCTTGGTTGGTGAAGGTAAATGGCATTTTAAGAATATCAAAAAAACAGAATATAAATTGTACGTCTATGCAAAAAAAACATTTAACGTCAGATTGACAATCAATATTTTTTCCAGAGAATACATTGATTTTTACTTTTCTATAAAGTTTTGAACTATGACATGATTGGTCAGTTTTAAAGGCCTCTAGTTCTTGTAAAAAGTATGTTCAACAAAAATAATTGCCAGATTTGCTATCTTTGGGGTCAGTTCTACCATGGGTTAAGCGTTGATCACTTACTTACATAACACCCTGTATAATAAAATCAATACTTATAAATTAACATAAAATAAATTTTATAGGAAATATTTACGAAACCAAATGAATGTCAAAGTTGTACTTTTTAATTCATATACAGGCTGTTTAACAACTTCAGGTTAAATAGATTTTTTTTCCAAAATTATTATTTATTTAATTCTCGAAGTGTACATTTTTAATGTCACTGGCAGACATGCATTTTTTTATACTGACTTAAATAAATTATGTATGGTATAATATAGAACACTTTTAACAAATAACTTGGTAGAATTGAGTACTATAGTATGTTCACAGAATAGACATTCATACAGAAGCGACAGTCAGAGAGAGAAACGAAAATTAGAGAGAGAAAGAGTATGCCAACAAATTTAAAGGACTAATCGGATAAAATCGGATTGTTTCGGCATATCTTCGTATCTTACGATTCTCTTTCTTTAGGGGTCAATAATAAAAGTATATTGAGAAACACAAATTGATTTCTAATAAAAACAAATATGTTATTTTTTCAACAAACGATAGAAAAAATCATTATCATAAGGAAAATCATTATATGTATTTCACGTATTCTGAAAGAGCTGTTGTCTCAGCTTGTCACGCCCATGTATTTTAAGGTTATGGCTAATTCAAGCAAACCAAGCACGTGTTCTCACTTTTGACATATGTCATTTTGTAAACTGTTTGTGAATTTTAGAAGTTGTATTAGTTTCTAATTAACTGGATAAAATGAAGAAAGTAGAATCGGGAGGACTTGTGTGTTCATATAACGACTGTATAAATAGATTTAAAAAACGGAGAAAGGGAAATGTAAGTTTTTTTTTCGTTTCCGAAAGATCCAGAAATGTAAGTTGTGTAAAACGACATGTAAAATGTATATTAATTTAATAAATATAGGTGTAAAATGTGGCTCAAGGCCTGTGGAAGAGAAGATTTGATGGAGAAGGATATATGGGCCATATTCATCGAGTCTGACGTTTGTTTCCCACATCAAAGATATAGAAAATTCTGCATTGTAATAAATTTGTAAAATTCAGGTATTTTGTTTAATAATTTTATCTGATCTCTTTTTAATTCGTTAATAAAATTAAAATTTTAGTACTTTTGTGTTCTAATTTTTCTTTTATCATTTAAAACAATTTAAATTTCGCGCGTAAATTTGCCAACAAATTTAAAGTTCAAGGTCATAAACGTAAAATCGCAACAACAATGGTGCTGGCAGGGAGTGTCGCTTCTGTATAAATGTATTCTGTGACTATAGTATGTTCAAAAAAATCCTAACTCGGAGTAGGCTATGAACTAAAAAAACGTATGTTAATTTGAAACTATTTAATTTAATGTCGATTTGGCACGAGATTTTGTCAAAAATGTTATCTAGAGAAATCAAAGCTTTTCTTCTTGAATTCTTATTTTTAACAATAGTAATACATTAGAAAACGGCGAATGGCAATATTATGTATCTCTCTTCATCATCTTTTCTCCTTAGATTTACATTTCACGATCAATTTTGACTTGACTTTTGAATTGAATAATGATCAGACATAGCCGACTCCGAGAATTAGATTCTTTACTGAACACACTGCATAATTCAATAAAATATTATATTTATATTTTGTAAATATTTATTCCTGTGTAATCCTTATGTAATACCTTTGAAACACCTGTTTTTTATATTTACCTAGTAATTTTCCTACGCCAACATTATATAAATAAATAATGCATTTTTTATTTTATTTCTTTAAGATGTATAAGAAATATTCATATTTACTCATCCATTAGTCATTACATTTATCATTTTAGTCATTTATCATTGCTTTCAACAAAACGATGCAATATATTATGCATGTGATTTTTTTCAAGGTATACATAGAAGATTAACATGGGAAATAGGCTATTCCACAGTAATCAAAAATAGTAAAAGTTTATAGAAAATAAGAATGATAATAGTTAAAGGATAAGGAAAACCATATTTCTTTTATTATAAATTATTCCTTCTAGAAGACACGGGGAGTTTTGCTTTTGATGATGCAGGACACGTGCACGAGTGTTTGAGCAAATAGGATCCAAGTATGACCTCCGATTTTGAGAAGCCCCGCCCTAACTAAGAATATACTTCTTCGGGTGTGTCGGATCTGTTCGGTTGCTGTTCGGGTGACGTTTTAATTTATTTATTTTTATAAAATGAGAAAAAAAGTAAAATAAATTAAGTGAAATAATTTAATATACGTCTCTAATAATGAATTATAATATTACAATTTAAATACATATTATTATTTTGTAATTTGTTTAACAATTTTTCGTGGTTTGTGAACCACTGTTTGTTTACTTCTGGTATATCCACATTACCTACGTCACAAAGCAGATTTAAAATTCGGACCTTAATATCTCGCTTATTTGGAGGAATTTTTAACTCGGACTTTCACATGTGGTCTTATATTTTTATGTATTTCAAGAAAAAAAATTTTTAAAAATGTCGTGGAATAGCCTATTAGTTTTTCGTAAAACCGTTACCCCCCGTTTTAATTTACGGCAATGGTTGTGGTGTCAGTACAAAGATAAAAACATTCCCCATCCGAAAATACCAAATATGTACGTAGAAATTATCCAATATTTTAGGCCCATAAATTAATTTTAAAATTTATTAATTTTCCTATTAATAGCAGTAGCCATGCCAAATTTAAACAGAAAGATAAACAAATGCTTGACATTTTACTTGTCAGAATAGGTTATGGTTAATTGACATGACTCAAAAGTAATGCCTCTTGACAATGTCAATTAATCCATTCTGACAGGTAAAATGTTAAGCATTTGTTTATCTTTTTGTTCAAATTTCACATGGCTACTGCTATTGATAGGAAAATTAATAATTTTTTTAATTAATTTATGGGCCTAAAATATTGGATATTATCTACGTATTTGGTATTTTCGGATGGGAAAATATTTTATCTTTATATTAACATCACAACAATACTGCGTAAGTTAAAACGGAGGGCAACGGTTTGCGAAAAACTGATTTCCAATGGTTAATCTCCTATGTACAGAATGTCCCATTTTCAACATAGGTTGCCATTTAAAAAATCATAAGTTTGTGTTACATCTCGAGTATTATGAAGTTTTCAAAAAATCTAATTACGCCGTCTTATTTTACCTAAAAAATGGTGGTATATGATGCAAAATTTATAAAAACATTTATTTATAAAGTTTCTGGTAATTACATTGCAATTATAAAATGTTTGTGTGCTTTTGTCATCGACCTTTAAACTAATGGACCAAGTGTCTCCTATTCTTTTATTGTTAGAATAATGCTCCAATATAAAAGGATAGAAATATATATTCTGTCCTTCAACAGTGCGGAAGTTCTCAGTTAAAGTATACTGCGCATGCGTTCGAACTCATTGTACATCTTTTTCAGTCATATGTAAACCTCTATACATCGCTCTCTATCACTAAATAGTTGTCAAAATCTACATTTGACGTTTCATGACTGTATTATTTACTTTTTTTGGAGAACATTTACAATCATTTCTGTCAATACATACGTATATGTGTTGTGAAATGTGTATGCGACAAAATAATGGGGAAACAGTGTATTTCGTGCAGTCAGCAGTACGTACGCGGTTCAGCTGTGTTATTTCATATGTAAGTCCTTATTAATTATTACTTGTTCCCTATAATATAATATGTATATAATATATTGTATTAAAAATATATAATACAACTAATTATGCACAAAAAAATTAAATCTATACTCTCAGCAATTATGCACCAAGTATAACAAGTTAGGAACAAATCAATTTTTTTATTTTGCCGCGTTTTCTCAACTTCCGTACTGTTGAAGGATAGAGATACTATGTCTGCACCGTTATGGCGGGACAAGCGTTTTGCTCGTACGCTGCGTCTATTAGTTTAAAGGTCGATGGCTTTTGTTATAAGGTAAACAATGCGTCATAATGTTAAATAGCTTTTATTATCATAAATAAATGTTTAAGAAAGCCAAATAAAGTTATTCATTAACATTAAGCGTTATAAAATTTTATTTCCTTGAAGCTCAAAATTGTTTTTCATAGAAAAAATCTTTAAATATTGTTGTAACCAACATGCGAGACTAATATCGATATATTTTAATACAGATTTCGACGAGCGCCCTGAAAAACTATAAAAATACTACTAACTAGTACTAGTACATGTGTCCCGGAAAGAAGTATGAGTAATTGTGACTTCCCTGTATTTCAAATTGCAATGTAATGTATACAGGTGACCCACAAAGATTGAAACTATCTTTACCTTTAAACAAATACTATAAAATGTCATGCCAACTACATAAAGTTTTTAAGAAAATGAGACACATGATAATTAAAATAAATTAAACCTCGCCAACTATTAGTCACTAGCTAATAGAGGCATAGCAGATCTCAGCAACCAGGAATTCCAACTCGGGGCTGCAACAATAGTTTGGGTTTAGTAGAACACGTACAGCACGGTACAAAACAAAGAAATACTCAATATCGTTTGCAATAAACAAAAAATTGTCTTGTACTCGTAAAAAACTTTGTTAATCTCGCCACAAAGTCAAAGTTCAAAATATACTACACAAATATTTGTAAAACCTTGTAAAACTATAACACATAACCCTACACTACTTCAATTTATTCAAAGAAGTTTAATTATCACTCAAAATATTTCGAATAACTCAAAAATTAATTAATCCTAACTTGGAAGTTTCGACAAGTGTCAAAACCTCAAAACATTAAAAAGTAAAAGTAACTAAAGCAAAGTTGGTACCTAACACGTGATGCTTCGATACCAAAATGGTGGCTTCTAATCTCCATAGATCACCAACTTTTCACACACTTTTTAGCCGCATAAAATGCTTAATGGCTATACTTTTGTATTAAATCTCTTCACTATAATGTTAATTTCAATTTATCACTAATTAATTATTGCTATATATCAATTTTTTTTATGAAATTTGTCGGAAACGAGAGACATGCTTATGCATACGAGCTTACGCATCAACGTCTTCCAAAGTCTTCCTACGTCTGTTTCAGTTCAATGAAGGGAAGGGGAGTCTGTTGCAAATGTATGACGGGTGTAAGAGAGAGAGGGAAGATGATCTCTTCAGTAGGGTAGAAAGAGATGGAGAATAGCTGTCAAATGTTTAGCATAATTAATTTTTATTAATTATGAAATAAATATATGAAATGATGTAGAATTTTTTCTAATTTACGAAAATATAATTCACATTGCCAGTAAAAATTTCTTTACCCCGTAAATTGATGTCAAAGTCAAAAATTATAAACTATACCCCTATTTGTTTGAATATTAAACAATAAAGAGATGATTTTCGCTCAGTATTTTTATAGGTATACATATAGAATCTTTTCCAAGGAACTGTTTTATAGCATTTATCCATTTTTATTTCAATACTTTTATTTCTAGAAATTCACACAGTTGTTCAAATACACTAAAAATACGTACACTTACGTAACATTCTCTTTACAATCAAATAATATTACTAGCAAGTTTATATCTCCACCCATTTTTGAATTATTGCTCCAAAAGTCAATATACCCCACATTTAGATAAAAAATTCAAAATTTTCAAAAATCTAATTATTATGTATCTAGATACTTCTCAATGCGCTGATTCCAAATTTTGAAACCGCAGGTCGATATCTCATTTCGTTCTCTAGATATTGAGATTTAAAGTTTTGCTCAAAACTGCCCATTTTTGGGTAATAACCCAAAAATGGGTCGAGATATGAATGTGGCGACAACACCATTCGATTCTACGGGCAAAATTACATAAGTACACCAATTTTCAGATTTTTTGTACACCGCATACAATCTCTAAAGCAAAATAACTGAAAATGGCCAAAAATCGCAAAAATCCTAAGGGGTACCCCTTACGATTTTTTCAGATTTTGGCCATTTTCAGGTGTTTTCAATCTTTTATTCATAAAAAATGAACCGGTTGGACAAAAATTATGAAAATTGCTATACTTATGTATTTTTGGCCGTAGAATCGAATGGTGATGTCGCCAAATACATATCTCGACCCATTTTTGGGTTAATACCCAAAATTGGGCAATTTTGAGCAAAAATTTAAATCTAAATATCTCGAGAATGAAACGAGATATCGACCTGCGGTTTCAAAATTTGGAATCAGCGCATTGAGAAGTATATGGATACATAAAAATTAGATTTTTGAAAATTTTGAAGTTTTTATCTAAATGTGGGGTATATTGACTTTTGGGGCAATAATTCAAAAATGGGTAGAGATATAAACTTGTAGTAATATTATTTGATTGTAAAGAGAATGTTACGTAAGTGTACGCATTTTTAGAGTATTTGAACAACCGTGTGAATTTTTAGAAATAAAATTATTGACATAAAAATGGATAAATGCTATAAAAAAGTTCCTTGGAAAAGATTCTATATATCCAATAAAATTATAACACGAACACATACTATTTTTGACATACCAAAAGTTATTATTTAAATAATTATGACTACAATAAAGTCAATATTATATTCTGTATGATATTGGTAGTAAAACATTAAAATATTTATTATTTTACAATGATATTGGAAGGAAAAACAAGCCATTTATACGGCCAGAATCGCTCCATATTGTCCCGTACTGCTTTCTTAAGAGACTCCGCCCTTCGGCCAATAGAAGAGCTCGTGAAAATATTGATAATTGTTGCGAAAACCACAGAAAACTAAGACAAATCTTTAATTCAAAAACATATTATTAAATTATTCAATTAATGCAGATATTTTCGTATATTTTCAAATTATTTTCAATAGCACAAAAGTAAATAAAAAAGTTTAATTTTACTTTCAATGATAAATGAATTATATTTATAAAAAACTGTCCATGTTTTGATAAAAGGTACAAAATTAGTATTCATCACTATTTATGTTAAATTTGTTCAGTGTTATTCCAAATTTCTGTGTAACATATGCGAATATGAAGGAAATATTTGTTATAACAATTTTTACTGAACTTGTACTATGTCAGTATTACAACGTACAAGACTTACAAGAGGTAAAAATAAAACAATTATTATTTTTCATATTGTGGTGCTTTTTCCGAAACAGCTTTGACAAGAGTTACGCTAGAATCATTGGCTATAAGAAAATCAGTTTTTCTATTTTGGTTGTTTAATATGTACTTTATAAAATTCATTTGGATGTCATAAAATACTTCTTTAAAGAATTCAAACCCAATTTCTATTAACTACGTTTCTAGACAAATGACATTTTAAAGTAAATATTATTTCTAGAAGACCTACTATTCAAATGTTTTCAACAAGCAAATAAAATATTAAATAGTGCTAATCAATATTCATAAATTAGAAAATGAAATAGGTAACGAATATTTTTTACAAAGAACCAAAATAAAAAAAATCTGATGTGGCCAACACAAAACCTCCCGCTATTTAATTTTTATTAATTTATTTACTATTTTCTTTATAAAATGTCACTATTATTAATTTGAAGTGATTAGTTTTTTGGCAGTGACATATACTGTCAGTTACATTCATTAGAAATATGAACTGTTTAATAAAGGAATTGTGTTTATCTTAGGCTTCGGGACTAATAATATTTTTTTTTTTAATTTATCTGTAAAATATATAAAAAAGTATTAATGTATTCCTGTAGACAATTCAATAATCTTTAATTTTCATAAGACATAAAATGCGAAAAAATGGCATTTAATGGTATTTTTTGAAGAAAAACCATTATGAACTTCAGGTAAAATGTCATTTCCGGTTATCCAATTTACACCAAAATCTAATGGCTTCTATTCGTATTAGAATAGGATACAAATACAAGGTTTCAGAATTTTCTGAATGATAGTATTTGAGTTAGAGCGAAGACAAAATCCATACACACACACACACACACACACACACACACACACACACAATACACACATCATCGTGAAAATGTTAAAATTGGATTCTAGGGACCTTAAAACGTGGTCATTTACTAAAATCTCGATATGTGATTTTTAGCACGATCCCTATACCTCCCTTACCAAGGGTAGCGGGAGGTAAAAATCATGTTTTATGAAACTGGTATTTTAATGTACTATTAGTACCAATTTTTAAAGTGTTTGTTGTTATTTTGCAGAAATTTTCCGACAAATTTATCGTCCCAGACGTAATTGAAAATGCGCCACTATCAATGCTATATATTTACTATCCAAAAAGCGATAAATTCGCCAAATTGAATCGTCTGATTCCTTCAAGATTTCTCCAAAATCCTCCAGATTTATATCTCCTTGACAATGTCATGCAACCAAATAACTCTTTTCTAACTTTAATTATGGTGAACGCAGATTTTCCATCGAGAAAAAATCCTCAACAAAGAAATTTTCTTCATTGGTTAGTAGGAAATATTCCTTCGGGAAATTTTACATCGACGGATTTAATAGCATCGTACTTTCCTGTAAACCCAGAAAAAGGGTCTGGGAAGCATAGAATTGTGTTTTTGATGTATCTTCATAAAGCGAAAATTGCGTTTAAGGAAAATATTATCAAGAAGAATTCGACTGTGGCCTTGAGATATAAATTTTCGGTGAAGGATTTTGAGAAAAAGTATAAATTGGGAGGTCCCACTTTCGGGAATTTCTTCAGATGTCAATTTTAATGCTACAGCCACATCTCAAAACTATCCAAGTACTTTTTGTCCTTTAGATGGGAAACAATGTAAATTTTCATGATATATAGGTTTTTGTGTTTATCGCAATAAAATAATTTAAACCTCTATTTTGTTTTACTTTTCAGACATTATAATACCCGAGAAAAAATGAGTAAAGTTGTAAAAAAATTCTTGTGACGTAACTGGCCCAAAATAAAAGAGACTACTTGCCCCCTTTTCAAAAGAAAACAGTCAGAAATTTATTAAATTTATTAACAATTTGCTTTAATAATATTTTTCTGAGTGATTTTGTGAAATCGAATGAAATATTCAGATAAATTAGTAGCTGGTTTGTTTATTTTTTAACCAATTGAGCTCAAATTTGGTGTAGAGTTTTATGAAGATGTGTTTTTTAATTTATTATCAAAAAACTGCGATTTGTAAACCCAAAATAGACAGCAATTGTTCCTTCCTGTAGGATATTGATAGCCCATAAAATTTTAGGATATATTACTACACGCGGTATGTTTATTTTTTAACCAATTGAGCTCAATTTTGGTATAAGGTTTCACGAAGATGTATTTTTTGATTTTTGACCCAAAAACTCCAGTTTGATAAAGAAAAACCGACAGGAATTGTACCTTCTTGCACGATTTTGACAGCCCATGGAACAATCGTGTACTACTACGTCCAGTTCGTTTATTTTTGAACCGATTAAGCTCAAATATGGTACAAAGTTTTATGAAGATGTATTTTTTGTTTTTTTACCCAAAAACCCCGGTTCAGTTGTGTAAAGTCGACTGGAATCATATCTTACTGTAGGAATGTACGAAATTGAAATATTCGGATATAATACAACCCGGTTTCTTTATTTTTGAACCATTTGAGCTCAAATTTGTTATAGGCTTTTACGAAGATACATTTTTGGATTTGTTTACCCAAAAACTCCAATTTGGAGACACAAAACAGATAGGAACCTTACCTCAGCTCCTGGAGTTTTTATCTATTAGCTAGTCTCTTTACTTTTGAACCAATTGGGCTAAAATTTGGTATAGGGGTTTAAAAGGGTGTAGATTACGATTTTTTGGTCGTAATTTGGAGTAAGAACCCAAAAATAGAAGGAATTTTACGGGAATAGGTCATAACTAAAGAAGAGCAGATTCCAAATCCATTATTATATTTCATGAATTGAATTCGCGGCTATCTGCCTAATTTGACTTAGACTTTCGATTTCTGATGCCAAAAAGGCCGTTAATTGTGCGAAAAACCCAAATTCCATCGAAATCGCCAGAATAAACTTGACATTTCAATGTAGCAATATGGCGTCGGTTGGCGAATATAGATTCAAATATCTCGCTTATAAATTAATTAATCGCAAAAAGAGGGACACCATTAGAATCAGCGTAAAAAAGCACATCTAATAGGTATAATTAATTAATTTTAGAATAAAACTGATTTTTTGAGAAAAAACGATGTTCATTTTTTTCGCTGAAAGTATATAGGGACCCACTCACAAGACGCCATCATTAGTCGTTTTTTAACAGGCAAAGATGCAGGTCCTCTGCTCATTGAAAGTGATTAATAATAAGTAATATTCGTTAATTAACACTATTTTAACGACTCATAATTGTTATTTCTGATGTGTACGGTGCATTTTGTCATGGTTTCGTGTTTAGAAAACATAATTTTTGAACTTGCAAAAATTTGTTGTGAGCGATGTGACAGCTGGCCATTCCGCCATTTTGAATTCTTCTGAGTGACAGCTGTGGTGACAGCGAGCGCGGTTAGAATCTGTTGAATATTAATTAGTTATCAATAATTAAAGTGTGAAAGAAAATTTCGAATCATTTCAAGTAAAAATTTAACATATTTAACCATTTTTCCAAAAATTTTGAGGTGTTGTCAGAATTATGACTGTCATGTTTGAGGTTAATGAGTAACTTTAAATTAATTACGAACAATTATGAGTCTGTAAAGTGTATAGTGACATAAAATAAAGTGAGTTTGACTGAAAAAATGTATAGTGTTAGACGGAGGACGAATGACTGCAGAGGAAATGGATACAAGGATCACTATGAAATATAAAAACAAGGTAAAACTCAACGCTGTTGAGGTTTTGCTTATGCGTTCTGCTTTTCCAGCATATGTGCTAACTGTCATTTCTTTCCCTTATAGTTAATAAGTTAGCTAATTGACTGTGCATGTATTTATTTACTAATCAACATGTTTTCAGCTTAATTAAAACGTTCTTCCACAGCATAACGTCTTTTTCAGCTCTCTTACAGCTATTTTTAAGTTATTTTTGTAGTCTTTCAGTGGTAGGGACCCATATTATAGGTTAGGTCGCCGGTAAGCTGAGCCCTGATGTAATCCTGGTGTTCCTACACGAGCTGGATGAAGACATCCCGATGAGCCAAGCAGAATCTACAAATATTAATATTTTTTCTTATTTCCAGTTAAGTTAGTTATAGTTTTTTTGTTGTAAAAATTTCCAATCGTACAAAAATAATCTTAAAATTGATATTTAAATTAATACTAAATATAGAGTACGATACATGGGGTTTTTACGGTGATTTATGTGCTATTTTTTTTTGCAAAAATAATTAATTTTCATTAATCGGATGTCATAAAAGAATAGCAAAGTACCATAATTCATGAAATAACATTAAAATAATTAATTATATGGTGACAATTGTATTCTGCAATTAGTAAATGCAATTTTTGTTTAATTAATGATTAATACATTAATCTAGCTCACTTAAAATAACATTTTTATTCAATTTAGAGTAAAATACAATTATACTTGCCGTCAAATAAATATGGATTGGAGATTTCTCCACTGTTGCCAATAGGGCTCTTGCAAGAATTTTTATATGACTTCTAAGTATTAAATTTGAAAAGATATTGTTCTTTAAAGAGCCTCAAATTTGAAAATATCACGAAATATCCTTTAGATATTTTACAATTAATTTTTGAAATTTGGATAACATTTTGAATGTCACGTGATCAGAAACAGAATGTGACGTCAGAGTACATACATCTTCAGGGTTCTAAGGTGTCAAGTGTATTGTCAAAGTTGTCAAACAAGTGTCAAATAAGAATCACGACCAGAACTTTAAAGTAAAATATATTATCAATTTATATAATAAATTCAGTTTTTATATTTTATTTTACCTCAACTCTTTAACACTCCTTATTTCGGTAGCAGTAAAACAATCGTTCTGATATAAATTCAGCCATCATCCAGCTATCGACCTTCGGTAAATTGTCCGACTTAGCTTGAGTGTAATTTGAATTAGCCATTATTACTTTATTATTCATTTACAATAAGCAATGTCAGCGTCAAATGTCAAATTAAATGATTTTGTTATTAACATGTGACAAACTTTAGCCTACGTTTATTTATATAAATAATATGAATAAACGTAGGTGATGGAAAAACTATTTTCCTATTGGCTATTAATGATGTAATGTATGTGCTTCTACGTCACAGGAGTGGGGGGTAGTTTTTCAGGACGCCAATCTTTTTATTTAATTATTTCCACAAATAACAACAAATTATTAAAATAAAAATTATTACTAAGAAAATCAATCCATAAACTTTCATTTCGTTGGTCATGTAGAAAATGCTAAGTTATGAAGAAGCGGCAACACCGTAAGGCAAGGGACAGGGTGGGAGAAGGGAAACATTTGAGCATCAATCCATATTTATTTGACGGCGAGTATAATTCGGTACTTTGTTAAATATCATAACCTATAAAATAACATTTTTAATTAAAATTACAATGAACAAATACTTCAGCACATATGTCACACTCGCTGGAAAGGCAGAAACTCGTCAAAATCTGGATAATTCCCCCCCTTTAACCCCCCAAAAACATGATGCACTCTTAAAATTATCCAGAGTTGACTTGGAAGCAACCATTTACACTGTTATTTCAATGTCTTTGTCTATGTGCACCCGTACCTGTTTAGCTAACTAGATATACCCGGGTAGGTAACAAAATCCTGCATTTTTTTTGCCCCGTTTCGGTAACAATTCGCGCGTCGGCAGGAATTGGGCGCCGCGTCGCCTGGCGGACTTTCTATTGCCGCTGTAGCGCCAAGATAAGACATCTTGGCACTATGGTACGACTTTACGTCGGTGGTAGTATCGAAAGAGTCGGGTTATTTTGTTCGTTCTTGCTTCTCGCGATGGGGTAAATGAGATTAGGTTACGGGTTCAATTCCCAATAAATAAGTGATTTGGTACAATCACTTAATAATCAACAAATAAACAATGGTATACATGTAATTAGAGAAATAAATAAAGCGCTTGTATGTATAGGAAGTTAGGATTAGTAGGAATAGTGAATAAAAGTAAATACTAAAGTATAAATAACGAAATCCATTTTCGTTTATATTCACAGCTACGAAAATAAGAAATATAAATAAAATTATAAATAAGACTTTATGGTTCGTGTCCACAGCTTCGAAAATTAAACGTAAATTAACATCAACTGTCATATTCATAATTAACAAGCAATAATAACAACTTTAAACCTTACAACGCATTGTACGCAATCATATTATGCGAACCTATGTCTTTAGACAGCTTTTTAATAGTATATTATGATACAAGTGTATAAGCTAGCCTTTAAAGCACGCACAAGTTTAAAGCCACGACGCGTAGCGGAGTGGTTTTAATGTCGTAGTGCTTTAAAGGCTAGCTTATACACGTGTATCATACGCTATTTTTTATTATAAATGCATCATAACCATTTAAAACTGAAAATTATTGCAAATCATACGGTTTTGATTTTTGATCTAGTGAGTATTTGAGCGTTTCCAAGGAGACAGCAATTTTTGGTATTGTTTACTTTAAGGGCCGGTCTTTCCACCTTCGGATAAAGTTCCGGATAAAGTTATCTGGTGGATAAATCAAAAATGTGTCTTTCCACCTTCAGATAAGGTTATCCGCCAGATAAGTTATCCGGAACTTTTCTACTGGATAAATATGATATCTGACAGAAACATATAAATCGATGCAATAAATCGCAAAAAATGTCAAATACATAATATTTTGATACAAACATGTAATTTCACATATTTAATTATTATTATAAATGGATGTGGAAAAAAAATAAATACAAACAAATAAAACATTACGCATTTAAACTTTGAGAGACAAGAGTTCTTGCTTCTCATACCTTGTTCCATCATCTTGTCCATCCTTGGTTACTCATTCTCACTGTTAACGTAGTTAATATTGCTGTAATCAAATTTTATCATTGTTATAATCAAGTATTATCATTATTGTCATCAAGTTAATCATTACTATGATAAAATTTGACTTCAATTATACTATTTTAAATTTAATTTTAGAGGCAATACACCTCGCCGCTGTGTATGTCTTTTTATTTTCTGTGACATACTTATACTTGCACCTTAGTACAAGTAATAATTTCTAAATTACTGGAGCTCTCACGTTAGTCAAGTTTCAATTTTTATAATCCTTAAACATTTCCAAATGACTTTTAATTTATAATTTTTTGATCACAGGAAATATTTGTAATTATGTCAAAAAGATCATAACCACAAATGTCAAAACATAAATATTAAGCAACTTGATCGAAACAAAACTTACATGGCATTTTCTTGCTCTGCCTTATTACATTTGCAATGCTGCTGTCTCTTTTTAATTTTATCAGAGATTTTGGAACTGCATATACTGCACGTATCTGTCAGATAGTTATCCGTCAGATAAATTTAAAATGCAAGACAGAAAAAAGTTATCCGTCGGATAAAGTCTCAGATAAGTTTATCTGGCGGATAGCTATCCGGAACTTTATCTGATGGTGGAAAGACCGGCCCTAAGTCAACAAGTCAATATTTTTTTTTTTCATTGTTTTAATTGTTATTCATATTTATTGTCATTTTTCGTTACCTAGGTAACTAAAAAATTTAGCGTGTTTTAATGGTCGATTTACGCACGCTTTTGCGTGTTTTAAAAAACGATTATGATGCATGTATAATAAAAAGTTATATTTAAATTGAAATCATTTTGCCAGAACGTAAATTGGCAGCTCAAATAACAGTTGTTATGTATATGCTTATTTTTTTGTAAAATATTTAACATTTGCAAATCCTTGTATTTATGTTTTATGTTTAATTTTATTTTCGAGAGCTGTGAACACCTTCATAGGAATCTATTGTTTATATCGTTATTTTTATTTTTAAATTAATTTTTATTTTCGGAGCTGTGAATGAGGTTTTAGAATTACTATTTAATTGCGCCACCAGGTACGGGCCGAGCACTGATAAGAACTGTATGTATATATATATGTCTGGCCATCCCTACCGCTAGTTGTATGGGATGGCCCATGTATGATTTGCGCCATGATATCGTCTTAAGTCCTTGGATGCAAGGCAAAAAAAGTCCAAACTAACGTTTTGGCAACTCTTAAATTCCTACAAATAGTAGGTAACCTATAGACTTTGAAAATTGTGCCATTATATTGTAAATAAAGATAATGAATGAATAAATAAATAATAATTACAATAAAAATGTAAAACAAATATACACAAACACAAATTAGTATTATAAGAATCCAATAAGACATCACAGAACAAAGAAAATTGGACCTCAGGCCACTCGGACCCCCAGAAAATCTACGACACATCGAAAAATTCAAAGTAAGTCAAATAGCAATAAATAAATATTATTAAATAACTAATACGTAATATATTTAGCTGAATAACTTCATCCCAAGAAAACCACTCCAGAACCACTCGGGATTATGCAAAATAGACAGTCAGAAAACTCAGGATAAGTATGTTGAATAATAATTATTAAAAAATGAATAAATAATTAATAATTAAATTTTTTACAACCAGGAATCTACAAGGAGTTTCTCCATAGCTAAACCTCACGGACACTGAGAAAATATCCATTGGACAGGTAGGAAAAAATAATAATAACTTTGAAAAATACAATAAACATCTGTCTTATTTTTCAGGAGTCCAAGAGTCTTCAGGAATTCCCTATTCAACAAGCTGTCACCCCTAATTTGAAGAATTACCCCCCTCCCCCCAATTATTTACATATGATTATATTTTAAGTACTCATTGTAAACCTGAGCCATATTTCGATGTAACGGCTCCTAATAAAAAAAAAAATAAGAACAAATAGTTAATAAGTACACGTACACATTACAAATCACACTAGAGTAAGAAAAATATTAAATAAAAATAATGGCACGATTTTCTTATGTCTTTGCGCCCATTAAATCTTTGAAATTCACTCGCAATTCGGGAAATCTGCGGCCATTTTTGCGGTAAAAATACAAAGAAGTAATTTATTTATTTTATTTATTTAAGATAAAGATCAACAGGTCAATGACCCAATAATAGATAAAAAAAAACATATACAAAAATATATAACGAAGATACACATATAATAATAATATAGTAGATGTATAAGAAAAGAATTACAAATTAATCAAATGAGTAAGCCAGTATTTTTGAACATTGGTTCCTAAAAGCAGAAATTGAGATACTGAAAGTATCAACCTGATTATAAATTGAATTCAAAAGCGTGCACATAGAAAATAGCGGAGATTTCAAAAGCATATTTGTAGAAGCTCTAGACAGGCAAAAACATTTATTGTTTCTAGTTTTGTTTGAAGGAGCATGGAAGGAAAGGAGAGAAAGGGTTTCAGGATCATCAACCAAATTATGAATAATGATAGGTTTTTGGTATAATAGATATTTACACACCAAGTGAGCTAAGGTAATGTTTATTCATGAGAAGAAAGTTTAGTTCACGAGCCCGTAAGGGCTAGTGAGTTAATTTCTTCGAGTGAATAAACATTCTTAGCTCACGTGGTTTGTACAATATTTTATTCAATTTTGACGAAATACTGATAGAAACCATTATAATATTTAATTTTGACAAAATAAAAAACTGATCAGTAAGTAGGCTGAGCATGACAATCGTCGCTGATAGACGTCAAGTCATGTATTTAAAATGCTTTATTCTCTGTCATTTGTGCCGTGAAAAATAATTAAAATGGCTGATAATAGCTTTGTTCGATGACATGTACTAGGCCGCCCTAGTGTTAACTTTCTTACACTAACATGTTTTATGAGAAACGGGCAGCTTCTGGCAGGCTGTTCGATGACAAAAATTTTAAGAACTAGTGCTCACGTTTCTGACCTGACTCGCGAGGTGGTGTAGAAAGTGCAGACTAGGAGTAGGGGTAACTAAATGTTGTTCGGTACACATTTTAATTCTATCCTATCTACACATCTGTTTATTAAACTAAAATTTTTAATGCACGTTCTCTTTATTTTGTTATATAAAGAATTAATTAATATATCTGTCTCTGAATCTGATGAAGAATCAAGTGATGATTGATCTTCGTCAGAATCGTTTATATATAAGCTTTGCTGCTTTATGATATGACTGTGTTTATAAACAACCTAACCTTTTACACCTTTGGTTACGATTGGCTTGATTACTCACAGCTGAGCAAACTTGCCCAAATATACACTAGTGTGTTTTATGAAACCACAAGAATTAGATTGTACTAGTGTACACTACACTGCACTGCACTATTCTGCTCTGCACTTCAAGCACTTCTCATCGAACAGAGCTAATGTCTGATAAATATTATGGCAAGAGTGAGTTAAAATTTTGTGAGAGTGATTTAATTTTTTTTTTAATTCACATGTGAAAAAAGTGTTACTTATAGTTGTTGCTATGGAGTTAATAATGACAGTTTAAGACGTCAAAATTGAATAAAATATATTTCGTAGAAATAATATTAATAATAATTGCAGCTGTAAGCTTATGGCACAATAAATGTTACTAGAAATAGGCAAAGTAACGGAAATAATAAAAAAATTTAATTAATTAAAGCGGCAGTAGGAAAATCTTCCAAATTAAAATAGATAGAGTAAAAAAAACATTAAATAATAGACGGAAAAGTTTTGCGAATCAAAATTCCTGTTTTGTTTACACTTGGATCATAAGCGTACACAAATGAGTTAGAAGTATAAAGTTACTGTAATAATTATTATTTGACGGCGTCTGTGGAATATCACGATATGAGTATTTCTTTCCCCTACCCCTCAGCTCAAGATTAGGGTCCCGTACTATATAGGTAACTGTTACCCAATGCAATTAAATAATTCATAAGTAATACATAATTAATAAAAAAATTAAGAAATCATAATGTTGTAATACAACATTTTAGTTAAAATTCTATGTATATTTATTGAAACAGTCTGTTCGGCAGCATAAACTGCTGTCTTCTTCAGGATACAAAAATAAATAGTCCATATGGGACAGCATTTGTTGTTAGGGATTCATATTCACATTATTAATTTAAAAGCAATTTTCCTTCGTAATATATTTAGATTAAAACTGCCAAATGATCAATGTAGTTTATTCTCAATCAATCTAGATTCGATTTTTTATTGACCCATCCTTAAATATCGTCGCACCCAGTTGTCGTACAGTTGTAAGAACAATAATTTTAATTAAATATAATAGTTTATTATACATCAAGGTTATGAAGAGTATCATTATGCCGTTCATAGCCTTGGTATATATATTATTATTTTTTTTCACTTCTAATACATACCTAATTATAAGAATTAGTTACAAAATTTATTCCATTATATTGGCAACTAACTTTAAGCGATATTGACATCTGGTGTCAAAAATAATGGAATGAAAACGATAAAATTAATAGTTATTTTTTATACAAGACGATAAAATTGTATTTTATGGACGAGCGATTAAAATTAAGTTCATACTTTAGTATTGATAACATGTAATTATATTCGCTGTTGATTGTTGTGACCGTGATGACGTCATATATTGAAGGTACTTTCTATTGCTTAGTGCCTAGTTATTCACTCAGTATAACCGGTCATCAAAGTAGAAATTCACAGACTGCGAAATGCATTTGTTACTATTTATTTCATTAAATTTATCGTTAATTATATGCATTTCATCTGAAAACATACCCAACAATGTTGTACAAACGGTAAGAGAAAAGAGAAACATTTATTTATTTCGTGACTATAACATTAAAATATCTGACTTTGACATTGATATTAAATTCTTTATTTTTTTCTTATTTTTTGTCCTAAACTTAATTACAGAAACCAAAAGGTACATAATTTTTAAATTTACATATCTCGCTTATACAAAGAGCTAATTTAATCATACTTGTTGTTTTCGACGCAGAATTCAATTCTCTAAAACTTTTATTTGAAACATTTATTATTAAAATCAAAATAACATCATTTTTTCAAGAAAAACTGATCACAGCTTAAAGTAAAGTATCACTTCCGGTTAGACTATTTTAACCAAAATCTATTATGTTATTCCCATTTATTTAAAAGTATTATATACCAAATTTGAAAAGTTTTGGATTATACTTTAATATAGTTTTTCCACAGTATAGGAAACAAACTTTAAATAATAATTGAAAGTGGTCAATTCAGTGTTACCAATAAAAACTACAACATTTCACTTACAAATTAATATTAACAGTTTTTTTTAAATATTTTAGTATGTAGAAGACGCAAAATATAAAAAAATAGTATAAAGAACTCATTTTATTATCAATTAGAAAACTCGCCAAGGCTCGTTTTCTAAATTTTGATTCGTGCGAAAAAGACATGTCTTATAAAACTTGTTCTTTAATATAGTACATATGACCGTAAATATAATCGCAATTATGATTCCATCTTACAGAAAATGGAGGCAAACAAAATAGTCCCTGATGTTATTGACAAGGCGCCAACTGAAAAAATCGAAATATCATATGGTCCAATCGACGTAAATTTGGGAAACGAATTCACAACATTACAAGTAAAAGATATGCCCGTAGTTAAATTCTCTGGTGACGAAAATACATATTACACTCTTTTAATGATCGACCCAGATGCCCCATTTTTTTTGCGCGAAATACGCCACTGGTTCGTAGGAAATATAAAAGGAACCGATTGGGAAACAGGAGAAGAAATTACTGAATACGCTGGAGCTGAACCTCCGAAAGGAACTGGACTCCACAGATACACATTTTTGATATATGAACAAAAAGATAGAATTGATTTTGATGAAAAGAAAACAACAAAAAATTCGAAAGCTCATCGATTGAAATTCAAGACCAGACATTTTGTAAAGAAATATAATTTGGGAAATCCAATTGCTGGTAATTTTTTCCTGGCCCAATGGGACAAGAATATTACAAATTAGTGATGTTTTTTTAAGAAACACTTGGTTGACGTAGGGTTCACATTTTTCAAATATTGTTTCAATAGTGACCTCCATACTTTAAGGATTTGATAAAGGGGACTCAAACGAATCGAAAATTAAGGTTTCAAATTTTCTTATTAATTATTGGTAATTTTTTACCCTTTTTCTGGGTGTAATGATACGCAAAAGACCCTTACATTTCGTAATTTAAAAACGAATTGACCCACAAATATATTTTGGGAATAGGGCACCTGCACGTGACGTTTCAACATGGCGGCCACCAGCTGATCTTGGTCAACCAAACCTTCAGTGTGCATTGTGTCTTACGGAGAAATATCGTGCCGTATGCTTTTATTGTGTTTTTCGTTTTACTGCACTTATTGTTTTATTTGGGAAAAACTGATTAGAGTGTGTAAAAGTGAGTATATGAGGAGTGTTTTCCGTAAAAAAATAAGTCAGGACATTCTTATTATTTAATGAGTTCCAAATTATTAAATTAAACTAACCCAATCCTATTTTTTTGTGTATACTTTTATTGCATATAAAATAATTTAAACATAATCGGATAGGAACATATTGTATGAATATTTAAATATATGTAATTTTCTTTAATAATATATATAAAAAACATGAAAAAATATTTTTTAAATGACAGAATTACAAATTTTGAATGAAGTTTTTTTTAGTAACAGAAAAAATATATATTTGTGTCTGTGTCTCACAAAGGTTTAAAAATTAGATAGGTTATTATTGATTTCATATTGATTTTTAAAAGGCATTTATAATCCTCGTCAAAAAAATGTCAATGTATAAGGATCCACATTATGTATCCACTTAAATTTATCGATTTAACGTACTTTGGCTTCCAAAGATAAATTTTTAACGTATAAACTCAATAAGCTCATTTATATACAATAAAAATACACAATACGACAATAAGAAAAATCTGTTGTGGCCAGCACAAGACCTCTCGCCATTTCCATATTAGGCTATATATGTATTGTATTGCACTTCGCTTTCGAACCGTCGTTTTATAACAAAATATTACAGAACTTTACCCAAATATTGTTTTTTATTGTATTTAACATGTCTTCTGCACACATAATTCTAATTATATCTATTTTATATCATTTTCATGTCAGGGATTGTTCCAATTCATTAACCAGATTGGCGGTATTTCTGATGAATATATGCATTTTACCACAATTTTATCTATAATTTCAAATATTTAATTAATAAAACAATAAGAAAAATTAAATATACTTCCCAGAAAAAGCTATCAGAATGTCACTAAAAATGATGATATTTGACAATGACAAGTGTCATGCTATAAACATTAGAAATTTGTCAACTGGTTTCCTTAGTGCCTTGGCCTCTGCGATTAGTGTACTCTATAAATTATAGTGTCTTTATCTCTAAATCTATACAAGATATAATAAAAATTTTAATTGTATTAGATGGAGAATTTTATGTTCTTCAATATTTAATAAAAAAAACTCCCAAAAATTTATATTTAGAAGAATTTTTCTAAGAAACTACTACTTCCGGTTGTTCAATTGTTACCAAAACCTTTTCAGCTCTTCCCAGGAATGTCAGATTGAGGAAACTGCAGTTAAATATTTTTTAAGTCTTATAGATTTTGAGAAATCGTGGCTACAACATCCAGACATACACACATACACACATACACACATACACACATACACACATCCACACACACACACACACACAGACATCATTTTAAAAATGTTATAATCGGATTCTAGGAACCTTAAATCGTGCTTATTCAATAAAATCTGGATATGCGAATTTTAGCATGAATCCAATACCTCTCTTAGCGAGAGGTAAAAATGAACTCGAAGATAAATATATATATTTCAAATTTAATTTTCTTTATAAATTAAAAAAATGTAATAATTCAATTTATTTTAATTTCAATATTTATGTTTTCATTTTAAAATACACATAAAAAAAAACTTATACAAACTCAAATGAATATAATTCAACCTGATATATATACGACTGCTTTGTTTTACTAGTAAATAATTCATACACTTATCTTTAATTATGGCTAATTACATTTTAAAATAGCATGTATAAATTTAGGAAAAACTGAATTTCTTGTACAGAAAACACATTCGCTGCATAAGACGCAATGTTAAACTGAAGTTTGGTTGCCCGAGATCAGCTGATCATCCGCCATGTTGTGACGTAGGTGCAGGTGCCCTATATATCATTAGAAATGGAGTAAAATAATAATTTGAAAACGATGTGGTCTTCCTAACATCTTTGGGTAAAATTTTATTAAATATTTGGTCTATTAAAGGGTGTTTAATTGGGATTAAAAGTATTAAATATAGTTATTTATAATGGGTTCAGAATATAATCAATATGAATTTGAAAGAGTAAAACGGCTTATTATCATTAATTTTCTTAAAATCCAGGGCAGGACTCAGGCTCTTAGGGGGACTTATAGGTTAAGTTAGTTTCCCCCCTCGTTTCGTTTTTCATTTATTTATATGTTCGTCCTTCTAAGTTGTCTGACATTCTGCCTTTTAAATTAATTTGTAATTATTTTACACTAATTTCTTTACAATGGGTCAATATAATTCATATTTTTTATTTGGATTCATCTTTAATTAAAGCAAATATTTGAGGATGATATTTATTCGTTGCGATTTTTATAGTATAATATAACTGTCTCATCATCCTGTCCAATTCATTAATAATTGATTATTAATCTTTATGTAAATATTAATTATTTTGTGGAGAAGAAAATAAAGTAATCGGAAACTGCAGTCAGTACGCTTTTATTTGATTTGAAACCTTTAAATCAATCCTGAGAAAGACCATTGTAATGGTCGAAACGTAGGTTTCAAATCAAATAAAAGTGTACCTACTGAGTGCAGTTTCTTCTCCACAGATCAATCTCCAGTCGATCATTGTTACTCCAATTAATTATTTTATTAACCACAAAGTTAACAAAATTATCAGTAATTTAAATTAATGGTATAGTATAGGAGGACTGCTAGTTTATTAATTATGAATTGCAATTATAGTTTATTCATATTTTCTTGAAATTCGTAAAGGAATAAATAATGGTTTAGAAGGAAGTAAATTACGAAAAAGGGCATTTAACAAAATTACTCCCAGTGAAAATAATTACAACTGATCTTAATTTTTCTATTAATGAATTCATAAACAATTTCACATTCATTCATATTTGGGGATTTTCATGAAATTCTCCACTCTTAATTTGTGCTTTGTTTTAGTCCCTAAATCAAATTTTAAAGGCAGGGGAGTCACTTTTCTGAGACATCCTATAAAAATTCCATATAATTGATACCTATTTCTATTTAAATAAACAAAAATAATGGATAAAGTATTAAATGATATTTAAATGAAGGCAGCATAAGATCCTCGTGGATTGTGGGATATGTAGTTTTGAAAATAGTTTTTTAAATAAATAAAAGTGAAATATATATTTTTTATATATGATGAATATTATTGTCCTTGCAAATTATATCCCTCGGTTTCTCCGGAGTTATAATCTTTTCGCTCTATTAATAATAATCTTGGTGTACAATATATTATTATTTTTGAGTATTTTATAATACTCTGGTCGTGTGCGTATAGTGTCTGGTTGCCAATTTGGTGACGCGGGTTCGATCCCGGCCAGTGCAGACCTTTAATCGCCACAAAAGTGATCCCTGTGGTGCACTCTCCACACCAGCTATGAGTGCCCGTGAGGTGACGCCTGGTAAATGCCTACACGGTAAAATATGTCGTCATCATTACCGATGTCTACATGTGCTGTAGATACTGGCACACCCAGTAATGGGTAATATGCCGTGATGATATATTTATTTATTTTTATCTTTCCTTTATTACAATATTTTTTATGCACGGACGTATCATAATTTGACAATTATACACGAATTTCTTTGACATAACGTCATTTTATAGCCCGCCGGGCTATAATAAAACGTCAAATCAAAGTATAACCTACATTATAAACAATTTAAACAGGCAACATGAAAAGTTTTTATTACAAATCGAAAAATTTTATATTCTTTAATGAAAAATGAAAATTAATATTGTGAAATTTATATGGAAAGCACGGAGATACACAAAATAAAACTCAAATGACAGAACTAATAAACAAACAATAAACTGTTGTTTTCCGCTTTCATAGCAACACTATATACTGGATGTACGAGGATAAATTCTTTTCGATACAATTTTTCTAACACTCATAATTTGAAAATTTTCGTCCGTGCATAAAGTTTTGTATGTACCACGAGCTTAACTTGCTTTTATGGCCTTTGACGTGTTTTTATCCCTCGGCTTACGCCTCGGGTTCAAAATCCCGCTGCAGGCCATAAAAGCCTCGTTACGCTCTTAATACATAAATAACTAAGTTAGTTGTTACATTACTACAAAAAAATATTAAATTATGATTGTAATTATTTATTTAAAAAAATATTGAATTTTCTACAAATTTCTTCAACTCTGTAAACAAATAAATGTACAAAAATTTTCTCAATATAATATATTTGATGAAATTTATTGTTAATAACATTAAACACTTCATGAATTTAACTTTGATAAATCTAATTTTGGGGGTGAACCCAAACTTTCACTTCTGTTTTTCTTAATCTTCTGCAACAATTGTATAACTTCATTGTCTGCCACTGGAGATTTTACAAGTTTAATAGGTGTTTCATCGTTTACTTCCTCTTCATTTTCCACTAATTCTTCATCGGCCGTGTCATTTTCTTTCGCATAATCTCCACCTAATCCTCTAAACACATTTTCTTCCTCAATTTCGTGTAAACTCGTCTGACAGTTCACGAAAACTTCGTTCAAGCAGCTGATTTCTTCAGCGATGAGATTTCTGTTCTTGAGTAAGTCGTCCTTCAAAGTTTTTAAGTTTTCATTTGTGTGGTTAGTTATTTTTATGAGGTTATCAATCTGTTTTGTAGGTAAAGGAAGATTTAATATTTTGTCAATATCTTTAGATTGAATATGATCTATATCAATGTTTAAAAAGTTTTTTAAATTCTCTGTTATTCCTTTAGTTTTCTTTAAATTATTCATTGTAGGTTTACATGTATGATTATGAAGACAGACTACAAAATATAATGAAATTTATATATGTTGTAGTTTTGAGATGTAAAGATATGTACTTACATAATTCTTTTACAAAATATGCACTGAAATAATTTTATTGTTTGTAAAATCCAGTTGACAGTTTAAATTCAAAAACATGACAACGAACAATGTTGTTAACTGCTAATAAATAAATTCCCCTAGAAGTAACAGACCCGGAATTCGTGCGAATTTTTAATTAAAAAATAAAATTTAAACATAGTTATACTATGTTTGAGTACTGTTTTTAAAGGTATACAGCAATTTTTTCGTTAAACTTGAAGGACAAATAAAGGAGAGAAAATTTATTGAACACAAATACAATGTCTATCATTTATTTACAAAATAATAAAATATATTCATAAATCTTCAATAAATACATT
The DNA here is from genome assembly GCA_943142095.1 of Ophonus ardosiacus. Lineage (NCBI taxonomy): Eukaryota > Metazoa > Arthropoda > Insecta > Coleoptera > Carabidae > Ophonus > Ophonus ardosiacus. Next base: position 51,564,273 of record OW964830.1, read on the forward strand.
TTATGTCACATCTACATTACAAAAATATTAAATTAACAAATAGTATTAAAGGCAATTTTACAAAATCTATCAATCTTATGTCCTTTAATAAAATTCGCATACATTTGTCAATTCCTTAAGTCTAATGAGATAAAAATAAATCTACATATCACGTCATCAGCAGAAATTTTAGGATATATTACAAAACAAAACAGAAAATTAACTAAAATTTAAATAATTATCTAAGCGCACGATATGCCAGTCCTTTCATATTTACGTTATAATTTGACGGTAACTAAAAATAAATTATAATAATTAAATGATAATACCACGATATATAAATAATAATATAGATGTGACAACTCTAATTTTTTTACTAGTGTCGGGGATAATTACCTCACATGCAACTCTATTTCAAACATTTTTGAATTTAGTTAAATGTCAAACAGCTAATTTAAAACAAATGATTACAACAATGCTTAATTACAATAAAGAAAAATTGATTACAATAATGAAAATGACTAGCTGATACTTTTCAAAGGGCAAATAAGCAAAGTGTGAATGTTAATAAGTTGTCACATACTATATTTATAAAATTATATAACTTACCGGGGCACCAATTCTGGATAAATATCTATTTCGAATATGGAAATCTGACTGTTGTAATAAGTCATTTGCACTTGATACTGTGTTTAATAAACGTTCTCTTTCGACTTGAGCATTACTGAAAATAAATTTGTTTAGATATACAACGACCAAAAATGAAATAACAATTCACAAATCCGTAAATCTATTAATGAACAAAATCTCAACGAAAGCTGCCACTCTTCAACTCTTAACTGACCTAAGACTTACAGATTTGTTCAGAACAGGCCTGTATAATTATTAAAAAAAAAAATAACTTACAGTGAACTTTGGTATTGCTCTCTTTGGCGAGGGGACATATTAAGTAATCCAGTTCCACAAATATCAAATAACATTAGGGCAACGGTAGCTAGTAGAGACACTATTTAAAAAAAGAAAAAACAGTAATTTAAATTATACATAATTAATGGCATTTGTACCGTATAAAGCCGCAATGAAAAATAACTCCAGCCAATAATATCCACCTTTGTCGACAATCATTCCAGCGATTATTGAAATAACTGCAAGGCCCAAATTTTGTACGGACTGGCAACTGCAATAAATACATAATTATTTTTTTTTCTATTCCTATGCTTTAATATACCGAGAGTTTTTTTTATCAGTGAACATGGGCGTATGTCATTACCATAGTTACATTTAAAATGATTGACAGCAATGCATTATCGCGTTTTTTTTTTTAAACTGGACATAGGACGTGACATTTAGTATATCTGTCAATGTCATCAAATTGCCATACTTCAAAATGTATACAGTTAAAGAAAAGTTCAAATTGTAAATTGGAGTAATTATAACGAGTCTACAACAAGTTTCTGACTTATGTGCATTAACTTTTAATAAGCGACCCAGTCCAACAACTATAAGAAAAATTTACAATGACTACAGAACTAAAGGATACGTCAATAAACAGCACAAGAAGAAAATCAGACCAAGTACTGTAGTTAATAGTAAGAAACAAGAAATTATGCAATTAATTGAAAGTGACAACACCCTGTCAACAATTTTTTTTTGAAATTAAGAATACTAGTATGCAAGGTTTTGAGACAAAAACATTTTAAGAGTTTTAAATATGAAAATCACCAAGAGTTATTACACAACGATATAGAACGAAGAAATATCTTTTGCGAAGATATGATGAACAAAATTAATAGTGGGGAAATATTACTGGATCGAATTTTATTTACGGATGAAGCGACATTTTATATTAATCGGGAAGTAAATTCACCAAATTGCAGGTATTGGAGTCGTCAAAATTTTCACTTATATCTGCCCCAGGTATTCCCCCAACGCTGGATAGGACGTGGTGGAGAAATGGAGTGGCCTGCAATGCCACCAGATCTTGCACCAAACGTTTTTTTTTTCTTTGGGACCATTTAAAAAATTGTATTTACAATGGTGACAAAATAAATATTGATCAAGTAAAGCCAGAGGCTTATGTCAGAGTATAGAATTATACCATACAATTTGAACCTTTTCTTCAACTGTATACATTTTGAAATATGACAATTTGATGACATTGACAGATATACTAAATGTCACGTCCTATGTCCAGTTTTAAAAAAAAACGCGATAATACATTGCTGTCAATCATTTTAAATGTAACTATGGTAATGATGTACGCCCATGTTCACTGATAAAAAAAAAAAACTCGTTATATGCTATATTTAATTATTTTAATTATGTAATGAATATTAATACACTCGCATCACATGATTTACGATACTCGCCATGGCTCGTATCATAAACTTCATACTCGTGTATTAATAGCTGTCATTATGAACTCGTTGGATAGTATACTATTGTACAAGATGGCAAAGTATTTTATCAATAAATGGAAAGTGCTAATTCGTGAGAAATTCAAAGTACAATTTTAAAATTTAGTTGCGGGTTTATTTCAAGAAATGTAAAATTTGTCCATTTTAAAATGCAACATACAAAATTTCTAGTTTTGTATTATCAAAACTAATTTCCTATAAATTAGATTACATACGTTTAACAAATAATCAAAACATGAATTTTGTACATCTTAAAAAACTTTAGCTTGCAAAAATTCATAACTTTCATGTAATAATTGTTAAAAAATACGAAAATACCCCCAATCACTCTGAGGCAATATTCTAGTCGGTCGTAATAAGAATTTACATCATTTGTGATGTGTTTTGGAGGTATCTCCTGTGCTGTAATACTATTTATAATGTTGCATTTTAAAATGGACAAATATTACATTGCTGTCATTTTTTGACAATAGTGAGTAATCATGGAAGTGTTGAACTATAATGTTGCATTTTAAAATAAATTCTCTGTATGTATTTACTAGGTATGTATATCTTATTTTTCTAAAAAATAAAAATGTAATCTTTTTTGTCATATTAACTGAATAAACGTTTTTCATTGCACATACATACTCTGTAATTTATACAAATTTTCATTTAATTTTCTTTTACTTTCTCTAGTTCAAATTCGCTCTAAATTCGAACAAATTCAAATTCCCCTTGCGAATTCGATTTATAGAGAGTCGACTGTATATCATTTTATTTTTTTATTAATACTCATTATTTAGAATATTCTTTCACTATTTTTTACTAATTTCTTCTAAGTTTGATTCTAATTATCTATTGCATAATTTTATAAAATTTATTAAGGATTTTGATAAATATATATACTTACATGCCATAGGCAGTTCCCAGTTGATATTCAGGAATTACTAGGGCCACTAAGGGCCATAAAGCACTGGCCAAAACAGAATAAGAAACTCCCATTGTTACCTTAAAACACAAAAATTAATAAGTCCCTAAAAATCAGTATTATTTATTTACCATTGCAATATAAGGATTTAATTCTGTAAAAGCCAACAACATATGTGCCCCTACGGTTACATTTATCGATAAAAATATCCAAAACAAATTTCTGCCAGTCAAATCGATCATATATCCAAAAAGCGGCGATACAAAACCAGATATCAAATAGACAATACTATTTACTTTATTTGCATCGTCCGGGCTCATATTAAACTTGTCAATGAAAAATACTCTATAAAACAACTCATTAAAAACAATATTACATTTTAAAAATATTGTATATACTTTGCCAAAGCTATGAATGGAAATATGGCGACGTAATATGCCACACAAATTAAGGCAACTAGCCAGAAAGATAGCGGAAAATCTTTGATATCTTTCAATCGGACTACTTCACCACTGGAGCTCTCATTTCGTCTGAGTATATTCTCGGCTCTCTTGTCAAGTATTCCCAGAATTAAAGAACATAGGAGCGACATCAGGCACGTTGTTGTCGCTGGAAATAAAAACAATTATAAGATGGAACATCCTGCATATCCCCCAGGCCTGTCCCCTAAAGATTTCATTCTCAAAATTAAAAGAATATCTTCAGAAGGCCATATATGAACCGGAAGTAACTTTGAAGAATAATTTTATACACTTCTTTATTTTATAAAGTATTAAATATTCGCTCCTATTCTGTAACTCAGACGATAATAGTTATCGAGTAGAAACGAATGATTCATCTGTCAGTTTTATTTTTTATTTTGTATCTACAATAATTATTGACTAAAATTTATTATTTATCGATAAAAGTTAATCAATTGAATAGAGGTGATTATGACTTATGAAGATAATATAATTGATACATTAAAAACTAAAATGGAGTCTTAAGGTAAAGCTATAACTAAAGAAAAAAATCTTTAATCTTAACAATATTAAAAATCTGTTGTGGCCAGCATAAGACCTCTCGCCATTTCCATATTAGGCTATATAAGTATTGTATTGCACTTCGCTTTCGAATCGTCGTTTTATTACAAAAAAATACAGAACTTTACTCAAATATTGTTTTTTATTGTATTTAACATGTCTTCTGCACACATATAATTCTAATTATATCTATTTTTCATTGTATGAGGAAGTTTCTAAATGCCAGAGATTCTTCCAATTCATTAACCAGATTGGCGGTATTTCTGATGGATATATGCATTTTACCACAATTTTACGTATAATTTCAAATATTTAATTAATAAAACAATAAGAAAGATTAAATATACTTCCCAAAAAAGCTATGAAAATGTCACTAAAACTGTTAATTTTTGACACTGACATGTATATTATAAACATTGGAATTTTTTAACTGGTTTCCTTAGTGCCTTAGCCTCTGCGATTAAATTACTCTATAAATTTATAGTGTCTTTATCTCTAAATATATACAAGATATAATAAAAATTTTAAGTGTATTAGATGGAGAATTTTATGTTCTTCAATATTTAATAAAAAAAAATTCCCAAAAAATTATATTTAGAAGAATTTTTCTAAGAAACTACTACTTCCGGTTGTTCAATTGTTACCAAAACCTTTTCAGCTCTTCCCAGGAATGTCAGATTGAGGAAACTGCAGTTAAATATTTTTTAAGTCTTATAGTTTTTGAGAAATCGTGTCTACAACATCCAGACATACATACACACACAGGCATCATTTTAAAAATGTTATAATCGGATTCTAGGAACCTTAAATCGTGCTTATTCAATAAAATCTGGATATGCGAATTTTAGCATGAATCCAATACCTCTCTTAGCGAGAGGTAAAAACTATATACGTATTTCGAGAACTACGTATATCATTTTTTTAAATTATTGTTAAAGTTAAGGGGTTTTTCTTTAGTTATAATTGATACATGTTGAATAATCTTAACCACTCTCAGTGTTAGGACCTCTGGCATAGTTGACATATTGAATAATCCTAATGTTTCTTTACGATTTCGTATAAAATTTACTATTAAAGCTGAAGACATTATTTTCAAAATACGTATTTCATAGATTTTATTTCTCTTAATTTTAACATTAGGAATACTTTTTAATAATAATAATATACAATAAATATTTTAGGAAGCGCTTTAATATTCATATTTATTGAAAATAAATTATTCAATTAGTTATGCAATAAAAACGAAATAAATCCCGTTTTTCGGATCGTAGCTTGCCATGATTTGCCTGTCGTAACCGTCACACTAATTCAACTGTTTAGTTTCATACTTCACTTAAACAAGTACGTATCGTCGCGTGATTTTCTCAATATTTTCGTAGTAAAACTATTAATTGTGATAATAAATTATATATCAATCAATTCGTTAGTTTTTTACGGACATTTTGATGTGTAATTCAAGCCGTGTTTCAAAAACTTTGATGCGTTTCTTCAACCGAAAAAATCCTGTGCTGCTCTACGGCCGAGCTGGTATGTAAGAAAATTTAATGTTTCCGTAGATAGAAATAAAAAAATACTATGAATAAACATGGTAAAAAATGTTAGATTCCTTTATTTAATAAGTAGAAGCGCCAAAACAATAATTTCACTTACCTACAAACAAAACAATACCAATACAAGTATATCCATCGTAACTTTGATGGATCCAATCGTATATATCTCCCATAATTCTAAAATTAACTGTGCTGCCAACTCTAGCAAAACTTAATTGCAGTCCGAAAACCATATTTAGTTCTTTTCCTTTGAACCAAAGAACTGCATAATTGTTCTGTGCTACAGCTAAAGATTCGGCTCCAATACTAAAATAAACATTTTAATAAATATATACAACAATAAAATAATATTTTCACTAACCCAAAAACAAATCTTCCAACAACCATTAGCCAGAAAGTATTGTAAAGAGCTCCAAAAGAAAATATACATTGTCCTATTAGGGTTATTCCCATGTAGAGATTTGTTCCTAATCGAATACCGAATACTCTAAAATTTAACAAATAATTAAACTTGTTTCCAAAGGGAAATGTGTAAAATTATGTACCTATCAATAAGAAAGCCGCCTACAAAACATAATATAACGTTTGGCCATGAGTATATTGAGTAAAGCAGACTAAATTGTATGGTGTTTAAATCGAAATCTTTTAGAAATTTTTCTTGGAGAGCTCCGGGATTGTCATAGCAAAAATAAGAACCTAAAAAAAATCCATTAAATAAGGGTCGTTTTCATAATCGGGCCTACTTTACGTAAAATTACATCAAGACTTTATTTGAAAGTTACAGCTCGCTAAAGTGGTGAAGTTATATTATGAAAACAGCCCTCAGTACAGTATTATAAAAAAAACTGATGTGGCTAGCACAGTACCTCCCGCTAATTCCATATTTAAAATAGCAATATTCGTACTTTGTGTACATGATATGTAATATTTTGTATGATCTTACTACTCTGAAAATGTCGGTGTTGCAAGAATAAATGATGTTTGACTGAGATTTCGAATAATTTTAACTCTGTATTCATTATATATTTATAGGCGGTTTTTCAGTAGCCAATTAAAATAAAAATTTTGGTAAGGGAGGTATAGGGATCGTGCTAAAAATCACATATCGAGATTTTAGTAAATGACCACGTTTTAAGGTCCCTAGAATCCAATTTTAACATTTTCACGATGATGTCTGTATGTGTGTGTGTGTGTATGTGTACAAATTTTGTTTGCACTCTAACTCAAATACTATCATTCAGAAAATTCTGAAACCTTGTATTTCTACCCTATTCTAATAGGAATAGAAGCCATTAGATTTTGGTGTAAATCGGATAAACGGAAATGGTACTTTATTTGAAGCTCATAATGGTTTTTCTTCAAAAAATACCATTAAATGCCATTTTTTCGCATTTAACGTCATTGGAAAATTATACATTATTGAATTTTGTACAGGTATACATTAATATTTTTTCTATATATTTTACAGATTAATTTAAAAATCATTTTTCTTTTTTTAATCCCAAAGCCTAAGATAAACACAATTCCTTTGTTACACAGTTTATTTTTCAAATGAATGTAACTGACAGGTAAACGTCATTGCAAAAAACTAATCACTTCAAATTAATAATAGTGATATATTAAATAATAAAGAAAATCGTAGATAAAGCAATAGTTATATGCAATGGAACATAATATAGTTTGAAGTATTATTACTAAATACGTAAGTATGTATTTAAATTAATAAAAATTAAATAGCGGGAGGTTTTGTGTTGGCCACATCAGATTTTTTTACTAATTTCTCTTAATTCTAATGAGGTATAATCCCCCATTCTTCAAAGGAACCAGAATATATGCCGTTAAAACTAAAGATTTAAAAAATAAATTACAAGAAAAGTTAGAGAAAAATGTTTTGGTTATCGTATGGAAACTTTTTTGTATCACTATACATCAATGTGAAAAATGATTGCAATATTCCATTTTATTAGCAGATGTAAACAATTTTGTTTACATATTAAATAATAAATACTTCCTAAAACATTGTTATCATAAGATGACCAGAGGTCAAAGATGAACTATCAACATACCCTATATTTTAACCATGTGATACAGTGTGTAAACAAATACTTAAAAATGCAGAAAATTCCCAAATGATCAACAATTAAATTTATTCAATTGTTTCAACAAATCAGCAAAGTTTTAACGTCTTACATAAGGTTATATTTTGAGTAAAATATGCTTGAAAAAACCCTTACCAAATCCCAACAAACACATAAATATCAACGCTATAAATCTATGCATTCGTCTTCTAGGGTCGCAGCACCCAATATCACATCCTGATATTTTTTCCTCATCTTCAGAACTAGAAACGGAATTTTCATTTCTTTGTTGTATACTTGGTCCACCCTCCATTTCTCTTTATTGGTTTCATTCACTTATTTGTTCGATATAATGCCCTGAAAAACTGCACACAAACACTTTCAAGAAGTACGACGATGACTAATTGTATTCTTTGAAATGCTTCGAAGCTTGCTTTGTCAAATATATGCAAACAATGACATTTCTCAAGCAATGATGTTTGATGTCATGTTTTCTTTATCTGAGATTATCACAGACATACGAAATAATAAAATAAATACGACAAACTTTGTAGATACAACACGAATGATTTAAAATAAAATATTTATTGAATGAAAAGTACAGCAATAAAAAGAAAAAATACATCAAAAAGGAATATTTATGTTAATAGGACAAATAAAGAAAATAAAAATAAATTACGATTATTATCGTTTAGTTTATTAATTAAGCGATAACAAATAAAAACAATAATAACGTATGTTATTATTTTGTTTGGTATTTGGGGATTTTATCTCGTTAAGTTGGTAGATTGGGGCAAACACACGACGATCAAGCTGCAATCTTTTGTCATTTGTCAACAAACATCAAATAATATAGTTGTAAAGTTATTGTCGTTTAAAATTGACAAATTAGCGAATAATTCTTCAAAAAATGACTTCAGCTAGTAAGGTATTAATACAAGTTGCAAAATAATCAAAGTATCCTCTATTTTGAGGTTAAATTTTTGTAGGTTGGAGAAATATTTACGGCAGCGGGTTCAGCTTTTAATAAATTAGGCGATTTAACAATGCAATTACATCCTAACGCAGAATCTCCGGCCGGGTATGTTTTCCTACATATTATTTTCATTATTTTATCGTCTTTTCATTGGCAGAAAATGGACGGATGAAGAAATCGAGATGCTCAGATCAGTAGTAAAAAAATTCTCTGACGATTTAAACAAAATAAGCGAGCACATTAAAATACGCACAGTGTAAGTGATCTTGATTTCTTCATCTATTAATCAACGGTTGTAAAACTGGTCGATTAGTTCTCAGATACGAACAACGTTAAAGAAAAAAGCTTTTGAGGACGCTGGCTTACCAGTAAGAACTATTTCAAATGTGCAGACGACACAACAATCAGTAACTTCTCAACAACAGGCCATGATTAATAAATCTGCAGATGTTACTTTAAATATGTTGAATGCCCCAGAATCTGAAGTCGACGTGGAAGGACTTCATGAAGATGTTAAATTGGAATTTGATGGCAATACAGAGGAAGTTACTTCATAGATTACTTTAATATTTAATAACTGTAAAAAAATTATATTAAGTAAAAAAATACAATTATTTCTTTTCGTAAAACAATATTTTTCGTTCCCAATCAGCTCTAGGAGTTTCATAAATCTTCACAAAATCACATCCCACTAATATTTTTTCAATAAAATCTTCCACATTTTGTCGGTACACAATTTGTTTGAACAATGGAAAATCTGCGTTCGCTTGTTTCAAACGCTTCACCGCTGTTTTGTAACATTTCCATGGCTGCGGTTCAATAACAACCACGTCACTAAATTTGCAAACTTTTTCTATAAATTTTTTAAGTCCATTATCGCCATGGTTCAAATGTATCCACATTGTTATTGACAAGCAAAAAGTTACGTTAAATTTAGATTGATTACACTTTTTCAAATACTCTGTAACTATATCGGTTTGATTCATAAAATCTGTACAATGGAATTCAATATTGTTTTTGTGTTTGTCAATTTGTTGTGCTCTTTGAATGAGAGTTGGATCTACATCTATTCCTAAAAAGTTGCATAATGATTGATCTCCATATATTTTCTTCAAAAATTCGTATAATTGTACTGTTAAGTCCTAAAAATGAACGATAAATAAACTAAACTTATAAAAATATCATGTTGAATTACCCCTGCATTACAACCAATATCCAAGCAATAATAGCGCCCTTCTTCATTTGTTTTCCAAACATTTGAAGGTAGTAACTTTACCCTACTTTCCGCCGAATGAAATTGATAATAATTGATAAAATTTCCGTATCTGACAGCTCCAGGATTGTCATTTTTAAAATTGATCTCATTTATTTGATCCATTTCTCTTCATAGTTTAATATTTTGTTAAAAAACATACTCGATTGTCACTTGTTTCAACTATGTGTTTTCAGATCCTTAACGGATCTTTTAAAACAAAAGACAACTGGATTGGCACATATCCATAGACACAAATATATTGTTTTGTTTCTATGTAGATTAAATAATTGTGAATATATTTTAATATTAATAAAAATGAAGTTTTTTTAGGTTAAATTTTGAAATATTGTTCATAAAACTTTAATGAACACCTAAAAATGCCCAATTCAATATTAGTAGTGCCACCTATTGAAATATCTGCCACACTACCAGTTATAATAGAAAATTTTGTTCCAAAGAAATTAAAATTGTGGCAAAAGTATCAAATAAACTCATTTTAAAATTTACAAAACATTAATAGAGCCATCTACTTACAAATGATTTAACTAAATATAACAGCTGAAAGTTTATTCAGAAAACCACATATTAACAGTGAAAACTCCCTAGATTTTAGTGGTAAACAAGTAAAATATATAAAGTAATTTAAAACGATGTTTTCTTTATTTTGATACGTAAAATGTGTAAAACATTTAATAGTATTTATAAAACAAATATGATTTCATAAGCTTTCTATAAGTTTTTATTCAGTATGTTTCACATAGATGGCGATACTAACCACGCATTCATTTTAAATCCAATTTTCCAAAAACTAAACTTTTAAAGAAAATTATGAGGAAAAGTTATTAATTTTTCAATTTCATGAATGGTTTATTTGAAAAAAATCTTTAATTATTTTATTTATATTTTTTAATTATTATTGTGGGTACCAATATTTTGAAAATATAATGTTAAATCTTTTAATAAACCATTTACCTAAATTTAAGGACATTTCTAGCTAAAGAAATGGTAAATAACTGACACAAAAAATATTTTTTTCTTTAGCATCATACATTTTGTTATTGTTACAAATCTATATGAAAAATAACATTAATATTAATATAATTCATTCTTAATAATTAATATTTAGATTAGTGATTAATTTATTGCTAATAATGTGACATATTTTGATTTGCATGTATAGTTATTTGCTACTGTAATTAATGCGGTTTTTATACCAAGACCCCGACCTGAATTTTACAAATAGAACCTTGAGAAATGCACCTATCTACAGGCCATAGGAAAATCTTGACCTACACAATACTTTATAAGTAATTTATAAATGGATCATTCATATTATTAACCATTGACATACATATTTGCGGTGATTTGTTAATTGAGAACTTAATATTTATAAACACAGAAATTATTAATTTTTTATTTGATAAAATTTTGATTTTTACATACAGGATGGTGACTCGAACTAACGCAGCGTAACTTGACAGATAAACCGTTAACATTTGTTAATTTTTGTTTCAATTCCATAGCTATCGCTATTTTTGGAGTGATTTACATCATTTTCATACCTAATTTCTGAGGTTACAAGGCACGCAAAATTAATTTTGTTTATTGATTCAGATGCAGAATTTTATGCTCTACAACTTTTTTTTTTATTTTTTACCTACAATAATTAGGGGAGCAGGAAATTACGAAAATATGATTCTGGTCCGTACTGTTGCTATACCCAAATAAGGGTGTAGGCGTATAATTGAAACCACGATTTTTCATAAATACAAGTTTAATATAGTGTATAAGTATACCCAAAATTACAATTTTCAAAAAATATTTCATCAATTTCTGGCTGTGCACATTATAAAAAAAAATGTGTCATTTCCGAAGCAAGTAATTCTTTTTCCTGAAATCGTCATTTAATCTACTACCTTCCCTGCCTAGGCAGAGAAGTAAAATGCAACGTTGCCATATTTATTTTTACAAATACATTTTACGTTTTAATATGAAATACAATTATAAAATTAAAATAAATGATGTCCAGTATACATTTGTTTTAAATTCTTGTACAATGGGGTATTCCATTATAACAAAAAAATAAGAAAAAATTCAATTTAACTTAAAGTATGGCTTAATAAATAATAGTTAAAACAATGAAAATATTTTTAAATAATTACTTTACGAGATATTTCACATTTGCTAAAAGGGAAAATTGACGTCATACAATTGTTATCTTTCTCTCGTGGCGTACTCAGAGCAGTGTGTGTGAGAAAGACGAGTATAGGGGAAATGTGACGTTACACTGATTTCTCGAAAATAATATACTGTTAAACTAGGAACAATTAAGATTTTTTAATACTATAAATTGCTTCAAAACTGAATGAAGTTTTATTTAAAATAATAAAAAAATTGAGTGAAATACCCCATTTTAAATAGAGTTCCTTAGTTTTCAATATTATTTACTGGTTAAATGAAAATAGGTTATATGCACCATTCAGTAATTTTGAATTGTTATACGATTTCGCCATTTTGTCCAAACTTTTCGTGTTAACTGAAAGTTAATAATAAATTTTGAGTAATATTTGAGGAAAAGATAAATTTATAAAATCAGTGGTAGTAATGGCTATAAATAGCAAAGATTAGATTTTGCGCCCGGTGTTTGGACCATGCGCGAAATCATTGATTTGCGCATTACTACGCGACCATGAAAAATTACTTATAACGCTAGAAAAAGCCCTGATCGAATAAGATATCCCCACTAGAGACCTGGCAGTGAAAATGCTTTTCCCAAGGGTTTAACTAAGCTTTTTATCAAACTATTCAGCTGACAATATATTTCTTGTTTTACATGACTGTGAATTTGGTTGCGTAGTGTTTAGCTGAAAAATTTAACATCTTATGAAAATATTAAAATAATACGAGCCCAAACTCATAATAATTCGGCCGGTTAACATTTTCAACAAATTATAAAATCTACACAAATTTCTACAAAATTCTTTCTACTTGTACTGTGTACTTCCCAGAGAAAGCTATTAGAATGTCACTAAAACTGTTGATTTTTGACACTGACATCTGTCATTTACAAACTATGTTATAAACATTCGAATTTGTCAAGTGGTTTCCTTAGTGCCTTAGCCTCTGCAATTAGATTATTCTATTTATATTATAGTGTCTCTAAATCTATACAAGATATAATAAATTTTTAAGTGTATTAGATGGAGAATTTTATGTTATTCAATATTTGTAATAAAAATTTTCAAAAAATTATATTTAGAAAAATTTTTCTAAGAAACTACTACTTCCGGTTGTCCAATTGTTACCAAAACCTTTACAGCTCTTTCCAGGAATGTCAGGTAGAGATGCACTCGATTTCGAGCTTTAGCCCGGCCCGGCCCGAAGCCCGCCTCGATTTTGAGTCGATCATCGAGTCGGGCCGAAGATTTTTTTTATCGAGCCGATTCGGGCTGATCATTTGCAAAAGTTGAGGAGTCAGACTTTTGATTTTGGCCCGGCCCGAAAATTCGAGCTTCTCGGGCCGGCCCGAAAAATCCTACTGTTCAGTCAAATGCACAGTTTCCTTAATATTTTAATGAAAATGTATGGAGTTAAAAAGGATCAAAATGATTTAATAACATCATACTTCGCATCTTAGCAAATAAAAATGTTATTTTACTTCAAGAATTCAAGGTTATTCACTAAAGCATAATAATGCTATTGTGATGTTGTTATTATTACTATTGTTACTACTTGTAAACTTAAATAAAAGTGATTTTTGTTCCTATCATAATGATTTCTTGCCTTATTTTTGAGCACAAAGTTAGATAAAAAATCATTATGTAAATTATATTTTTTGTATAAGATTTGTGAAAAAGTTGTTTCAATTTTCGCCTTTGGTAAACAAAGTGTACGCAAAGGTCTGTAATTTTTATAACAAAATTACACTAGAAGTGTCTTTTTTTTAATTATTTGTTAACTAATGTGGAACGTTATAAGGATGTAGAGGTTTTTTTTTTCGCCTCACATAAAAATCAAAATTAGGAATGCCGGATGCAGTTAATTTCGAGCTTAGGCTCGGCCCGGCCCGATTTCGGGTCAATTTTCGAGCCGGGCCAGCTAATTTTTTATCGAGTCGATCTTCGAATCGGGCCGGCAATTTTTATTTTCGGGTCGAGTCGATCCAACCTCAAAGCCCGGTCAGACCCGGCCCGAATGCATCTCTATGTCAGATTGAGGAATTCATAGTTAAACAGTTCTTAAGTCTTATAGTTTTTGAGGAATCGTGTCTACAACATCCAGACATACATACACACACACTCACATACACACATCCACACACACACAGACATCATTTTAAAAATGTTATAATCGGATTCCAGGGACCTTAAATCGCGTGCTTTTTCACTAAAATCTGGATATTCGAATTTTAGCATGAATCCAATACCTCTTAGCGCGAGGTAAAAATTAGCTAAAACTTTCCATAAAAAGATATTAGATTAGATACATTTATTCAACAATTATCGCTATCTCGTTAATCACTGTCAAGACCACCCATAATTACCCCATTCATCAATTCGTTTAGTAAGCGGGAGGATCCGTAAATTAAATTACTCGGGGTCAAACTGTATGTATGAATTCAAGGTTCCGTTTTCGCAACGCAAATTACGTCATTATCCTGTCGCATCAAAGAGAATGCTTTCCTTGTCTATTGCTTTAAGAAATGTGTAGCTGTCTTTCTTTCGCGTATATGTGCAAGGTGTAAGGTTAAATGTTTCAAATATCGGCATTGCGAAATGTCCTTAGGTATGGAAGTGTGTATGTATGGTTGAGTTTTATTTAATTGGCCATGATAATTTTAAATTGTTTTCGTAAATGTTGTGCATTTTGTCACGATGGCAAGTAATCATAAATGGGGATTATTATAAATTCTCTATTTATTTTATCAGAAAAAAATATTATATATAATAGGCCTGTACGATCAACTAGAAAGAATTATTATTATTATTATTATTATTATAGGTATGCGTTGTACTTTCGTTTACACATGTTATGTGAAATAAGTATAAAAAAATCTGTTTTGATCAGCACAAGATCTTCCGTTAATTTGATGTATTTTGTACAAATCTCATACCAAAAGTTCATTGGAAAAGATTCTATACATGCAGAAAAAATTGTAACACGAAGATAATACAATTTTTTACAAATTCCATACAGAAAGTTCCTATATATTCTATAAATGTATACTCATATATAAATACTCTAAAAATGCGTACACTTATGTAACATTCTCTTTAAAATCAAATAATATTACTACCAATTTTATATCTCTACCCATTTTTCAATTATTGCCCCAAAAGTCAATATACCCCACATTTAGTTAAAAACTTCAAAATTTTCAAAAATCTAATTTTTATGTATCTAGATACTTCTCAATGCGCTGATTCCAAATTTTGAAACCGCAGGTCGATATCTCTTTTAGTTCTCGAGATATTTAGATTCAAAGTTTTGCTCAAAACTGCCCATTTTTGGGTAATAACCCAAAAATGGGTCGAGATATGAATTTGGCGACAACACCATTCGATTCTACGGGCAAAATTACATAAGTACACCAATTTTCAGAATTTTTGAACACCGCATACAATCTCTAAAGCAAAATAACTGAAAATGGCCAAAAATCGCAAAAATCTAAGGGGTACCCCTTACGATTTTTTCCGATTTTGGTCATTTTCAGAGGTTTTCAAGCTTTTATTAATAAAAAATGAACCGGTTGGACAAAAATTATGAAAATTGCTTTACTTATGTATTTTTGTCCGTAGAATCGAATGGTGATGTCGCCAAATTCATATCTCAACCCATTTTTGGGTTAATACCCAAAAATGGGCAGTTTTGAGCAAAACTTTGAATCCAAATATCTCGAGAACGAAACGAGATATCGACCTGCGGTTTCAAAATTTGGAATCAGCGCATTGAGAAGTATCTAGATACATATAAATTAGATTTTTGAAAATTTTGAAGTTTTTATCTAAATGTGGGGTATATTGACTTTTGGGGCAATAATTCAAAAATAGGTAGGGATATGAACCTGGTAGTAATATTATTTGATTGTAAAGAGAATGTTACGTAAGTGTACGCATTTTTAGAGTATTTGAACAACTGTGTGAATTTTTAGAAATAAAAGTATTAAAATAAAAATGGATAAATGCTATAAAACAGTTCCTTGGAAAAGATTCTATATAACCAATAAAATTATAACACGAACACCTATGTGCAAACAGAGTAGTTTGAATTTAAGTGTATAAAAGACTCTGATTCGGAAGATTTTGTGTTCAGTAATAAACAGTTGTAAAATTACTATTCCACTTTTAACGCAGTGCGGCATCTGAGAAAAAGCATATATTTAACAAAATTGAATATTTTTTGCTCAAGTAAAATCGTCCTAACGTTGTCCAGTAGAACAATTCTTAAACTTGAAGAGCAAAATTTGTCAATCGTCAAATACAATGGATATTTTGCGTCATGAAATCATCGATGATTGAAATGTACCTACACGAGTACGTTTGTGGTAACCAATACACAATATTCCCTATTGTTTTAAAAACAATTTCATTGACAAACATTTCCATTTCCGTTTCAAGTTAATTTGAAACAATCAAACTAACTATTGATTATTGAATCTATTGTCTTTGTGTTTCACAGTAAATGTACGTGATATAACTATTTTGAAATCTGTTGCAATATTTAATCATTTTCAATTTTATGTAACATGGGAAATAAATGAAACACGTCATCCATAAAAGAATATTTGTTACAAGCTATCTTAATATATTCAGGATGTTTATATGTATTTATTTATCATTTTATTGTATTCAAGGAATTATCTTAGCCAGACAGCTTGTTTATTTGTGATTATTTATATACACAGTAGATTATTGTAACACATTGTTGCATTAAATTACTTAAAATTTCAGTCATTTTGTATGGGAATAAAAACTACAGTTCCAAAAATTATTTTTAGATAAAATCTACTTATTTTTTCACGCTCTATCCGATTCTGCTATAAAAAATAAGGATTACTATTTAAAGTTTTAAAACCACCCCCTCCCCAGTCTCCCTTGGGGGTTGAATTTCTTTACAGGATCGAATGTCCCCCTCCATATCGTTAAACTTTTGTTTAAAACATTTTTTAATACGGTGCATAATTCTACAGATATTCTAGGTGGTATACCCAAATCATTTAAGCAGCCAATGCACGTCATCACTTAGTGTAAAAACCTTAATGCATTAAAATCACTAATAGTGAAAAATGAAATATAATTTTTAACTGTCAAAAAGTGTATAGCTTATATAATTATTATTAAGATGAATAGTAGAGTTCATTACTTTATCGTATATGACATGAATAATATATAAATAATGTTCATCAACGTCATATTATTCGTTTAATTGTTGCTATAATTGGCAACATTGATAATTTGTATGTTCATACTGTCAAAGTTATAAATAAATATAAATAAATATATCATCACGGCATATTACCCATTTCTGGGTGTGCCAGTATCTACAACACATGTAGACATAGATAATGATGACGATACATTTTACCGCGTGGGCGCTTACCAGGCGTCACCTCACGGGCACTCATAGCTGGTGTGGAGAGTGCACCACAGGGGTCACTTTTGTGCCATTTAAAATTGGAAATATTTGGCGTCTGTCGGGATTGAACCCGGTTCCCCCAGGTTCGCGACCAGATACTTAGGCACGCGGCCACGGGACCCCATAGTTATTATTTGAAAAATATTTGTATCGTGTTTGAAACATTTTTGTGCGTTGTAAAGGTCTATTTATAATAAAGTAATGTTAAACGCAATGCAACGACACAACGTGACCGTTAACGCAAACACAAAATCTGTGAATCTGCCAAAGATAGCACTTCTAATCAATCAGAAGAACTTGGTATATTTCTTTGAAATTCTGCTCACTTTTATTTATTGCCTTTATGTGGCATACATAAGTATAAATAAGGTTAGTATTGTAAAATAATTTAAATAGAAATGGACAGTGACGAACATATAGTATTTATTTTGTAGATGTAACAGTTCATGAACATGTCGATAATATAAATTGCAATCTGTAAATCTCTTTTCATAAAGATTCTAAAACCTCTGCAAACGTAGCAGTACATGACGTCACACATCTAGTAACTAAAATTCAATTTTTATTAATGACGTGCATTGGCTGCTTGAATGATTTGGGTATATATTAATATGGGACACCTGTATATTGAGTCATATAAAATGTTTACAAATTTCATTTGAAAAATTAATAAAATTTTGTTGCTCAATGTATTTATTGATAAATATAAAAGAATCCAAAACATTTAAGCATTTGTAAATGTATGTAAATCAATTGAATATTTCTCAGTAACACATTTACCGATTTCTTAAGAGTATGACGACGCAAGCAAACCATTTAAGTACAGCCATTAAGACAATTATTCATTGTTGAGATTAAAGCCTGGTATTATAAGAATTGCGAAATGGATTATAAAAGTGTGTTGCGTTGCGTTTCGTTAATATAAGGTCAAGTCGCCAGCGTGATCCCAAGGCCTTCTCTCATGCTGAAAAGTTATATTCTTTTAGATAAATTAAGCAATTTATCATGGCATGGCTCGCTGATACTTTATGCAAGCATCCTTCTTCTCAAAAGATAACAGTAATATAAGATATACTGTGCATAGATATACTCTTTGGTTTGTGATGAATTTAATTCAGGCTGCGTGCCCGAGTGTGTGGTCACGAATCTGGGGAACCGGGTTCGATCCCGACCAACGCCAAATATTTCGAATTTTAAATGGCACAAAAGTGACTCCTGTGGTGCACTCTCCACGCCAGCATTGAGTGTCCGTGAGGTGACTCCTGATAAACTCCCGTACGGTACAAATATGTCATCACATTACCAGAATCTGTACAACGCAGATTGGCACTCTCAGAAATGAGTAATGCCGTGATGATATATTTATTTGTGTTGATTTACGTAATTTCTCAATAATGCTATCGAACTATCGAAAAGGGCTATACAGTGTACCACACTCTATGTTCAGTATAGAGTCTTATGGAGTAAGCATATACCTATTAACTGATATATTGCGGATCCTTTGCTTTTCTTGAAGGAAACACTGTGAAATGGAAATATCATTTCTGCATAAGTCTATCTCACACAAAACACCCAACCGCGAATTATGCGCATGCTTGGAAACCGCGACTACTATTGGCTAACGAGGAAATCATGATCACTTTTTGCGAATCACAGACTTCTGTTTATTAACGATTAGCGCGAGAAATTTTAAATTTAAATTTGAGAAATTAAACAATGTACCTACTATTTATTTTACACACACACACACACACACATACATACATACATACATACATACAGACATCATCTTAAAAATAGTAAATTCGTATTGTAGGGACCCTAAAACGTGCTTATTCATTAAAAACTCACCAGCGAATTTTTTGACCAAAGACAATAGCTTCCTTACCTAAAGGTGACGGAAGGTAAAAAGGAATAGGTTTGTTAAATAAAAATTATAAAAATTATATTAATTGTTTATATTTGATGGACAACAGCATTTATATGTAAACCAACGATGACAATGTATCATATTCACAAAGAAATGCGAAGCTATTTACAACATATACATGATTTGTATCACTAAACTTACACTCATAAATTAGGAAACAATATAATAACAACAAAACCGAAAAGAACTGTAGGTACATTCACATCAGCACACAAATAATTAAGAATTTATTTGATTTTGCCGGAGACAAAAACTAGAAATGGTCGAGATCAATAAGTTATTTATTTATTTACATGCCAGAAGCAATCACGAAACGTACGAAAAATACAACGATATTTACAAGAACTATAAATAAAAATCAACATTTGCAACATAGGTGTCCTATTTTTGTTGCGATAGGAATCACTTAATATTCCGCGATTAACGAAATTAAAAGAGAAAATTAAATGAATCAGTCTTAATTATTCGGTGGATTAATTCCACGCTTAAAGGATTAATATTTCATAAATATACCTATACATCGTGATGCGTCACTCCAATTATCAAATTTCACAAAACATATTTGTACTTAATGCAATAGGCTATTACCACTCAAGATAAAATTTTAATAAGAGCTAATGCCGGCAAGTGATCCATTGATTGCCGACATATTATATCCTGTTTGGCCTGCGGTAATGGAATAGCCTACCAGAAAAAAAGTAAAAATATCTTGTCACCCAAATAATAAATACATCAAATAAATTCATCTAACATTGGTAACAATAACATCTTTCATCGCATTTGCACATTTAACGAGGAAATCAGGTACCCGGTACACTTTACACAATTTGGTTTGCCGCTCAGGGAGATCAGAGATAGTACTATGAATCAGTTCGCATTTGACATGCTCGCATAATTATTTGATTTTTGAAAATAATAGTCACTGGAGTGAAAATAATATATTACAGGTTATTTAAGGATATAAGGATGTTACTTGATGCACAATTGAATATATCAGGAATATAAGGAAATGACTCGATGTACCACATTATTTTTGTCACCACTAGCTATTAAATAAAAATCGTCAAAATTATATTCAGTTCCAGTTAAAATGGACATTTCGGGCCAGCCCGTTTTACACACATAAAACTTATAAATTAGTTTGTAGCCTACGTTATTAATAAAAGGCGTAACTTATTTCCGCAGTCATTTTTCAAGTATTATAAATAATATAAAATTAATATAATTATATACCGTGAGTATTTTTTAACGTGAAACATTGGGTTTGTCATATCCATGGTTACGACTTAACATTTGATTGACAGCAATTCCATTTAAAATGAAACATAGGGAACGAATTTGACATTTGATAAGACGTCAATACAGGTTAATTTTGTTTAAATAATTAAACCTGCATTCTAAATTAAAATTAGTTGTAGAATAAATATAGTGTGCACCTTGTGCCCGAGTGGTTTTCTGATTCGGCTAAATTTCTTACAATATTTAAATATAATACTTCTGTCAAATTCATTCTCCATGTGTCATTTTAAATGAGACAGACAAATACATTGCTGTCAATCAAAATCATATTGACAAGATGTCGTTAGAAGTTAATTTTGTTTAAATAATTATACCTGTTTCCTAAAAATTAAATTTAGATGTAGAAAAAAATACTGTGTGCACCTTGTGCCCGAAATATGTTTAGTGCTCTCGAGTGGTTTTCTGACTCCGTTAAATTTCGTAGAATATTTAAATATTTAATATTTTCTGACTTCTGTCAGATTCGTTCCCTATGTTTAATTTTAAATGGAACGGGCAAATACATTGCTGTCAATCAAATATCAAGTCGTAACCATGGATATGACATACTCAATGTTTCTCGTTAAAAAATACTCACGGTATAAATAAAATATTACTTAGATACTTGCATTTGTTATGTTTTTATAACCTACGATTAGTTTTTGTTTCATGCGAGACATACTGACTGCTCGAAAAATCAAAATATGATCATATTTAACTATTCTTTGCCGTCAAATAAATATGGACTGATACTCAATTTTTTACGGCGTTGAACAGCTGACTGAAACGCATTGTTACAAATTTTTCGTTATTAATTTGGTTCGCGTTTGGACTAATCAAAAAGCTGAAATCGTAAGTCCATTTATAACTAAAATAGACTATATTTGACATTTTAATAATGATTTCGATTTTGTAATTTTTAATATTCAGATAGGTCTGGCAAATTTTTACAGATAATATCTATTCAGTATTAGAGAGTTATTGCAGCTTCAACGCAAAAATAACGTGCACTTTAAAGTCACGTGACAGCCCGAGTGCGCATGCGTACTAATAAGGTTCACGTTATATGAGTAAGGAGATACGTTATGTGCAATGGAATAGCGAGCGTTTAACGTCACACGTTCTGTATCTTTTGAGGTTATGTTTCGATGAAAAGAATGGATGTAACATCGTTTGTGTTGCTTTTAGCGTTAACGTTAGCGTAAATACACTAATTAAATGCGGTAAACATTGAAATTGAAAGTCCTTTATTTCTAAAATAAAGTGTTTCCTACATAAGGTTAACGTTTACGTTCTTTCATCTAGAAGTTGCAATAACTCCCTATTATTAATATAGTGTGGTTTCTCAAGCGACATCTGCTATTTTATTACTTGATACGATGTATAGTTAGTTTATTTTTAATGTGGCACATACTATAGGATTAGGAAATACAGGGAATTTATTTTAACATGCAACATATGGCGAATCACTTCCATGGTTACTCACTATTGTCAAAAAATGACAGCAATGTAATATTTGTCCATTTTAAAATGCAACATACAAAATTTGTAGTTTTGTATTATTAAAACTAATTTCTAATAAATTAGCCTACATACGATTAACAAATAATCAAAACATGAATGTTGTACATCTTAACAAACTTTAGCTTACAAAAATTCATAACTTTCATGTAATAAATGTTAAAAAATACCCCCAATCACTCTGAGATATATTCTAGTCGGTTGTAATAAGACTTGACACCATTTGTGTGTTTTGAAGGTATCTCCTGTGCTGCGATACTATTTATAATGTTGCATTTTAAAATGGACAATAGTGAGTAACCATGTGCATTTTAAAATAAATTCTCTGTATGTTGTAGCTTATAGCTATAGGAATAAGTATTAAATTATTCTATGCAGGCAATCAAAATATCGTAATAATATTCATAAACAATAATAAATAATAATTATGAATCAAATAAATTTCGAAAAACGAACGAAAAATCTATAGATTTGACAAAATATAGGACGTATATCTTTATAAATCAATTTACAATCAATTAATTTAATAATGAAAATTTTATAATACACAATGGTATTGATTATATATTCGTACCGTCATATATTGGATACTCAAATAATTATGAATCAAATAATTTTCGAAAAACGAACGAAAAATATACAAATTTGAAAAAATATAGGACGTATATATTTATAAATCAATTAAAAATCAGTATAATTTTATAATGTAAATATTATAATACACAATAATTAATGGTATTGTATCGTCATATATTAGATAATCAAATAATTATGAATCAAATAATTTTCGGAAAATGAACGAAAAACGTATATATTTGTAAAAACATAGGACGTATATCTTTATAAATCAGTTAAGAATCAGTATAATTTTTGATGAAAATATTATAATACACAATAATTAATGGTATTGATAATATATTTATACCGTCATATATTAGATAATTTTCGAAAAACAAACGAAAAATGTATAAATTTGTAAAAACGTAGGACGTATATCTTTATAAATCAATTAACAATCAATTTTGTAATGAAAATATTATAGTACACAATAATTAATAGTACTGACAATAAACTCGTAGCTTCATATATTAGACAATCAAATAATTTCCAATTGAGTCACACTCCCTCCCGCGAACTGATCCCCCCGACCTCCCTGGCCAACAAACCTCAATTCATTCTAATCCTTTTTGGAGTGATCAATCTTCGATGGTTTGGTCCGCTAAGTGGCTGCTTCTGTGACTGCAACTCTGTGAGGGCATTTGTGGGACGAGTTGGTCACACGCCCGGCTAGCCTGCAGGGCTGAGGCAGGCTCCCTCTCGCCTTGGGTTAACCACGGGTGCAGGAGGACATCTTCGGAGGTTATTCGTTCGGAAGGCTCCCTTCGCAGGAGAGAACGGATTAAGCAACGGGATTTGGAGGAGAGGCATTCGGGAACGACGAAATGGCCTCGGGAGATTTTGGCGAACAGAGAGGCGTGTTCGGAATCGTTGAAGGGGTATCTGAAAGAGAAAAAATTATTGTTAAAATGATGGCGAAAAGTAAAAAAAAGTTGTTGTGGCCAGCACAAGACCTCTCGCCATTTCCATATTAGGCTATATAATCCATTTGCAAGTATATAAATGCAGAAAATAACAACAATAAAACAACAGAAATAAACCAAATAATACTAGTTTAAATTTATGATGCCATGACAGATTACATGCGTTGGTATGAAAGTAAACGACATGTTGAATGACATAGGCTACCACTGGTAATCAAATCTTGGGACTATAATATATATGTAGTATTTTTATTAATTATGACAATAAATTACTTATTATCCACCCATATTTCCAATTATTGACCACATGGGTTATTTTACCATATTTATACATTTTATAAGAGCTGAAAAAAATTAATTTATGTGACTTCAATTATTAGCGAAATCCACTGTTCGAGAACAAAACCACCTCACAGAATATTAAAAAAAATATATTACGGCTTAACAAATAACAATAAAGACTTTCTAAAATTACATATCACTTTCAGTTTTGTAAAAAAAAAATATAAAAAAAATCTGTTGTGTCCAGCACAAGACCTCTCGCCATTTCCATATTAGGCTATATAAGTATTGTATTGCACTTTGCTATCGAAACGTCGTTTTATAACAAAATATTACAGAACTTTACCCAAATATTGTTTTTTGTTGTATTTAACATGTATTTTGCACACATATAATTCTAATTACATCTATTTTTCATTGTATAAGGAAGTTCCGGATTGTCAGAGATTCTTCCAATTCATTAACCAGATTGGCGGTATTTCTGATGGATATATGCATTTTAC
The DNA here is from genome assembly GCA_943142095.1 of Ophonus ardosiacus. Taxonomy (NCBI): domain Eukaryota; kingdom Metazoa; phylum Arthropoda; class Insecta; order Coleoptera; family Carabidae; genus Ophonus; species Ophonus ardosiacus. Next base: position 51,589,150 of record OW964830.1, read on the forward strand.
CACAATTTTACCTAAATTTCAAATATTTAATTAATAAAACAATAAGAAAGATTAAATTTACTTTCATGGGGTTCCGTGGCCGCGTGCCTAAGTGTCTGGTCGCCAACCTGGGGGAACCAAGTTCGATCCCGACAGACGCCAAATATTTCCAATTTTAAATGGCACAAAAGTGACCTCTGTGGTGCACTCTCCACACCAGCTATGAGTGCCCGTGAGGTGACGCCTGGTAAGCGCCCACACGGTAAAATATATCGTCATCATTACCGATGTCTACATGTGTTGTAGATACTGGCACACCCAGAAATAGGTAATATGCCGTGATGATATATTTATTTATTTAAAAATACTTCCCAGAAAAAGCTATCAGAATGTCACTAAAACTGTTGATATTTCACAATGACATGTGTCATGTTATAAATATTGGAATTTGTCAACTGGTTTCCTTAGTGCCTTGGCCTCTGCGATTAGTTTACTCTATAAATTATAGTGTCTTTATCTCTAAATCTATATCTATACGAGATATAATAAAATTTTTAAGTGTATTAGATGGAAAATTTTATGTTCTTCTATATTTAATAAAAAAACTCCCAAAAAATTATAGAGTTTTTCTAAGAAACTACTACTTCCGGTTGTTCAATTGTTACCAAAACCTTTTCAGCTCTTCCCAGGAATATCAGATTGAAGAAACTGCAGTTAAATATTTTTTAAGTCTTATAGTTTTTGAGGAATCGTCCCTCCAACATCCATACATACACACACACACACACACACACACACATACACACAAGCACACACACACACACACACACACAAGCACACACACACACAAGCACACACACACACACACACACACACATACACACAAGCACACACACGGACATCATCGTAAAAATGTTATAATCGGATTCTATGGACCTTAAATCGTGCTTATTCACTAAAATCTGGATATGCGAATTTTAGCGTGAATACTAGGCGTGTTTCTTCGGACTGGGATATTGATTTCTAAATGATGATTAGTTCAATAATGATTCCGTCGAATCATGATTAAATTTAATTCCAAAGAAACAACAAAAGAACTCGATCGACGTGAAACCTACATACGTCGAACGAACTAGCGGCAAACGACAAATGATAAATCAGCTATTTTAATTGAAGTAATACCTAAATCGATGGATTGTGTGAAGCAGAAATAATATTTTTGGTATGGAATGTGAAGCCCAGAACATTTTAAACGGGCATTGTTTGCACAAATAATAAATGAATACTTTTTGAAACAATTAAAAAAATGTTTTATTCATTTGTAGTGCTTCTATATTCTCTTTGCTCCCTTATAACAATTAGATGGGGTGGTTTAGTAGGACAGGTGTTCCGGTACAATGAACACGTGCGATATCATCCGTTATACACTTTGCACTTCTTTCTCACGGTCAGTTTTAATTTTTAACGGAAGTACTGATGCTTCCCAATAATTGTGACCTCATATATTTCATGCACGTGTTCCAACGTAAAGTTACACATTCATTTTAATACAGCCATTAGAGTATGTTATTAATATAGAAAAATACCTGTCGTTTCAATAAACAGAATTTGGAAAAAAGTACGTTAGTATATTTCCAATAATTACTTCTACCAATAAAAAAAAATCTGTTGTGGCCAGCACAAGACCTCTCGCCATTTCCATTTTATGTTATATAAATAATGTATTGCACTTCGCTACCGAACCGTCGTTTTGTAACATAAAAATTACAGAACTTTACCCAAATATTGTATTTTATTGTATTTAACATGTCTTCTGCACACATACAATTCTAATTATATCTTCTTTCCATTGTATGAGGAAGTTCCTATGTCAGAGATTCTTCCAATTCATTAACAAGATTGGCGGTATTTCTAATGGATACATGCAGGTTACCTATAATTTTAAATATTTAATTAATAAAACCATAAGAAAGATTAAATGTACTTCCCAGAAAAAGCTATCAGAATGTAGGTAACCTTTTGATTTTTGACACTGATATCTGTCATTTACAAATTATGTTATAAACATTTGAATTTGTCAACTGGTTTCCTTAATGTAGTTTCGCCTACTCGACTTATTATATCCCGATATTCTATATATTATAGTGTCTTTATCTCTAAATTTATAGAAGATAAAATAAAAAAATTAAATGTATCAGATGTAGAATTTTGTTCTTTAAAAGGCGTAATATCAAAAATTTGCGAAAAATAATATTTAGAAGAATTTTTTTAAGAAACTACTACTTCCGGTTGTTCAATTGTTACCAAAACCTTTTCAGCTCTTCCCAGGAATGTCAGATTGAAGAAACTGCAGTTAAATATTTTTTAAGTCTTATAGTTTTTGAGGAATCGTCCCTCCAACATCCATACATACACACACACACACACACACACACACACACACACACACACACACACACACGCACACATACACACATCCACACACACACACAGACATCATCGTAAAAATGTTAAAATCGGTTTATATGGACCTTAAATCGTGCTTATTTACTTAAATCTCGATATGTGATTTTTAGCATGAATCCAATACCTCTCTTAGCGAGAGGTAAAAATCTGATGTGGCCAACACAAAACCTCCCGCAATTTAATTTTTATTAATTTAAATACGTATTTACTAACGCTGCAAACTGTTCCATTACAGAAAACTATTGCTTTATTTACTATTTTCTTTTTAAAATGTCACTATTATTAATTTGAAGTGATAAGTTTTCTGACAGTGACATTTACTGTCAGTTATATTCATTTGAAAAATAAACTGTGTAACAAAGAAATTGTGTTTAGGCTTCGGGATTAAAAAAAGAAATGATTTTTAAATTTATCTGTAAAATATATAGAAAAAGTATTAATGTATACCTGTACAAAATTCAAAAATCTATAATTTTACAATGACATTAAATGCGAAAAAATGGCATTTAATGGTATTTTTTGAAGAAAAACCATTATGAGCTTCAAGTAAAGTGCCATTTCCGGTTATCCGATTTACACCAAAATCTAATGGCATCTATTAAAATAGGGCAGAAATACAAGGTTTCAGAATTTTCTGAATGATTATTATTTGAGTTAGAGTGCAAACAAAATTCGTACACATACACACATACACACACACACACACACACACACATACACACACACACACACACATACACACACACAGAGACATCATCGTGAAAATGTTAAAATTGGATTCTAGGGACCTTAAAAATGGTCATTTACTAAAATCTCGATACGTGATTTTTAGCACGATCCCTATACCTCCCTTACCAAGGGTAGCGGGAGGTAAAAATCTGTTGTGACCAGCACAATACCTCTCGCCATTTTCATATTAGGCTATAAAAGTATTGTATTTAACATGTCATCTGTCACTGCAGCGCATAATTTCGCAATCATCTCTATATAATTTGAGGCAGTTTGAGCACCGGTTGTTCACAAAATTAGCATTGTCTACGCAAGCTTTATGCCGTCAATGGCAATGCACGGTTAAGGTCAAAACTAGTCATTTTCACACGAGAAGCAGAAGTAGGATGTCCGTGTTTAACTTCTCCTAATTATACATAATGTAAATAAATCATTAAAATTGTTTCATTGCCGTAAAATTCACATACGACTATGTGGATAATTATGCGTAGTTATATAATTTCTTCCTATATATTATAATGTTTTTACCGATTTATAAAGTGGTTTTTATTTTTTACCTGGCAACAAGTGCATATAAATTTATTCACATATTTTAAAAGAGCCCAAATTTTAATAACCAAAAATTGTGTTCACGCACGCTTATAAGATTTTTTTATTGGTCTGATGCATAATGCATCTTAAATACCAGTGGCGCAGTTAAATTTTTATTTCTTTTATCAATGGGGTACCCTGTTTCGTTCTGCAAGCACGGGTTTTTCGTGACGACTACAATGCTTAAATTTCTTCCCTATTATTATCCTAATAAAAAGGTGATTTTGTACAAATTAAATGACAAAACAAATAGCATTTCATTTTTGGTATTTGGACATTTTTCAAATCGTGGCCGTTAGTGATGCCGCGGGATCTCGCATTTTCGAGATCTCGTCTTGAATTTCTCGAATTTTTGAGACGAGATTAATCTTATTCTCGTCTCGATATTTCGAGACGAGACGAGAGGAATGCCCTGGAGATTTGCTCGAGACGAGAGTAGAAATTCGAGATCTCGATTGTACTATTTTTTTATGTTACATAACTATTTCTAATTATAATAAACAAAATAACAAAATAGTTGTCGGTATAAATAAATATTTTATTTGCCTCTTTATTTACATCCATATTTATTTATTAATTTTAGATTTATTGCGTTTTATTAAAAAGAAAATGCACAGAAGTGACATCTATGGTATTCTCTTCACTCGAGCCTTAAGTACCCGTACTGTACGAATATATAATCATAATTACCAATATTAGCGTATATAGTAGATTGCTACACCCAACAAAGGGTAATGAAGCCATGATATTATCATACTAAAAATCACATATCCAGATTTTAATGAATAAGCCCGTTTCAAGGTCACTAGAATCCGATTTTAACATTTTTACAAAGATGTCTGTGTGTGTGTGTGAATTTCTATAAAATCACCCAATAGATGTCAGTAGTAGCTATGAATATTGTTCAGAGTGAAGTGTGTAACGATAACAAGATTGACATTGACACTACGAGATGCCGAGGCACGTTCACTTTTATTATACAAACGATTAATAGTAATAATAATAGAATGCTATTTTCTAATTTTTGATATATAATAGAGTGTTTTATTGTAAGTGTGCGTGTGTATTTTATTAATTGAAGAGTCATATTCGCGTGCCTGAGAGTCTGGTCGCGAACCTGGGGGAACCGGGTTCGATCCCGACCGGCGCCAAATATTTCCAATTTTAAATGGCACAAAAGTGACCCCTGTGGTGCACTCTCCACACCAGCTTTAAGTGCACGTGAGGTGACGCCTGGTAAGCGCCCACACGGTATAATATATTGTCATCATTACCGATGTCTACATATGTGTAGATAATGGCACACCCAGAAATGGGTAATATGCCGTGATGATATATTTATTTTCACTATCATACCGTCAAAACTTCATTTTTAAATTAAACCAATTAATCTTTAATTATCTGTCAAAAAGTGTTTGTTACTTAAAAACTTAATGACATAAGTGATAATTGTCTTAGAATAATTATCAGTCTAAGTTTGTTTTGATTGGTTATTCGCGCACGTGATTAGAAATACAAGGATTCAATTGGATAATTTTTTAACCAAAAAAAATTTCCACGGTAACAATTTTATCGCTGCAGTTTGCAGTTCTTTCGAAAATTTTGTTACGCCATTGTCGACACGTGCAACTTGCATCTCCATCTGTGGAAAGGGGTAGTTCTCTTTCCAAGAGAGATGGACAGAAGACAGGTGCTTTGCAGTCTCTTCTCTTCATTATATACCTGCAGCTTTCGCCGCGAGTTTTTTTGTATCCGTAGATGTTTTTTCTTCATTGGGCAGGTGCCCGAACATAAGGGATCCCTCATGTATCTGTGCAGTTGCAGTTGCACCTTGCATGCAGTCTTATTCCTTTTGGATTCTTGTTATTATAAGGGCAGGTGAAGGAACTGTTTTTTGTGATTTAGGGATGATTGGGTATCTGGATTTTGTAGACGGACAGGAAGTCTTTTGTAAAGAAAAGATAATTTGATATATTCAAAATGGGGCCATTTCAAGAAAAATAATTGTCGATTTTTTTTATAAAATCATGAAATCCATCTCATTTAATAAATATAGTAATAGAAAATAATTTGAAATATGCTACTTTTCATTCATAAATTTGCTAATAAACTTTCGCGGTTTTAAACACGGACTAAATTTGTGACGACACAAATTCATACTCACACAAAGACAATTCACTCTCACACACACACGCTTCACAACATGAAACAGTAATCTAACCTAACAGTGTGACAGCTGACAGCAAAATATACAAGAGAGAAGATTATTATTACTTTCTATTTCTTTAAAAGTACTAGTGCAGTATAAATTATGTAAATAAACCATTTATTTAAATAAATACCAAACCAAATAATCATAGTTCTAAATTAAACCGGTAGAGCTCAACTGTCATATCCGTGAATATGTGTCGTCAGCAACTTTTAAAAAATCATATCTCTGATTGTAAAGACTTATAAGATGAAAAACATACACATACATGTTTAATTTGACCTATTTATTCAAGAAAAAAATAAATCAGAAAATGTGAAATGACCCCATTGTCGCTAACCCACATTTTGTAATTTATTTGTTGAAAATATAAGCCGAACTACGTAGGTCTACATGAATCTTTGTAGGTTTGAAAACATAGCGAATATACGCGGCGTGATAACTTTAATTCGAGTTAATTGTAACTTTCTTTTAAATTATGCGTCAACTATAGTAATTTCACTCTTCTTATGCATGATAAACATTGTCGAAAGCATAGAAACTTTCATAATTTTTAAATTTTATCATAAAACATTACTACAGTTTATATAAATTAATGTCAATAATCGCAAAATATTTGTTGTCATTTAATATAAATTCCTTTTATGCCAGTTTCCTGTCTTTAACTTAAACATATACAGTAAAAAATATAAGAAATTCTATGCGGGTAGTATGTAGGTAGTAGGTTGAATATATGGATCATGTTATTTGCAAACCCATTATCTAATAGCCATATATGGTTACGGCATAACAAGTGGTTGGAAATTCACCATAAATAACAGGTGTCTTGTTTTATAAACTGTTGATTATATACATAATTTACTATTAAGATAGTTTTCGCTATTGAATCAATAATGACCATCAAAGTTTAAAAATAGTTATTAGTTTCTAAAATAATCGAGTTTTTATTACCATTTCCTTATCTCTATATCTACGTCACACATTTATTCTATTCCAAATTCTTACTACTTTCAAACCTTCTGCTATAGCCTTTTTGAAATACGGAATCCATTTGCAAGTATATAAATGCAGAAAATAACAACAATAAAACAACAGAAATAAATCAAATAATACTAGTTTAAATTTATGATGCCATGACAGATTACAAGCGTTGGTATGAAAGTAAATAAAAAAATCTGATGTGGCCAGCACATGACCTCCCGCCAATTCCATGTTTAAAATAGCAATGAGCTTTAAGGAAAGTTTCACTTCCGATTGATCGTTTGTAAACAAAATGTACTTTGTTGTTTCCACAAATAGAACGGTTTGTAATACGAAATTTTGGATTATATTTTATTATGTTTTTCCTGAAAAATCTGTTAAAGCTTCAAATTAAGTACTACATCCGGTTTATCATATATAGTCAAAATCTAATATGTTGTTTCAAATTATATAAGAGTATTAAATACCAACTTTGCGAAGTTTTGGATCATTAATATATTTTAAGGAAAAATCGTCACACACATTATTGTCAAAATCATCACCAACTTCCTTATGCTCTAAAACGCAATCTGTGTAAATTCTTCGCCGTACATTATCCATTTCGCAAAAGTGTAGTTGCAAACTATTATTTGACACTTTGAAATCACGTTCTTATTGAGAGCTGTTTGATATATAATGCTGCAAACATCAAACTTAAATCGAATTATCTTGTATATCTAATATTTATGTATGATGGAACATATATATTATTTTTACAAACCTTAATTTCATTAGAATCATATTTAAACTACTAAATTCTTCTTAACACGGTTTCATTATTAATTTTAATGAAAATTGCTTCGTGACAGTGACATTTGTTTAAATGTGTCAAATTTGTTATTAAAGTATTGTTTTTGTTTGACGCAGAGGCAAAGTGATGTACAAAAATAAATTATTTTATAATATAATATAAAGTTATTTCAAGTTATTTACTAAATGCTATTATCGTAGAATTGAAGATTGTGCCATTATATTTAATTTGTATTGGTAAAAGTTGCTAAAAAATTATATTTAATGAATTTTTTACAAGAAAAACTGTTAAAAGCTGGTATAAATGATACTTCCGGTTATCCGATATAAACTAAAAACTAATGAGCTCTTCCCACATTAGTATAGAATTTTTCTGAATGATAGTATTTGAGTAATCGTGTCCACAAGATCCACACACACATCAAAACGTGCTTATTCACTAAAATCTCTATATCCGAATTTTAGCACGATCCCTGTACCTCCCTTACCTAGGGTAGCGGGAGGTAAAAATATAATGGAGGACCCTATCATCATTTCTTTTTGATCATTCTGTAGATCAGCGCAAAATTTAAGCTGCTGCACGATATTCTATGAATAAACTACTAAGTATTACTGAATGCAAAAGATATTTGTATTAATTTACTAATTCATCATACAAAGGGCTACAAATTGAAGACACGGACACTAACAAATGTCTTCCATGTCACAATTGGAAGCGGATGTGAGAAGAACAATTCTTCGACCAACTGTTGCTTCGCGGTTCACCTGCAGCTCTTCCACCGTCATGTGGTGCGTCCGTTACGCATCGACTGACACTATAATTGGAGCTGCGAAATGCACATGTCGTCCGAAAGTAATTGCTCCCTTTCATAACACTTAAGAAGGTTTGCTGGCGATTAAATCGAGAAGCAGATGGACAGAAATACTTTGGGTGATTTGCAAGGAGCTTCGATCAACTGTAACCGTCAACGCGAATGACAAAGTTTCTTCATTATTACTTGAAAACCAATATACATACAATGCAATGCTCAAAATATACATTAAAATGGATAATAAAAAATATTTCACTCTTATACAGAAAAGTGTAAATTTTTGGGCACTGATAAACAGAAAAATGAAGAGTAGTTGCGAAGAATTTAATTAATGGCATGACATCTTAAATTCAAACAATTGTTATTTAGTGTTTGTCCTCCTAAACATACATACATACATACATACATACATATATACATAAAATCACGCGTTTCCCACTTAGTGGGTTAGCAAAAACCCGAAAATAATAAGAAAAGGGATGAAAGCAAGAGCTCCACAGAATCACTTAACTCTTTAAAAACATTCTTCTTCCGCCTTGCCCAAAATCATCATAACATTCATTCAAGAACATATTATTGTGACCGATTTTCGGTAGCGAATAACCGCATCCGGACCACAATAATAGTTACGCAACAATCATCTTTCGCTACACATTCCTGTACATACATACTTCATTCTTCTCGTCCACATAAAAGTTCAGCTGTCTCTCCATTCTCACAAAACATTCTTACTAACCATTCATCTTTACACCACAATAATTACGAAACAATCATCCTTCGCAACACATTACTATCCATGCATACTTCTTTCACCACAGCCACATTCATAAACGTATTCATACATAATAACATATTAAAGTGACCTAAACTGTAAACATAACAATCACACATCGTTGACGTCTATAGTAGTTACGATTTTATACATGCGTTGACTTTACCGTATCGAATACAGTAATAAACACCTACATTTTTAAGTTAAGAGACCATTAATACATAAAGCTACTTTATAACAATAAAGAGTACGTACAACTACAATAACGATAGTTACCGCAATTCATCGTTCAATAATAATAATAAATAAATAAAACTGAATATCTTTTAATGAGCCTGTTTCACATTTTTCAAAAACTATTTTAAATGAAAGTTTATGCTTAGTAATAATTTTTATTTTAATAATTTGTTGTTATTTGTGCAAATAATTAAATAAAAAGATTGGTGTCCTGAAAAACTACCCCCCACTCCTGTGACGTAGAAGCACATACATTACATCATTAATAGCCAATAGGAAAATAGTTTTCCATCACCTACGTTTATTCATATTATTTATATAAATAAACGTAGGCTAAAGTTTGTCACATGTTAATAAAAAAATCTTTTAATTTGACATTTGACGTTGACATTGCTCATTGTAATTGAATAATAAAGTAATAATGGCTAATTCAAATTACACTCAAGCTAAGTCAGACAATTTACCGAAAGTCGATAGCTGGATGATGGCTGAATTTATATCAGAACGATTGTTTTACTGCTACTGAAATAAGGGGTGTTAAAGAGTTGAGGTAAAATAAAATATAAAAACTGAATTTCCTATATAAATTGATAATATATTTTACTTTAAAGTTCTGGTCGTGATTCTTACATTGAATCTGCTGTAGGACATGTAGATCTATGTCGAGAAAAAAATATCTGTCAAATGTAAAGATTGCCCTGAACATAAAGTGAAGCAACAAAAATATACTGTTATCGTGAAGGTGGATGAAACTTGAAGACACGATTTTTCTGACAAATTATCAGCTCTTCGACCTACTGCTTCTAGCCACAATTTTTGTAAAATTTATAAACTCTATAGTAGGTTTGTTCAGTATTTTTGTAAGAAGGCACAATACAATATCGTAAATTACTCATTTTATTTTGAACTTTTTATTACCTACATATTATACAACTTGAACCAATCTAAAAATTTGACACTTGTTTGACAACTTTGACAATACACTTGACACCTTAGAACCGCTGAAGATGTATGTACTCTGACGTCACATTCTGTTTCAGATCACGTGACTTATTCAAAATTTTATCCAAATTTCAAAAATTAATTGTAAAATATCTAAAGGATATTTCGTGATATTTTCAAATTTGAGGCTCTTTAAAGAACAATATCTTTTAAAATTTTATACTTAGAAGTCATATAAAAAGTCTTGCAACAGCCCTGGGTGATGAAAAACTATTTTCCTATTGGTTATTAATGATGCAATGTATGTACTTCTATGTCGCAGGAGTGGGGGGTACTTTTTCAGGACGCCAATCTTTTTATTTAATTATTTCCACAAATAACAACAAATTATTACTAAGAAAATCATTGCATAAATTTTCATTTAAAATAGTTTTTGAAAAATGTGAAACAGGCTCATTTTAAGGGTTAGTTTTAATTTAGCAGTGCAAAAATTTTAAATTTCTCATAATCTTCAGTTCCGCGTTAGGTTTCTGTGACTACCTTGTTGATGTCATTATGAAAACGGTATTTAACTCTGATAAAATCCACGAAAATCATCGAACCTTGACGACAAAAACAAAATCTCACAGTACTTGAAGCATAACGCTTGCTTTGACTATACATATTTTCAATTCAAACGTACATTCACACGGTGTATACAACCCCTAAGAAACTTCCTACACGAATTAATACAAGACAACATATGGTAGACGACTCCAAGATTATCTGTTAGTTGCTTCTTCCTTTACAAAAAAACGTGGGGTGGGCTTAACGCATGTGTTTAAAATATGGGGAAAATATAGAGCTGATGTTAACGTATGCTAATGATTTGAAATTAATTACGGAAGATGTTTGGTTACTTAAGGTGGATACAGACTACGCTGACGTTTCGTGTTAACACGCATTATGTTGCATTATGACGTGTTAAATTAAAATCTAATTCATTATGCCTTATGGGAATGCTCATATTGTTCTGATGTGTTGTCTTCTGACGTGTTATTGCATCATATAACATCAGACGCGTGTTTGGACGTGTTATACGATTTCCAAACTCCCAGATTTTTGTCAGACATCAGATCGCGTCAGATGGGAATGTATAGCATTTTCATAATATTTTTGGTTATGTTTTTAACTTTTCATTATTTTTTATACGAGAGAAAGATTTCTTTGCCATAAAATAGGTAACTATATTTGAAAATACTAAAATAAATATTTATTTGATATAAATAAGTAATTAATTATTAAAAATAAATATTTATTTATGCAAATTAATTGAAATTTAACACGTTGACTGCAGCATTGGTCGCCGGGGACCAATAACTTGCATTTGTCTAGTGCGGCACCATTTTTCATAAAAATTGGTCTCCGGCGATCAATGCAAGTTTGATTGCACATCACAAGTAGTATCGTGTTAGTTTTAAATAAAATAGTGAACGAGACGCACATACTATGGGTAGTTGAGAAAAATAAATATTACCTTTGATTAATAATAATCAGGAACAACAAAGAATTAAAATAAATACAGAAGCAGAAAATATGAACAATTTACCTAAAATGAACCTGTCGTTATAAATATGTAGTACCTAATTAATTGTATTTCAAACATTTCTATTTAATTGTATTTTGAAATTAAAATTAATTAGTAATATCATAAATATAGAAAATTTGTCAATTTTTTTCATACGGTGCATCAAAACGTCAGAACAATGTGAATGCTCTATGTGTTTCTGATGTGTTATGTTGTGTTGTGATGTATCGTGATAACACGTGTTAACACGAAACGTCAGCGCAGTCTGTAGCTACCTTTAGTCAAAGACAAAACATGTTTCAATATTTAGAACGTTGCAAAACAAATAAATGACAAGTAAACAATGTGAATAACGACTTAACGAACTATTTATAATAACGTATCTAACACAATTTAAAATTTGCCCATGAGGAGCTAGAATAATGGTCGTTTCTTGATACAGAAAAAGATGGTTCTCTAGTGGATGTCAGTACAGATTATAGAGCCATTTGAACTATAGTACAATTGATGAATAAAAGTTGACATTTAAATTATTTTATAGATCTAGTTTCATTTCACAACTTTGCCCTATGATTTAGAAATCCCATAATAGCAGAATAACAACACAAGGGTGCATTTAAAACGTTATATAAATTTTTCGTTTATTTTGATTAAATATTTAGTTTGTCAATTCTATAAAATAGGGTTATATTTAATTTCATCTAACAGTAGTTCCGACTCGAGGGTGCTTGTATAGTTCTCGTCACCAAAAATCGAGGGACAGTCATAAACAGCCTAACCGCCCCTATACTGTAAAACTAGAATGGAATAGTTTAGCACGGTACACCGTCAATTGCTTTTTGTCCTCCTGAAGTGTAATGAAAACTTTACAATTGTATACACAGCAAGTGTAACCTACATTTTACGCTTACCCAAACATAAAATTGCACGTATTTTTTGTCCTAATTCATAGCAAACTTAATTACAGAAACCAAAAAGTACATAATTTTTAAATTACATATCTCGCTTATTTAAAGAGCTAATTTAATCATACTTGATGTTTTCGACGCAGAATTCAATTCTCTAAAACTTTTATTTGAAGCATTTATTATTAAAATTAAAATAACACCATTTTTTTCAAGAGAAACCGATAACAGCTTCAAGTAAAGTATCACTTCCGGTTAGACTATTTTAACCAAAATCTATTATGTTATTCCCATTGATATAAATGTATTATATACCAAATTTGAAAAGTTTTGGATTATATTTTAATATAGTTTTTCATTAAAATCTATTATAGGCTTCAAGTAAAGTACCACTTGTTACCATGTTATTAACTTTCTACGGCTTCCCGTTTTTCAGTTATGCGAGATACGTACGTACAGACGTCACGAGGAAATTAGTCAAAATGGATTCAAGGATGGTCAAAATGTATATTTCCGTTGAAATCTGGATACCGAAATTTTTCTCGATTACAATACTTCCTTTACTTCGTACAAGGAAGTAAAAAGGACATACTTTATAAATCCATTTTAATGAAAAAAGTGTACTTTTTTTAACAGACGTAAAAAAAAGTAATTTTGTTAATACTTTCCTTTCTTTTTTGTGTTAAATATGACGCATGAAATGACAGCTGTCGGCCATATTATTAGTTTTTGACGTAAGGTTAACTGTCAAACAGGCTGGTAACTCTCTCGAGGATTAACCCACTTTCATGCAATCCACCCTCAATGTTTTTTGAACAGTCAACATTTGTAGGTTGGGTAGTACAACTTCTACTGCACCGATTTGTGTTTTTCTAAACGCGGGGACTTTTTATTCAGTAATAACGTAATAACTGTGCAAAACGTTTGATACCGAGAGCGAAGAGTATTTAATTTACGTATCAGACTGAAAATATACCGTGAGTATTTTTTAACGTGAAACATTGGGTTTATCATATCCATGGTTACTTGACATTGAACGAATTTCCATTTGATAAGACGTCAATAGAGGTTAATTTTGTTTAAATAATTATACCTACATTCTAATTTAAAATTAGTTGTAGAAAAAATATAGTGTGAATCTTGTGCCCGAGTAGTTTTCTGCCTCGGCTAAATTTCTTACAATATTTAATATAATACTTCTGTCAAATTCATTCCCCATGTGTCATTTTAAATCAGACAGACAAATACATTGCTGTCAATCAAATGTCAAATCATAACTTGTAGGGAAATTCAAGGGTTTTCTGTCATATTGACAAGATGTCATTAGAGGTTAATATTGTTTAAATAATTATACCTTTTTTAAAAATTAAATTTAGATGTGGAAAAAATACTGTGTGCACCTTGTGCCCGAAATATGTTTAGTACTCTCGATTGGTTTTCTGACTCCGATAAATTTCTTACAATATTTAAATATAATACTTCTGTCATATTCGTTCCGTATGTTTCATTTTAAATGGAACGGGCAAATACATTGCTGTCAATCAAATATCAAGTCGTAACCATGCATTTGACAAACTCAATGTTTCACGTTAAAAAATACTCACGGTATAGGTTTAAAACCAGTCTGCACTTACCCTACTTCACCGTAAAAATAAAAAAAAATGTCAACATACCTTCCAACAAGCATGGTGTACAGTATAACACCCAAAGACCACATATCAGCCGCTTTTCCGGAATAGTGCGCCCCCGCCCTCAAAATTTCCGGACTAACATAAGCAGGACATCCTCTTTTGTCGTGCAGCCAATCGTTGTCGCTATCCTCCAGTACGACGGCGTCCTCCAAGGACTCCAACTTGAGCTCCGTTCTGCAACAAACACTCTCCATCAACTTGTGTCCTTGTGCCAGCCAGCAACTTACAAAAGACATATGAGCGATTACATTATGCAAATTGGAAACGCTATTGCTATTGCTATTGCCAAACGCACTGATGACGATATAGCTCGGGTCCATTGTTTGAGAGGATTTTGTAACAAGTGGATGTGTCATCCGACGATCGAGGAATCGATGGAGACATACTATGAAATATCACAACAATTACAATAATATATTTCTGCTGAAAACTAAACGAAAAGAGAAACAAGATGATAGAATAAAGAAAGAAGTAATAGAACTCTATTAAATTACATAAGACTAACCCACAGGAATTTTTGTTTTAAAAAATAATAACTAACAATTGGAGTACCCCTATATGAAATTTAAAGGCTTTGTTAATATAAACAAAAATCTGATGTGGCCAACAGAAAACCTCCCGCAATTTAATTCTTACTATTTTAAATACATACATACGTATTCACTAATGGTGCAAACTATGTTATGTTCCCTTGCATAAATTATTGCTTTATTTACTATTTTCTTTTTAAAATGTCACCATTATTAATTTGAAGTGATTATTTTTTTGACAGTGCCATTAAACTGTCAGTTACATACATTTGAAATATGGACTGTGTAACAAAGGAATTGTGTTTATCAAAGACTTTGGGATTTATAAAAAAATAAATATATCATCACGGCATATTACACATTTCTGGGTGTGCCAGTATCTACAACACATGTAGACATCGGTAATGATAACGATATATTTTACCGCGTGGGCGCTTACCAGGCGTTACCTCACAGGCACTTATAGCTGGTGTGGAGAGTGCACCACAGTGGTCACTTTTGTGCCATTTAAAATTAGAAATATTTGACGACTATCGGGATCTGAACTTTAATTTTTATAATGATATAAAATGCAAAAATTACATTTAATGGCATTTTTTGAAGAAAAACCATTACGAGCTTCAAGTAAAGTGCCATTTTTGGTTATACGGTTTACAGCAAAATCTAATGATTTCTTTTCATTTTAGAATGGGGTCGAAATACAAAGTTTCAAAATTTTCTCAATGATAGTATTTGAGTTAGAGCAAAGACAAAATCCATACACATACACACACACACACATACACATGCAGATACACACAAACAGACATCGTGAAAATGTTAAAATTGAATTCTAGGGACCTTAATAGCTTAAAACGTGGTCATTTACTAAAATCTCGATATGCGATTTTTGACATGATCCCTATACCTCCCTTACCAAGAGTAGTGGGAGGTAAAAAACTTAATACGATATAAACAATGGGGTCCTCTATTTTTTTATTATTCTAAATTAAAGTTCGTTTAATTTTGATGCAATTCATAGTATTAAAAAGTTTTAATTATCTTTAGTTTAACTGTATTTGATTTTTAAAGTCAATATGACGTCACGCGGCTCGTATCTTTTTCTCGATTCGCACCACACTATAGTAGGATGCGGGAGAAAGATAGCAATAGTGTGACGTCACAATGATACTGACAATAAATTTCAAATATCTCGTTAGGTAATTAATAAAAAAAAATTTTTTTCATCTTATTCTTTATTTATTGAGTAGTACTTTAAATACAAATCGTACATTTTATTATATTTTGTTATGAGGGAAGACCCCATTGTTATTTATTTTTATTAATAAAACATGAAAATAATAAATTTATGCTCTATAAATAATAATTATAATAAATTAAAAACTAATTTCTCCACTACAAAAAATCTAATTTAATTTTAATATTGTTTATTGATACTCTATTAATATTATTCTTTTCACTATAAAACAGTTTTGTTTTTTGTTGTATAAAATGCATAAAAATTAGTTTTGCAAAATTTGCGACAGGTGAAAATAATCCTACATATTACGAAAATGGCACGCCTAACGGTTGCACCATTCCGTTTACCTTCTACTAAATAAAACCGCACGTATATTGCCCAACACATATTACATATCATATAATGATACAGTAAGGACTGTAATACATATCTCTGTGTGCAGAAGGGACACACCAAGCCCTGCGTTTTGTCCGCAGCGTTTTATCCTCCGTGATGTTTCTATCTTCTCGCTCGTGCCAAGCCTCGAGGTCAAAGCGAAGGTTTCATCGTTGCACAATACTTTATTTCTTTGTCTTTCTGTTCAACAATGAGAAAAATATCATATTACAAGTAGCTGGGAATATTATTCTTTATCACAAGGTTGAATAAGTAATTGATGAAATTGGATGAACGTAAGATTAATATACGAAATCAGGTCAAATTACATAGGTACATACATTCGCTGGTATTAATTTAAATCTTGCGCACATAAAAGGTTTGCAATAAAATCAAATTTATAAATGCAAACGCAGGTCATGGACAAATGAGTCATGAGATCTTCAATGTTTAACTACTGAACAGTTGTTGCGTTGCGTAAAAAATTGAAATATTAGTAGAATATTGATTGTTTTTTGTTTTCATGATGATATTATTATTTGCGGTGTTTGGGACATTTTCATAATTGAAGACAAAAAAGGAAATACATTTTTTAAAAAGTAGAGATTTGTGCTGAAAATTAATAAATATACTTCGCGAAATATAGTTAAAAATTAAGTCATACTGAAAACAAAAAAAACAGTATACTAGTTATATTTTTTGATCTAGAACAAAACTAAAAAAATCTGTTGTGGCCAGCCAGCACAAGACCTCTCGCCATTTCCATATTAAGCTATATATGTATTGTATTGCACTTCGCTATCGAACCGTCGTTTTATAACAAAAAAATTACAGAACTTTATCCAAATATTGTTTTTATTGTATTTAACATAACATGTCTGCACACATAAATTTCTAATTATATCTACATTTCATTGTATGAGGAAGTTCCTAAATGTCAGAGATTCTTCCAATTCATTACCAAGATTGACGGTATTTCTGATGGATATATGCATTTTACCTATAATTTTAAATATTTAATTAATAAAACATTAAGAAAGATGAAATGTACTTCGCAAAAAAAGCTTCAAGAATGTCACTAAAACTGTCATTTACAAACTGTTGTAAACATTTGAATTTGTCAACTGGTTTCCTTAGTGCCTTAGCCTCTGCGATTAGAATATTCTATATATTACAGTGCCTTTATCTCTAAATCTATACAGGTTATAATAAAATTTTAAATGTATCAGATGTAGAATTTTATGTTCTTCAATAATAGTAATAACAGAAATTTTCAAAAATTATATGTAGAAGATTTTTTAAAGAAACTATTACTTCCGATTGTTCAATTGTTACCAAAATCTAATCAACTCTTTCCAGGAATGTCAGATTGAGGAAACTGCAGTTAAATATTTTTTAAGTCTTATAGTATTTGAGAAACCGTGGTTACAACATCCACACACACACACACATACACACACACACACATACATACACACGGACATCATCGTAAAAATGTTATAATCGGATTATAGGGACCTTAAAACGTGCTTATCCACTAAAATCTGTAAATGCCAATTTTAGCATGATTCCAATACCTCTCTTAGCGAGAGGAAAAAAATAACTTTCAATTTTGGTCGTATTAGAACACTGCGTTATGTCATTGTTAACAGTCAAGTACTATTGTACTTGTTTGTGAACACTCCATCAGGAATTGAGAAACAATATGATAAATGATGAAATATATTTTTTATTGTTTTTTTCTGCGGTATTTTATATCACCCGGACATCTCGTAGTTTGATGTGGTCGGTGTTATTTTTTTAATTTTAAAAATAAAGAATTCTCGAATATCAAAGCACATATTTATTTATTTATCTTTGTGTGCGTACTTATGAAGCCCGGTTCATGTTAAACGAAAACGATCAAGCCAGTGGTTGCTTCATTTTCGGTTTCAAAACACTGGTCTTTGTACTCGGATTGGCCGCTGCTGTCTGCTCGCCAATGTGTTGCAAGCACGGATGTCAAACTTGGGCCATACCAATCCCAAACTCAGCAAGATTCATCATATCATACGATAGCATCACTTGGAGAAACGCTAGCGCTATTTCCACACACATATTCAATAATTTCTATAACATATTATGAAGGCTTATACGGCAAAAGAAAAGATGGTTACAAAATGAAATTAATCATGAAGATGAAGAAGTAATTTTAGAAAGGTTTATTCAACTTGTTTAACTCGAATGAATGGTAGTGAAATTATTTCATGGCGAAAAATAAACATGACGCAATTTTGGGACACAAAAAATATAATTTGAATTCGTCTAAGCGGACATTTTTAAAATCAGTAAAGCCGCATCCTTTTATGTTCAGTGAGTCACAACACAACAGTCAATAAACTTTGCCATTTCTATTTTCTTAGATCATCGGTTATCTTTGGATGTAATCTCTTTACCAAAACATATGTCTTCTTAAATAAATATAAATAAATAAATATATCATCACGGCATATTAGCCATTTCTGGGTGTGCCATTATCTACACATATGTAGACATCGGTAATTATGACGATATATTTTACTGTGTGGGCGCTTACCAGACGTCACCTCACGGGCACTCAAAGCTGGTGTGGAGAGTGCACCACAGGGGTCACTTTTGTGCCATTTAAAATTGGAAATATTTGGCGCCGGTCGGGATCGAACCCGGTTCCCCCAGGTTCTCGACCAGACATTCAGTTTCAATGATTTCCAATAGTAATACTTACTGTAAACATAAAAAAATCTGATGTGCCCAGCACACTACCTTCTGTCAATTCTATGTATTTTGTACAAATCTCATAACAAAAAGTTCCTTGGAAAAGATTCTATATATCCAGTAAAATTATAATACGAACATATAACATTTTCTACAAATTCCATATCGAAAGTTTCTTGGAAAAAATTCTATAAATCCAATAAAATTATAACACGAACATACATTATGTAAATTGCACTTGACGCTGACATTTGTCAATTAAAATTGTTTGAATATATCAGCTGTTTCCATAATTTATGAAAGTTAATCTCTTTAAAATTCTTTAACTCTATATCTATTGAATATAAAGGAAAATGTATAATCAAACCGTATAGATATTCTTTCATATTGATAATCACATAAAATGTCAAAAAATGATATTTAACTTTTAAGAATTTCAAGTAAGAAAACTTCCCGTTAATCAATTATAACTAAAATCTAATCAGTTCTTCATATAAATGCAAAGAAGAGGAATACGAAAGATTATAATTTTTAGAACTGTAGTATTGGAGTTATCGTCGAAGAAATTTTTGCAACACACACACACAAATAAATATATATACAAACATCATCGTAAATCGTATTCTAGGGACCCTAAAACGTACTTATTAAATAAAAACTCATCAATGAATTTTTTGACCAAAGACAATACCTTCCTTACCTAAAGGAGAAGGAAGGTAAAAAATATTTCTATTTAATGATGAGGTCTAACTTTTTCTCAAAATTTTTGTTACATACGTTAATTCGGTAATAATTATTGTAACAATGGGGTATTCCACTCAATATTTTTTATTATTTTAAAAATAACTTCATTCAGTTTTGAAGCAATTAATAATATTAAAAAATCTTAATTGTTCCTAGTTTAACAGTATTTTATTTTCGAGAAATCAGTGTAACGTCACATTTCCCCTATACTTGTCTTTCTCACACACACTGCTCTGAGTACGCTGCGAGAGAAAGATAACAATTGTATGACGTCAATTTTCCCTTTGAGCAAATGAAATATCTCGTAAAGTAATTATTTTAAAAATGTTTTGAATTTTTTAATTTTTTTTGTTATGGTGGAATACCCCATTGATTTACGAAACGCTATCATTGCATAGCACATTTCACAATCCGGCCAAAGAGACGCGAATTCGGAGATCGTCGACTTTTGCGAGTTTACTGACCGCAGCCTTCTGCAAGCTTAATTTCTTCACGACCAAGTCCAAGACAACATACAAGACAGACAACGTCTTGCAAAACGGATTTCATTTCACCATGCTACGAAATCTTAATTTCACTTCAGCAAAATACGAATAAATCATCTATGAGTATGAGCAACTTGGTAAATAATTATCACACACAAAAGTAGAACTGTCACGGTGTCACGTACACTGGTGACTGACCTCATAATATATTTTAATTTCAAACAGGGAAATACCAAGAAAGCAAATTATGAATTGTTTGTTATTTGAAATGACTAAAATAGCTATTGTAATCTATCGAGGTTACTGCATTTTTACATTCATCGGAATATTGGAAATTAATCAGCGTTTCTTAACGTTGGGTCCTTGAGACATCTTTGGGAGGACCGCAATGCACCGAAAAATAATATATCTAAAACATCATCGTATAATTAAACAGATTTTTACATACATACATAAAATCACGCGTTTCTCACTTAGTGGGTTAGCAAAAACCCGGAAACAATAGTAACAATAAGAAAAGGGATAAGAGTAAGAGCTCAGCTGACTCACTTCACTCTTTAACAACATTCTTCTTTCGCCTTGTCCACAATCATCATAGCATTCATACCTAAGAACATATTAAAGTGACCGATTTTCGGTAGCGAATAACCGCATTCGGACCACAATAATAGTTACGGAACAATCATCCTTCGCCACACATTCCTATCCTATTTTTATTAATTTAAATACATACTTACGTATTTACTAACGCTACAAACAGTTCCATTGCATAAAAATATTGCTTTATTTACTATTTTCTTTTTAAAATGTCACTATTATTAATTTGAAGTGATAAGTTTTTTGACAGTGACATTTACTGTCAGTTACATTCATTTGAAATATGAACTGTGTAACAAAGGAATTATGTTTATCTTAGGCTTCGCGACTAATAAAAAAAATTATTTTTAAATTTATCTGCAAAATATATAGAAAAAGTATTAATGTATTCCTGTAGAAAATTCAATAATCTTTAATTTTCATAAGACATAAAATGCGAAAAAATGGCATTTAATGATATTTTTTGAAGAAAAAACATTATGAGCTTCAGGTAAAGTGCCATTCCCGGCTACCTGATTTACACTAAATCTAATGGCTTCTTTTCATATTAGAATAAGATAGAAATACTAAGTTTCAGAATTTTCTGAATGATAGTATGAGTTAGAGCGAAGACAAAATCCCTACACATACACACATACATACACACACACATACATACACACACACATACATACACACATACATACACATACAGACATCATCGTGAAAATGTTAAAATTGGATTCTAGGGACCTTAAAACGTGATCATTTACTAAAATCTCGATATGTGATTTTTAACACGATCCCTATACCTCCCTTACCAAGGGTAGCGGGAGGTAAAAAGTTCTATTTTCACAGTTTACTAGAAGTTTTAAAAGTTTAATTTCTAAGGGAGAATAGCCTTTGTATATGTATGTACTTATTGGTTGCCAAAAATCGTATCGTTCCTTACAGATTTGATTATCATTCTAATTAAAAGTCGGAATTGAAGTTCTTAGACGAAATTGGTAAAAACAAAGGCGATTACATGGCGCAGTAGTGTTTTATATAACAAGTACAATGATCTTGCAAAACCGCTGCCATATTACCAACATTCAGGCTACTGCTCTACTTAATCAAATTCCGTGTTTATACCTATTCACGTTGAAGCCGAACAAAAGGTGAACGAACCCCGTGTATGCACCGCACTCATTTGTTTTTATTCGCAGCCTACTGCCACTGCGCTACGAGTACGATCGATCACGAAATCGTTTATTGAACTGGACTGAACTTCTATCACTCTGTTTTGTTTTGTTTTGTTGCAATACCACTACAATTTTGCAACTGGATGGTGACAAAATAGTTTGCAAAATTCGTTGGCAATAAATTTAAATTAGGCTTATCCAAAAACTTTCCACGGCCAGGTAAATAACATATCTCAATGATGACGTCGTGACACATGCAACAAGAGTTTCAGACGTCATACCAAAAAAATAAAACCATGGACTTTGGAATTAAATTGTTTTGTATTTTACTGTACTACAATTTTTACCTCTTGCTAAGACAGATATTGGAATCATGTTAAAAATCGCATATCTAGGTTTTAGTGGATAAGGTCCCTTATAATCTGATTATAACATTTTTACAATGATGTGTATGTGTATATGTTGGAACCACGGTTTCTCAAATACTATAAGACTACAGACATTTTTAACTGCGGTTGCCTTAATATGACATTACTGGGAAGAACTGAGTAGATTTTGTTAAGAATTAGACAACCGGAAGTAATAATTTCTTAAAAAAGATTCTAAATATCATTTTGACAATTTATGTTTTTATGTGGGCCGCGTGCCTGAGTGTCTGGTCGCGAACCTGGGGAAACCGGGTTCGATCCCGACAGACGCCAAATATTTCCAATTTTAAATGGCACAAAAGTGACCCCTGTGGTGCACTCTCCACACCAGCTATGAGTGCCCGTGAGGTGACGTTTGGTAAGCGCCCACACGGTAAAATATATCGTCATCATTACCGATGTCTACATGTGTTGTAGATACTGGCACACCCAGAAATGGGTAATATGCCGTGATAATATATTTATTTATTTTACAAATATTAACGATTTTTTAATTAATTCAATTTTTTTTTATATCTTCTACAGAATTAGAGATAGAGAAAAATAAATATATAAAATAATATATTGTAATAAATCTCACAGCCCATGGAAACCAGTTGAAAAATTAAAATGTTTGTAATTGACAGATAAATGTCAGTATGAAAAAAAACCAGAGACATTAATGAAGACTTTTTCTGGGAAGGGAAATACATTTAATAGTTCTTATTTTATCATTAATTAACTATTAATAATTACAGATACACATAATACATATATCCTTCAGAAACACTGCCAATCTCAACAATGAATTGGAAGAATCTCGAACATTTAAAGTAACTTCAGTTCATAGAATGAATTAAGAAAATATAAAAATATATAAAGAAGATACGTGTTTTTTGTGTGTACCAGAAATATTAAATATGGCTAATACGTAAATGGCGAGAAGTATTGTGCAGATATTTTTTTATAAAAATTTAATAGTTGTGCCGAAATCAGACTAGCTCTTTCAGAAATGGGTAATAATAAACGTTGAAGATATATTTATGATATTAGATATATTAAAAAATGTGTCTTTATCTTGTATTGAGTGTAACAAATGCATTTGAATTCTCAGCGTAACTTTCTAAATATAAACCCATTCACTGTCCAATTCACAACAATGTGTTGCGATGTCCAGATATTTCAAAAGATGATAAATTATAATAAGTAGATAGAGCGAAGCCAACGAGCGATCGACACAACGTAATACGCCTCAAGTTTAGCGACTGCTATCCATTTCAGAATTATAGTCAGTTGAGATGGAAGCTCAATAACTTGCTTTAAAAAAATTCAAAAATAATACTATGTTTCATGTTTTTAAATTAAATTAATAAAAATAAAAATAATGTCGAGATGTATCACATGAATACACATTATGTATACTCATATATAAATACTCTAAAAATGCGTACACTTACGTAACATTCTCTTTACAATCAAATAATATTACTACCAAGTTTATATCTCTACCCATTTTTGAATTATTGCCCCAAAAGTCAATGTACCCCACATTTAGATAAAAACCTCAAAATTTTCAAAAATCTAATTTTTATGTATCTAGATACTTCTCAATGCGCTGATTCCAAATTTTGAAACCGCAGGTCGATATCTCGTTTCGTTCTCGAGATATTTAGATTTAAAGTTTTGCTCAAAACTGCCCATTTTTGGGTACTAACCCAAAAATGGGTCGAGATATGAATTTGGCGACAACACCATTCGATTCTACGGGCAAAATTACATAAGGGTACCAATTTTCATAATTTTTGTCCAACCGGTTAATTTTTTATGAATAAAAGTTTGAAAATGGCCAAAATCTGAAAAAATCCTAAGGGGTACCCCTTAGGATTTTTTCAGATTTTGGCCATTTTCAGTTATTTTGCTTTAGGGATTGTATGCGGTGTTCAAAAATTCTGAAAATTGGTGTACTTATGTAATTTTGCCTGTAGAATCGAATGGTGTTATCGCCAAATTCATATCTCTACCCATTTTTGGGTTATTACCCAAAAATGGGCAGTTTTGAGCAAAACTTTAAATCTAAATATCTCGAGAACGAAAAGAGATATCGACCTGCGGTTTCAAAATTTGGAATCAGCGCATTGGGAAGTATCTAGATACATAAAAATTAGATTTTTGAAAATTTTGAAGTTTTTATCTAAATGTGGGGTATATTGACTTTGGGACAATAATGCAAAAATGGGTGGAGATATAAACTTGTAGTAATATTATATGATTGTAAAGAGAATGTTATGTAAGTCTACGCATTTTTTTAGAGTATTTGAACAACTGTGTGAATTTTTAGAAATAAAAGTATTGAAATAAAAATGGATAAATGCTAAAAAAAAGTTCCTTGGAAAAGATTCTATATATCCAATAAAATTATAACACGAACACATACCATTTTTTACAAATTCCATACCATTAATTAATTTAATTTTAATAGGTACTTGTTTCATTATAAAAGTGCAACATGTGTTCACTCCCGAAAAGAGTAAAAATGATTAATTTCAAATAAAAATTTATTAATATTTTATATAAAAACTACATTCTAAATCAGCAGGCTAAATATATATACATACATACATAAAATCACGCGTTTCCCACTTAGTGGGTTAGCAAAAACCCGAAAACAATAAGAAAAGGGATAAAAGTAAGAGCTCCACTGAATCACTTTAACTCTTTAAAAACATTCTTCTTTCGCCTTGTCCAAAATCATCATAACATTCATACAAAGAACATATTAATGTGACCGATTTTCGGTAGCGAATAACCGCATCCGAACCACAATAATAATTATGCAATAATCATCCTTCGCCACACATTCCTATCCATGCACACTTCTTTCACCTCAGCCACATTCATAAACGTATTCATACATAAGAACATATTAAAATGACCGATTTTCGGTAGCGAATAACCGCATCCGGATCACAATAATAGTTACACAAAAATCATCTAAATATTAATTTTTAATTATTAATAGAAGCTGAGATCTAACACTTTTCCTTTTTTAATTATTATAAACAAAATCACAAAGCCTATGGTTACAACATATTAAATTTTTTTTTTCTTTTCATTCGTACATTTGAATATTAGACATCAATGAAGTTGAGCACTAAAAGTGGGGGTCATATATGTAAATTCTGTCATGATTTCTAATTAATTTAAAAATATAAAACAACATAAATACGTAGAATATGTATAGCCCATAATTTAAAGTGTGTTTCATAATTTTTTGAATTTTTTTAAAGCAAGTTATTGAGCTTCAAACTCAACTGACTAATATAATTCTGAAATGGATAGTAGGTGTCTGTCTTAGTCTCCTCCTGTGTTAGTGGGAATGTGTTACAAATATATCAGGGAGCATATTGCAATATCGTAATACGAGCCGGGGCAACGAACTCTCAGGATTGCAGCCGCACTTTCAGAAGTATTTCTTCCAGAGGCGAGCGTGAATTGGGACACTAATAGACCACTAATTTGTCCCTTTAAACTTCCTATTTCAACGAGAATTAAATCATTTGTCACACACTTGCTGAACGCGGAAGGTGACATGCAGTTTACTTAGCTTTTGTATGGAAATCAGGAATTAATAAAAATAGATGTTTGTATTAAAAACTGACCTTGTTGTTTTGCTCATATTTGAAAATATCACAAAATAGCCATTAGATATGTTATAATTAAATATTGAAATATGTGTAATATTTGGAAAAGTCAAATGATCTGAAACAGAATGTGATGTCAGAGTATATACAGTTTAACATGTGACAAACTATCGCCTACTTTTATTTATATAAATAAAGTAAGCAGTTTCCCTATTGGCTACGAATGACATATATGTGCTGGGACGTCACAGGAGTGTAAGGTTGTTTTTCATCTTTTTAATTAATTATTTATGAAATTAACAATAAATTATTATTTTTGTTATAACTGTGATAAATATTGCATAAACTTTCATTTAAAATACTTTTTAAAAATGTGAAACACCATTTTTTATCACGTTATCATCGAACGAGATTATGAGATTAATAAAAATTGTAATCGATATAATTACATTTTGTTATCATAAAAGGTGGGATGATGAAATATTAATTTAAACGTGATGATAAAATTGAGTACAGATAGGAGTATGCGTCAATAGAATATGAGTCAAAAGTGGTCTACTTTTAGCTGAAATTAAATTAGTAAACAGTTAAAAACGCACATCCTGTTTGTTCAGACATTGTACTCATTTAAAAACTACATACAAAGAAAAATAAATAAATAAATATATCATCACGGCATATTACCCATTTCTGGGTGTGCCAGTATCTACAACATATCTATACAGTGTCCCACACTCTACGTTCAGTATAGGGTCTTATGGAGTATCATGTTGCCATATTTACCTGCTGTAAATCTGTAAGATAGAAAGAGCAAAATAGATGCCCAAAAAGATATGAAATATTCTGGGTACTTCATTGAATGTATTTATGACTGGTGTACTTTCAGTGTATGTAAACAGGTGGGTGAAAAGAAAAAAAATTATTAAATAATGAACTGGTTTAATAATTTACAAAAAATATAAAATAATACAAATACAAAATGTAAGTAGGATATAAAATTATAACAAGCATAGGTAAATGAAATAAATTAACATATAAACTCTAGTCAATTTAAAGTGAATAATATAATACATTTTTGTACTTAATTGGACATTTTACAATCGTCGTCAACAATATAAATTCCCTATGTTACATATTTCCATTTTACGAAAAGATATAAAATTAATACATATACGAGTACAATATATAGATGTAAAATAGCATAGGTGCGAAGAAAAAAATGAAATTGAATAACACACTGGTCAGTTTAATAATACATATTTTTTATTTAATGAATTTCTTGTTATTTGATAATTTACTAATATTTAAGCTTGATAGAAATACTGTATATATTTTACATAGTTCATAAGTCTTTATTCTTTCTTTGTAATCTCCAATTTGAATTTATAATATTTTAAAATTCTAATTTCTAATGCATTTAATCAAGATTAGTATGCTGGACGGTTTTAAAATATTGTATTGAAATATTACTTATTACAGGTACAAATAGCCCTGTATATAAAACTATTTAGACAAATATTGGGTGTATACAATAAGCCCTTGGGTAAATAAGAGACCCTCATAAAACTTAAATTGTACAGTGTTAACTAATTTTGGTATAGCAATGAAAATTTATGAATGTTTCAATATTACATTACATTGAAAAATTGGCAACATGGTACAGAAAACCTCCGTAAGAATAACATTGGCTATCTCTGCCACACTGAAGAAAGAGTGTGGGACACTGTATAGACATCGGTAATGATGACGATATATTTTACCGTGTGGGCGCTTACTAGGCGCCACCTCACGGGCACTCATAACTGGTGTGGAGAGTGCACCACAGGGGTCACTTTTGTGCCATTTAAAATTGGAAATATTTGGCGTCTGTCTATTTTTTAAAAAACTACATACTTGTCTTATAAATATAAATATACGATCACGGAATATTATCCATTGCTGGGTGTGCCTATTTGCTTTGTATTTGTATCAGATATCGTTAATACAGATACTCAAATTTACGACGAGACACTCAGGCCCACCGCCTCGAGATCCCAAAATAGTTGAGGTCAATTTTAATAATAAATGATTCGTAAATGCGTAGGATCTTGAGGTAGTCCCCGCCGCCGCCCCTAACATGAACATGTCATCTGTGCGTTTGAGAAACGATTGTACAATATCGGCTCGCGATTGCGATTGCACGATCCATATCTGCTACTTTCTTCTGGGGAACTTTCTCTGACCGTGCAGAGCGGGGTTCAAGCACCGATGGTGCACCGCTCCCGGAAGTTTCTCTCTCTCTTTTGCTCTTACGCGACCGAACAATTGTGCAATGCCAACTGTGGACTGTCGACTCAACTCACTCACTGTTCTTATGGGTTATCTCGCTTCATTCTAATTAGATTCGTGATAGATTTCAACATTTTTCAACTTTTTCAGATTGCACAAATCGGTTGCTTTATCTGAAGAACATTTACAAAACCTACTGTATAACTGTAGTCAATATGGATAAGTTTATTAAAAGTTCATTGACCGACAGACAACGATACAATTTATTATTATTGGATTTTGAATTAGTTTATTAAATTCCCTGAATCTCCAAGCTCTTGTACACTAATGAACACTTATAGGGACACGGACATTGATACTCATTTTATTTACAAATATTAATTACACCAACTTATTATTATAATTAATTGGACTAAACATACTATGGGGTCCCGTGGCCGCGTGCCTGAGTGTCTGGTCGCGAACCCGGGGGAACCGGATTCAATCCCGACAAACGCCAAATATTTCCAATTTTAAATGGCACAAAAGTGACCC
Source organism: Ophonus ardosiacus (assembly GCA_943142095.1). Lineage (NCBI taxonomy): Eukaryota > Metazoa > Arthropoda > Insecta > Coleoptera > Carabidae > Ophonus > Ophonus ardosiacus. The sequence continues at coordinate 51,618,537 of OW964830.1, forward strand.
CTGTGGTACACTCTCCACGCCAGCTATGAGTGCCCGTGAGGTGACGCCTAGTAAGCGCCCACACGGTAAAATATATCGTCATCATTACCGATGTTTACTTGTGTTGTAGATACTGGCACACCCAGAAATGAGTAATATGCCGTGATGATATATTTATTTTATTTTATTTAACTAAATCCTAAAGATGCCGATGCATCCTTATGCCAAAATACGTGCGTTACGTAGAACACAAGCCAAAACTGAAATTCTACATGACCTTTCGCCATAAGAGACAAACACCGATTGTACATTTTTACTCCATAAAAGTACGAACTATATTGTCTAAAAAACTAAAATCGTTATCATCTTCATGATAATCTATCAACCCTACACGTAGGCTTGCAATAACTGCTAGATTTAATTGTCAATACTATAAACGTCTAAACTGCAGTCATCTAGAATCTAGACTCTAGACTAAACAGACAGTTAATAGAAAAAAAATCCGTTGTGGCTAACACAATACCTCTCGCCATGTCCATATTAGTATAGGCTATATAAGTAATGTATTTTACATTTCAGGCACACACAAAAAATTCTAATTACATCTATTCTTTATTTTTCAATTCATTCTATGAACAAGTTTCCTCCTACTCTTCTAAATGTTCGAGATTCTTCCAATTCATTGACAAGATTGGCGGTATTACTGACGGGTATATGATGAATTATATGTATAGCAAGCGCGTGTTTAGTTGAAACTGATACTGTACATACTTATAAATGAATTCCCTTTTTTTATACCAATTTTAGATGTTGACTGAGTCTTTTCCTCGTTATAACAATAGCATATTATATTACTGTTACATTTCGAATTGTCCATGTACGAATTTTAGGTTTCCGCATTCAAGGATAGTGTCAACTTAACGTGCGGCAGCTATATCTATAATTTTAAATATTTAATTAATGATAAAATAATAAATATTAAATGTACTTCCCAAAAGAGTCTTCAGTAAAGTCTGGATTTTTGACAATTATAAACACTTTAATTTTTCAATTGGTTTTCATGGGCTGTTTGATACATTATAAAATGGATTATTTTACATATTTATAATTCTCTATCTTTAAATCTAGTAGAAAATATAATAAAAATGTTGTATTGGATAGAGAATTTTATATTCTTTAATAATTGTATAATATTTAAGAAACTATTACTTCCGGTTGCACAATTCTGACCAAAACCTTTTCAGCTCTTCCCATTAATGTGAGATTAAGGAATACGTAGTTAAATTCATCTTTAGTCTTGTAGAATTTGAGAAACTGTGTCTACAATATACACACACACGCACGCGCACAATTTGGCAAACGTAATTTAATTTAAATATACAAATAAGTGCTGAAGTGAGTGAAGCACTTAGTATTTCAGCTTAGAGTGCTTGTGAGTCTTGAGGTGACGCCTGGCAAAAGTAGAGGGCTTAGGTATATTGGCGTTTGGCCAATGGTCGCGTTCAGCCGCATCTAGCAGCTATCTAGCTGCTAGCTAACAGCGGTCGTGGTAATTCGACCGGTCCATCTAAAAATAAAATTTATTCTCATCTCATAATAAAATTTTATATTATATAGTATGTAAAAGTTTACCAGATTGAATATGTTTGTGAATTTCTCTGCTTTCATTTACCAAATATGACATATTTTCATATTCATATTGTATTTCATTTGAATTTACCAGCGCCATATTTCCTATTTTTGACAGTTATAGCAGTACGCTAAGTCATCTAGCACATTTTGTTTTCGCTAGCCCGCTAGACTAGCAGCTAGAATCTAGCGGTCGGTCAGCGGACCGTTCAACGACGTTCGCTAGGTTAGCGAGCTAGCAGCTAGGTGCGGCTGAACGCGACCATTGTCTATATACTTTTGACGTCACACGCGAAAGAGATAGTTGATGTAAAAGTTGAGATGGAAGATTTAAGGTTCTGTCTTCTGTCACTTATGTTTTGATATTTAATTTGTACATGTGTCTTTGGATGGCTGTGGAAAAAAAATATTTTCATTTGTCATGTATTCTTTATAATTATAGCGGGAGTCATTGTTACAAAGACCTTACACTCACTTCATTTTTAATATTTGACACTATTATCATGACAGCGATTTGTTTGTACTATTGCACTTGAGTCACGTGTAGTTCATGTAGATGGCAGTATGGTATAACCCTCCATTGTAACCTATTTACTAGCAATTATTATGTGCTACTTTTTCAACAAAGAAAACACTTTATCAACATTTAAAATTAGTATAAAAAGGGAAAGGGATTCATCCGCACGCCAAAGAAATTGTAGTCGATGTTTCTATACGGATAAAAGCACCCAGAGATGATTAATAAGTTCTATAAATTAAAAATAATATGTATAATGTTGTTGCTATCAATTCTATGTAAAATATAATATTTATTATTGCTGCACGCATTCTCTATGCACTTGCTAACTCGCTAGAGCAATCGATTTTGCAACACGTGTGTCAATAACTTGAACTTATCTTACATATATGCAACCGGTCATATATTCTCTATTTATACATATTTTGCAACAGTAACTAAAATGGAAATATATATTACGAGAAACACAAGGTGTGTTACTCAAAAACTATTACTTATGAACAGTATTCAATCAACACACTAATGAGAATTTGAAATACATATTTTGTAAACATTGAATTATTTGTTTATAATGAAATTTTAGACCTTGAAATTGTCACGAAAATTAAATACCAATAAAGTTTTTAGTATGATTGTGTGCCTGGCAAAAATGACTTCGAGGTGATTAAATGATTTGTGGTGTCATCTGGGAAGCGCCTTCAACGGTAAAAATATATCGCTATATAACTGTGATTAGTAAAATAATTATCTTTTTACCTCTCGCTAAGAGAGATATTGGAATCATGCTAAAATTCACATATTCAGATTTTAATGAATAAGCTCGTTTTAAGGTCACTAGAATCCGATTTTAACATTTTCACGATGATGTGTGTGTACTATCATTCAGAAAATTCTGAAACCTTGTATTTCTACCCTATTCTAATAGGAATAGAAGCCATTAGATTTTGGTGTAAATCGGATAAACGGAAATGGTACTTTACTTGAAGCTCATAATGGTTTTTCTTCAAAAAATACCATTAAATGCCATTTTTTCGCATTTAATGTCATTGGAAAATTATAGATTATTGAATTTTGTACAGGTATACATTAATACTTTTTCTATATATTTTACAGATAAATTTAAAAATCATTTTTCTTTTTTTAATCCCGAAGCCTAAGATAAACACAATTCCTTTGTTACACAGTTTATTTTTCAAATGAATGTAACTGACAGGTAAACGTCATTGTCAAAATAGTAATCACTTCAAATTAATAATAGTGACATATTAAATAATAAAGAAAATAGTAAATAAAGCAATAGTTATATGCAATAGAACATAATATAGTTTGAAGCATTTCTAAATACGTAGGTATGTATTTAAATTAATAAAAATTAAATAGCGGGAGGTTTTGTGTTGGCCACATCCCGCATCAGATTTTTTAGTAAAAAATGTTGTACAATATGAGCACTCAAAAGAGGATCAGACAATTTATATTCATCAGCAGTAAGCAATGAAATTATATGTTTCAAGCCTTGAGGTCCCGTGAATCTAGGGAACCGGGTTCGATCCCGATCAAAGCCAAATATTTACAATTTTAAATGGCACAAAAGTGGCCCGTGTGGTGCACTCTCCACGCCAGCAATAAGTGCCCGTGAGGTGACGCCTGGTAAACGCCCGCACGGTACAAATATGTCATCATTACCAAAATCTGTGTACCACACAGAAATAGATAATATGCCGTGATAATATATTTTTTATTATTATTATTTTTCCTTCGGGACCCCTCTTCCATTCCTCAATCGATTATCCCAGTTTTAAGTAGGTATTAGTTTTATAGAAAATTTTAGCACGATCTTTGTGTACTATCCCTGATGTTTATCCTGCCCTTTGGGTAAATTCCCGTTGATACGGCACTGTCCACATGTGGCGCTCCTAGTGTATTGCGCGAGCACGGGCGCATGCACGGGTGACTGGTGATTGCGCGTTGCCCAACGTCGCTGTTGCTGTTACTGTCGCTGTTGTAACTGCCGCGTTTCGTTATTGCAAACTAACTTAATGCCAAAAATAACTACCTTATTAATTCCAATACACAACACAACACTATGCATAAGAATTGGAATAGGAATAGGAGCGCCTATATACCTCGCCCAACTTAACCAAAACCATCACACTGATTATCCATTAAGAGTGAAATATATTGTGATAGAACCCGGGCCTTCCACTTTAAGCGTTATTGTATCTCTCAACGTTGAATTCTTTTATTCGTCTCCGACAAAGTAAAAGTCCTGGTTCAAATCCCGGTGGCTAACATGATTCACAATTTATTTCAAATAAATCAAGCAAAGAGGAAATGGGGGATTACACCATTTTTTTTTTTTTATAATTTCATCTGAAAATATTAGGAAAACTAAGACTATTGATGAAAATCCGGTGAAAAATTCCTATTAATAAGCGAGTTATGGTCTCCCGAATTTTGAAAAGATTGACATGACGTCACATTTATGTGTTTTTATATCAAACTGTTTTCATCATGGACCTAAATGTTCTTGAAATATATGCTATTTTAAGTTATATTTACATAAAAATAAATGAATATTATAACACTGTATAAGTATACATACTTTATAATTACAGGTGTATTTAAATTATTAAGTTTAGTGCAAGAAATTTATGTTAAAATAAAAACTGTTTGGAAACTGTAGTACAGGAATGTTAGCCCCTCCTTTCGAATTTGAATTTCTTAACTTCCATTGGTAGTAATCCCACTTCCTAACACGCTATTTGTAATGTATGTATAGGCGGTTTCTCGGTCGCCAATCAAAATATTTTCGAATAGTGTCGAAGCGTTATAACAAAAAACCCTTTATTTCCGAAATATCTCAATTATACCATTTCATTTTTTTATTAATATTCGTTATTCAGCATATACATTCGTATTTTTTTACTATTTTCCTTTAATTCGATTGAACCGTAATCCCCCATTATGACATTTTCACAACATGTTTAAATGCAGTAGTAATCCACCTCCATATCCAATATAACGGGACGAATAAAAAAAAAACTGATGTGACCACAACATTACCGTCCGTCAATTCTATGTATTTTATACAAATCTCGTAGTAAAAGTTCCTTGGAAAAGATTCTATATATTCAGTAAAATTGTAATACGAAAATATACTTTTTTATACAAATTCCATACCGAAAGTTCCTTGGAAAAGATTCTTTAAATCCAATAAAATTATAACACGAAAATACACTATGTAAATTGCACTTGACACTGACATTTGTTAATTAGAATTATTTAAATATATCAACTCTATATCTATTGAATATTAAGGAAAATGTATTATAAAACAATAAGATATTTTTTTCATATTGATAATCACATATGTCAAAAACTGATATTTAACTGCAGTTTTCTAAGAAAACTGTTAAGAACTTCAAATAAGGGAACTTCCGCTTGACCAATTAGAACAAAATCTGATCAGCTCTTCATATCGATTTAAAGAAGAAGAATGCAAAAAAAATATAATTTTTAGAATTGTAATATTGGAGTATCATCGGAGCAAAATGTGTCATACACACACACATACAGACATCATTTTAAAACTAGTACAATCGTATTCTAGGGATCCTAAAACGTGCTTATTCGTTAAAAACTCATCACCATTTTTTTGACTAAAGAATACCTTCCTTACCCAAAGGTGACGGATTAGACGGTTGAGATTATTACCCATTTATGGGTGTACCAATCTGCCGCTGATTAGGCAAATGATTGTAATTCAATGACTAATGTAAAAAGTTTGTAACAAAATCATGAGGTTATTGCACCATATTTTTATTGTACTGATTGTTTTACTTATTCAATATTTAGATTATGCATAGCAATGTTGAAATTCTTATTGTTTTTTAATGAGCATTTGTTTGCAAGAATGACTCACGTACCAATATCGAATTGTTACATTTTTCAAATGAATTATTGTCGTTTCATTTAGATTTTATTAAGTTTCAGGTTTGTATTTCTTAACATATAATTTTGTAGTTTGTTATGAAATCATTTCAAAATGTTTGCATTTGCTGTAACATTTCATTTTGATAGTTTTGAACAACTTTATTGTCTGTTTAATTCCCTTTGTTAATTGATCAATTAATTAGTCATATATCACGTGTGATATTAAATAAATTGCCGTGAAAATATATCAATAAGTTGCTCAACTGCGGAAAATATTTCTAACATTTAAATAAATATTTTATATTGAGCGATAGTTATTGCATTACTCAAACACTACACACAGGATCAGAGTTATTTACGAAACGTTATTATGAATAACTCTTGCCATAATGGAATATGTGTAATCCTGTTGATAGATTTCGATAGCTCTGGGTGAGGTTTTACAATACACTTTATCTTGGACAACAAATTGCACAAGATGCGAAACATTTAACAGTATAAAAACCAGCAATACTTACTTGATTTGCTCAAGCATAATGATGAAACAGAATTTATAATAAGATAATTAATAACACTTTTCAGGGCACATCGTGACCAAAAAAATACACATTGGGTCGAATTCAGCACTCTTCTTTAACTAAAAAAGTTTATTTAAAGAGAGACAAATACGTACATTGATACATTAATAAGACAAAAAGCTGTTGTGCCAGTACAACACCTCTCGCTGTTTCCATTTTATGTTATATAAATATTGTATTGCACTTCACTATCGAACCGTCGTTTTATAACAAAAAAATTACAGAACTTTACCCAAATATTGTTTTTTTTATTGTATTTAACATGTCTTCTGCACACACACAATTCTAATTATATCTATTTTTCATTGCATGAGGAAGTTCCCAAATGTCAAAGATTCTTCCAATTCATTAACCACGATTGTAACTATGTTACAAACATTTGAATTTGTCAACTGGTTTCCTTAGTGTAGTTTAGCGTCTGTATTACATCCGATTATTCTATATATTATTATAGTGTCTTGAATTCTATATTCTTCAATATTTGTAATAACAAAAATTTCCAAAAAACTATATTTAGAAGAATTTTTCTAAGAAACTACTACTTCCGGTTGTCTAATTGTTACCAAAACCTTTTCAGCTCTTCCAATGAATGTCTGAGGAATCGTCCTTCCAACTTACGCACGCACACACATACACACACACAAATATTATCGTAAAAATATTATAATCGGATTGTAGGGACATTAAATCGTGCTTATTCACTAAAATCTGGTTATGCGATTTTTAGCATGAATGCAATACCTCTCTTAGGAAGAATCGGTCACTAAACTGATGACTTCGGCCAATAGACACTTACAAAATTGACGTCACTGCAAGGGAGAGATAGAAGATCATGCATCCAAACAAACCTCCACTCGTTGTCTTACGTCCCGTTCTCTGTTCCTATCTGTCATTGTGTTCGCATCTGTTATTCAGTGTTAAACCTAATTCTTTCTTGTGATTTGTAAGTTGTGTTTAATAAAAATGAGTTTAAAACCAGAAGATGTGTCTGGGGCAACATTTTTGTTTGACAATATTGAAGATCAGTCGATTATTCAACTAAAAAGATGGCTAGAGTGTAGAGTCTACGGCTGATGACAGGTCTTTGTTTGGACGGGGTAACCATAGCAACCTTGATTTCTATGCTTTGCCGTTAGAGGCGCTCGTGTAAATTGCAATGGGGTATTCCACCATAACAACAAAATTAAGAAAATTTCAATTTAACATAAAGTATGGCTCAATAAATAATAGTTAAAACAATGAAAACATTTTTTAAATAATTACTTTACGAGATATTTCACATTTACTAAAAGGGAAAATTGACGTCATACAATTGTTATCCTTCTCTCGCAGCGTACTCAGAGCAGTGTGTGTGAGAAAGACAAGTATAGAGGAAATGTGACGTTACACTGATTTCTCGAAAATAAAATACTCTGAAACTAGGAACAATTAAGATTTTTTAATACTATGAATTGCTTCAAAACTGAACGAAGTTTTATTTAAAATAATAATAAAAATTGAGTGGAATACCCCATTTTGTAAGTGGCTATTGTTTTCGGCTCTACTTTTGCGTAATAAGCCGTAATCATTAAAATTTACTTGTTTGACATTTGGATAGACTGCTAGATTAAATTTATTTTAAAAATTTAGCAGTACAGACACTAAGATTTTATTTTTTTCTGGGTGAACCGTAACAGATATCATAAATTACACAGAGAGACAAAAGTTTACTATTGAATGTATCTTTCTGAAGAAAAATAATTTCACGTTTTCGGCATCGCCATTAAAAAGATACGGTCTAATTAATATTGGGAGACCTAAGTTTCATACACTAGTGGTACAGTAATAATAATAAGTATCACTTTAAAAGATGACCTATAACCATATAAACTGTCATATCAAATTTCATCCAAATCGAATAAAGCGTCCGATTATTATAAGCAAAATAATTTTTTTTTCGAAGAACTTTGAAGCAGATTTCTGGCTAAACGGTACACTTTCCGGTAGAAGCAAGTTTGGTTAAATCGTCTTATTTTAGCCTCAGGAATCTGTGATTAAGCCATGTCCCCCTATTTAAGAGAAACCCTGTATATTAATATTTTCACGAATGCTTTTAAATATTGTTGCAATCAGTGGCAATAAATCAGTGCATTTCTGTCAGTAGCCGGGTAAATAGGCTTGGTTCAACGACTTCTGTTTACCTGCTCGTACGACTACGGCCGCGTGTATTTTTACAGTGCTCTGTATAGGTTAGTAGTGAGACAGTGTCGAAACCATACTACCAACTGCATTTCTGTGATCTTTATGCCATTTCCATCTCGCTTGCTCTTATGTAATCGCCTCTGTCTCGCTTATATAATGTCTGATTAGGTAAAATGTGGCGAGTGTAATTATATGAGATTGAAATCGGCTTGCGATAGCCGACCCAGGGTTGCTTGCTAAATAACTGAATATGTTTTCATAACACTAATACTGCAATGTTGTGGATTGCACGATGTATGAATGTGGCGATTTGTTCATCGCTTGCTTCAAATGCCGGCGTTTTGAAATTTAATTGTAACAATGATTAGCGAAATACACATCATTTTCACCTACTAAATACAACATTGTTATAAATATTTTCCTTTACGATTCGGAAAAACTTCCTCTAAAGCCCTATTTATAATGAAGTAGCAAAGGCGCAACGTCACCGGTAACGCAAACACAAAATCTGTGATTTATTATAAACGCCAAAGATAGCACTTTTAACTAACCAAAAGAATTCGGTGTATTTCTTTTTACCTCTCGTTAAGAGAGGTATTGGAATCATGCTAAAATTCGCATTTCCAGATTTTAGTAGATAAGCACGTTTTAAGGTCCCTATAATCCGATTATAACATTTTTATGATCATGTCCGTGAGTGTGTATGTGTGTGTGTGTGTGTATATATGTGTGTGTGGATGTATGTATGGATTTTGGAACCACGGTTTCTCAAATACTATAAGACTTAAAAAATATTTAACTGCAGTTTCCTCAATCTGACATTCCTGGAAAGAGTTGATTAGATTTTGGTAACAATTGGACAATCGGAAGTAATAGTTTCTTTAAAAAATCTTCTGCATATAATTTTTGAAAATTATATTACTATTATTGAAGAACATAAAATTCTACATCTAATACATACATACATACATACATAAAATCACGCGTTTTCCACTTAGGGGTTAGCAAAAACCCGAAAACAATAAGAAAAGGGATGAAAGTAAGACTGAATCACTTAACTCTTTAAAAACATTTTTCTTTCCCCGTGTCCAAAATCATCATAACATTCATACAAGAACATATTAATGTGACCGATTTTCGGTAGCGAATAACCACAATAATAGTTACGCAACAATCATCCTTCGCCACACATTCCTATCCATGCACACTTCTTTCACCTCAGCCACATTCATAAACGGATTCATTCATACATTTTTATTATATCTTTTATAGATTTAGAGATAAAGGCATTGCAATATATAGAATAATTTAATGTTATACATCGCAGAGGCTAAGGTACTAAGGAAACCAGTTGACAAATTCAAATGTTTATAACATAGTTTGTAAATGACAGATGTCAGTATCAAAAATCAACAGTTTTAGTGACATTCTGAAATCTTTTTCTGGGAAATACATTTAATCTTTCTTATTGTTTTATTAATTAAATATTTATATTTGTTATGAGATGTTTGCTCAGTTAGGATTTGTCTCTGCAAAGAGACGGCAGTTATCCCATACTGATGAGCTCTAACAAGAGCGAAACGCGTCTGTGGTTACTAGCTGAGCACGGCCGGTGTCTGATGATGGCCGAAAGGTTGATTCAGACGCTGAAATCTTGTGAAACATGGCGAGTGGTTTCTTAATATTTAAAAAAAATTCATTTTGGCAGAAAACTGTCATTTATTTCGTAGCTAACTAATATGTAACTGTAACAAAGTCGTGCTGAAATGTCATTGTATATATGTTGTGATTTTTGCTTTGTGGAAGTAGCTATAACAAATCCAACAAATTCAATGTTTGATTTGATAGTCAGTATACGTTGGTTGGGTTCTCACAGCTTAGTCAGTAGTTAAAATGCGATAAGCATGGGCGATAAATCAACGATAAGACCAATGCGTGGCTAATCGAAGTGCACTAGGCATGCATGTGTAGTCGCTAGCCTTGCAAGGCAACGGAGGATAAAATACACCCACGTCGTAAGGAGGAACTGTCTACAAGCGACACTCTGGACGGAATGGAATGGAATTCTATAAACGAGACGAGCATTTCTGAATGGTTAATCATCCACCAAATATAGCTGTTTATTTAGCCGTGACGATATATCAGCCCAAATTCATAATAATTTGGCGGGTTTACATTTTAATCACATAAGTTCTACACAAATGGTTAAACATTTCGTTAATATTTTTTCGGCTACTTTAAATACAGAGTGTTAAAAAACAAGTGTCATAAATTATTAGGGCATATCGTATTTACCAAAATTAAGAAAAAAAAAATCTGTTGTGGCCAGCACAAAACCTTCCGTCAATTCGATGTATTTTGTACAAATCCCATACCAAAAGGTCCTTGGAACAGATTCTGTATATAATATCATGTAAAATCAAACACGAACACATATTATTTCTGTTCTATAAATCCAATAAAATTATAACACTAAGTAAAATGCACTTGACACTTCTTCTTATTCTTCAGCTTCCCCTATTTTATTAGAGGTAGCTGTTTCCTCTTTTCTTCCACTCATTCCTGTCCAACACATCTTCTTGACACAGGCATTACTTTCAGTCTTCTGCGATACAGTCCTTCCATCTTCTCTTTGGCCTTTCTCTGCGTGTCACTTGCGAGGGGCACTATGACATACCAATTTTGTGATCCTACACTTTCCATATTTGGTTTTGCACTTGCAACTGACATCTGTCAATTAGAATTTTTTTAATATATCAGCATCAGCTGTTTCCATGATAAATAGCAAAGCTGACTAATTTTTGAAAATTAATTTCTTTATAATGCTTTAAATCTACATCTATTGAATATGAAGGAAAATGTATAATCAAACTGTATAGAGAAGAATATTTTCTTTAATATGTATAATAACAAAATGTCAAAAAACAATATTTAACTGCGTTTTTTTAATAAAAACTGTTAAAAACTTCAAATAAGGGTACTTCTGGTGGATCAATTATAACCAAAATCTAATCAACTCTTCATATGGATGTACAGAAGAGGAATACGAAAGAATTATAATTTTTAGATTTGTAGTATTGGACTTATCTTAAGATCCGTAGTTTAAACTAGTCAAAAGAAATTGGTAAACAAATCTTGTCATTTGCTTTGGTTTTATAACTTGTTTGATGAAAATGTAAACCGGCCGAACTATTATAAGTACGGGCTCGTATTTATATTTATTATTTTCTCGGTATTGCTTGGAGTAAAAAATTAGCAGTATACTCGATTGTTAGATTAAGAGGCGCCTTCCTACTATTTCTCTTCCGCAAAAGATCGTTGCACTATTCCACTACTGCGGAGGCTGACTGATTAGCGAGTTGTGTAACACACCACTACCAAATGATAATGCTGTAATTTACTTCAACAATGGAGAAACTAATTCGACAACTCACAACATCCTCACTTGCTCGAAGCAGCCACTCATTTTTCGTATCGATTATGAAACGAGAAATTTATAGGGAAAGTAAGAAAATGATAACTGTTATAAGGCAGGCATGCAGGCAGGAAAATCGGTAAGGTAATGAAGACGATGACACCACGAAGAAAGGTTAACTTTCGACTTTCACTACGAGCAGTCACTTCACTTACACTCAACAATTATTATTAAAAATATTTGCCGTTTTGTTCGACATGATCCTTAGGTAACATTACAAAGTAATTAATTATGTAATGCATACATCTGTACTTATCCCCTCAATACGGAAGAAATGGGTAAAAATTTTCCGTTAGTAGCAATGAATCTACAATTCAATTAGACAGGGTTTTTCAACAAGAACTTTTATTTTCAATAGTAAATTAAAACACACATTTTAGATGAAGGCTCGGAATATGTTAAATGAAATATGTTGTAGGGACTCTACCACTTATGAATGAAAAACAATAGTCATTTACGAAAATTCTACCAGCAGATAATATCACACCTACCGAATGCGTTCGAAAACACAAGTGGTTAATAGTTACAGAGTTCGAAAATTGTATATACCATATCTATCAGATCCATGAATTGTGGATCGGGTAATTCAGCCGGTAAATGCGGTAAATGAACAATCTATCCTCAAAAAAATCTATTGTGGCCAGCACAAAACCTTCCGTCAATTCGATGTATTTTGTACAAATCCCATATCAAAAGGTCCTTGGAACAGATTCTATATAATATCATGTAAAATCGAACACGAACACATACTATTTTTTACAAATTCCATACCAAAAGTTCATCTGAAAAGGTTCTACAAATCCAATAAAATTATAACATAAACACACACTAAGTAAAATGCACTTGACTCTTCCTTCATTTGTTCTTCATCTTTCCCCTATTTTATTAAGGGTCGCTGTTTCCTCTTCTCTTCCACTCATTCCTGTCCACCGCATCTTCTTCACACACTCCTTTCTTTCTCAAGTCTTCTGCGATACAGTCTTTCCATCTTCTCTTTGGCCTTTCTCTGCATGTCACTTACGAGGAACACTATGACATACCAATTTTATATCCTATACTTTCTATATTTGGTTTTGCACTTGCAACTGACATCTGTCAATTGAAATTTTTTGAATATACCTATCAGCTGTTTACATGATAAATAGCAAAGCTGACTAATTTTTGAAAATTAATTCCTTTATAACGCTTTAAATCTACATCTATTGAATATGAAGGAAAATGTATAATCAAACCGTATAGAGAGGAGTATTTTCTTTAATATGTATAATAACAAAAAGTGAAAAAATAATATTTAACTGCGTTTTTTTAAGAAAAACTGTTAAAAACTTTAAATAAGGGTACTTCCGGTGGATCTATTATAATCAAAATCTAATCAACTCTTCATATGGTTGTACAGAAGAGGAATACGAAAGAATTATAATTTTTAGAATTGTAGTATTGGAGTTATCGTCGGAGAAAAATTTGTTACACACGGACACACACACACACACGGACATACATACATACATACATACATACATACATACATACATACATACAGACATCATCTTAAAAATGGTATATTCGTATTTTAGGGACCCTAAAACGTGCTTATTCATTAAAAACTCACCATCGAATTTTTTTACCAAAGGTATGAAGTGAAATGTACTGAACTATGTACCTCTTTTACATATTAATAAGTGACAGTTTCCAATGACCCTGACAAGTTCCCTCGATGACACAAACTCGCAGACGAAAAATGCGACGATGACGCGTTTTAAGTTATACATAGGCAAAGGCGCCGCGTTAACGACCCATGGACTAAGTATAGCCGGGAAGGTACTCGCCAACACACTTTAGACATACGTAGTATCATGCCAAATACTCTACTATTGCCGGACTCTTAATGGTAAAGACGAATTGAACAGATTGAGTTTCTTTTGATAGGTATTCTTTTACCTCTCGCTAATGAATGTTTTTGTCATGAAATAACGACATAATTTTTAAATTATTGATGTATTTATCTACTAACATTTTTTTTAATTCTCTAAAAGATGGCGGTAACAGACGCAGAGATGCATGCTTTGGTGTTTGGTGATAAATTCAGACCTACAGAGATAAAAATATCTGTAGTTAACTAGAGTTGACTTGTCAAATTTGTTAATAATTGCTACTCTCATACTCGTTAATATTTTATTGCAGTTTATTAAGGTGCTTTGTCACTTTAAAAAATTAGATATTAGCAGCTAACCGTTTAAAGTTAGATACTTGTTTTCGTCATAAAATATTGATTTTCATTGTAAAATTTGGCTTCATTGTAAAAAAACTCTGCATTAAAACACGTTTGGCCTTGAAAATTTTCATTTTTACCTCCCGCTACCTTTGGTAAGGGTAGCTAATATAGAAAGATACCATTAGATTTTGGTGTAAATCGGATAAACGGAAATGGCACTTTACCTGAAGCTCATAATGGTTTTTCTTCAAAAAATACCATTAAATGCCATTTTTTGACATTAAGAAAATTAAAGATTATTGAATTTTCTACAGGAATACATTAATACTATTTCTATATATTTTACAGATAAATTTAAAAATCTTTTTTTTTAAATCCCGAAGCCTAAGATAAACACAATTTCTTTGTTGCATAGTTCATATTTCAAATGAATGTAACTACAGGTGAATGTCACTGTCAAAACACTAATCACTTCAAATTAATAATAGTATCATTTTAAAAAGAGAAAATAGTAAATAAAGCAATAGTTATATGCAATGGAACAGTTTGCAGCGTTAGTAAATATGGAGGTATGTATTTAAATTAATAAATAAAATAAATATATATCATCACGGCATATTACCCATTTCTGGGTGTGCCAGCATCTACAACACATGTAGACATCGGTAATGATGACGATATATTTTACCGTGTGGGCGCTTACCAGGCGTCACCTCACGGGCACTCATAGCTGGCGTGGAGAGTGCACCACAGGGGTCACTTTTGTGCCATTTAAAATTGGAAATATTTGGCGACTGTCGGGATAAAAATAAAAATTAAATAGCGGAAGATTTTTTTTCTTATAAATTGTAAATCCTACACATAATTCCGAAAAAGATTGCCGAAAAAAAATGTCCTTTTCTGTAATTTTCTAAAGTTGGCAACCCTAATTCCTACTCTATTCTAATATGGTATAACCGGAAGTCATTTTATTTGTAGCTCTAAATAATTGCCAGCCATAATCTTTAGAAATCATTTTACGAAATATATATTATAAAAATTATTATTTTTCTATAGGCATACGTTTAACATTTTTTCTATAGTTCAGTAAATTAGTAAATAACTGCTGTCTGGTTTTGGTCGTTGTAGCAACACAAACGATGAATTTCCCAAAGAGAAATGCTTGGTTACAAAAAATAGTAACGCAGTTAGTATGCGGCGAAGGTCAAACATTTGCCGACGTCTTGTTACAGTCAGTATAGCCCGCAGAACTGGGTTAAGGTTGTCACAAGGCAAGGCTTCCCCAAACCAAAAAAATATCTATACTAATCTGTCAAGTCGAATACACATTAGCAACTAAAATACAAACATTATTTATAGCAGTACATCTTTGCACTTTACATCTAAAATGTCAGCAAACAATATAACAAGTTGATAGAAGATAAATTATATCTGATGATATCCTGGCATTTTGAGGACCTTTCATAAACAAATACATATTTGAAAAATCTGATGTGGCCAGCACATAACCTCCTGCTTGGTATTTAACCAAGCAGAATTTATAAAGCAATCATTATGTTCAAATATTTTTACATTCACTTATAACAATCTTTATTTTACATTTAACAAATATATCGTACACAAAATAAATTTCACAAATAATGACAAAACTAATAGAAAACTTTAAAAAATCAAACAAAACATTAATTTCATTAGAATCAAATATATTACTACTACATTCTGCTTAACACTAACACGGTTTCATATTATTAATTTTAATGAAATTGCTTCATGACAGTGACATTTGTTTAAATATATCAAAATTGTTATTAAAGTATTGTTTTTGTTTGACGCATAAGCAAAATGATATACAGTATGTCCCCGGATTGAGTTTACAAAAGGAAAAACAATCTTTTATTCTTGATTTTACGAAAAAATGCCAAGGGAAGAAAATTTTTCAATTAATGCAATGTTCTTTATAACGTTTTTTCGTATTTTTTCCTCCTAATAACACAGTTATTACATTATTTTAAAGCTAACTAAAATAATATTAAATTCAATGTAATAACTGTATTATTAGGACAAAATTAGTAAAAAACGTAATAATAAAGAACCTTGCATTCATTAAAAGTTTTAATAATTAAAACATACGTTTTAATTCAAGCAAAAATTTTTCTTCTCTGGCATTTTTTCGTAAAATGAAAAATAAGATTTTTTTTCCTTTTGTAAACTCAATCCGGGTACATACTGTATATGTAAAAATATTTTTTTTTATAAATGTATATTCAAAGATATTTACTAAATGTTATTATCGTAGAATTGAAGATTGTACCAATTTTTATTAGTAAAAATAGCTGAAAAATTATATTCAATGTATTTTTTTTTTCAAGATAAATTATTAAAAGCTTGTATAAGTGATACTTCCGGTTATCCGATATACACTAAAATCTAAT
The DNA here is from genome assembly GCA_943142095.1 of Ophonus ardosiacus. Classification (NCBI taxonomy): domain Eukaryota; kingdom Metazoa; phylum Arthropoda; class Insecta; order Coleoptera; family Carabidae; genus Ophonus; species Ophonus ardosiacus. The sequence goes on from OW964830.1 coordinate 51,635,473, forward strand.
GAGCTCTGCCCACATTAGTATAGAATGGGTATACAAAAATTCAAAATTTTCTGATTGATAGTATTTGAGTAATCGTGTCCACAGGATCCCCACACACACACACACACACACACACACACACACACACACACACACACAAACGCAATAAGTACCCACGGACATCATTGTAAAAATCTTAAAATCGATTCTGGGAGCACGAAAACATGCTTATTTACTAAAATCTCTATATGATTTTTAGCACGATCCCCATGCCTCCCTTACCTAAGGTAGGGGGGAGGTAAAAATGATTTTAAAAAGTTTGTAGCCATCACCAACTGGATATTTTATGGCAGATGGTTCTTAAAAAACTCAACAAGATTTTTAATGATCGTATCTGTTTGAAGCTAAGCTAGCTAAGCAGATGTTCCCCTAGGTCAAGTCCAGGTACTTTTGGACCGTAGGCGGAGCGGGTGTCAAATTATTGGAACAGGAAGCGCGTGTTCGTGATTGGGTCAATCACAACAGCTGACAATCGGGAGCTCGGGTTACTAGACCCGGGATAAGTGATTGGTTTTTCTTGTTCCTACAACTTTTGGAATTTGTAATTTGATATTAGGAGGACTGCAAAAGATGCGATATAGTTTCTCGTACAAAAGAAATACTTTTGAAATATAAATTTGTGTACAGCTTTCCAAAGACCTTAATAGGGATGTTGCAAGAATTTTTATATGACTTCTAAGTATTATTTTAAGAGATATTGTTCTTTAAAGGGCCTCAAATTTGAAAATATCACCAAATATCCATTAAATATTTTACAATTATTAGATATTGAAATTTGTGTAAAATTTTGAAAAACTCAGGTAATCTGAAACAGAATTTGATGTCAGAGAATATGACTGTTTTCCTATTGGCGTCACATGAGTGGGGGGTTGTTTATCGTCTTTTTATTTAATAGGCCCATAAACCAATTTTTTAAAATATTTTTAAATGAAAGTTCGTTCAATTTTGAAGCAATTCGTGGTATCAAAAAGTCATAATTGTTTTTATATGGGGTCCCGTGGCCGCGTGCCTGAGTGTCTGGTCGCGAACCTGGAGGAACCAGGTTCGATCCCGATCGGCGCCAAATATTTCCAATTTTAAATGACACAAAAGTGACCCCTGTGGTGCACTCTCCATACCAGCTATGAGTGCCCGTGAGGTGACGCCTGGTAAGCGCCCACACGGTAACATATATCGTCATCATTACCGAAGTCTACATGTATAGTAGATAATGGCACACCCAGTAATGGGTAATATGCCGTGATGATATATTTATTTATTTTATACCAATAGTGTGACGTCATCTGTACCTCTGGAAATAAATTCAAATATATCGCAAAGTAATTATTAAAAAAATGTTTTTTTTTATCTTAATCGTTATTTATTGAGTAGTACTTTAAGGATAAAGTGTATATTTTATTATTTTTTGTTATGGTTTATGGGCCTATTATTTACGAAAATAACAATAAATCAATATTATTATTTTTATTACAATGAAAAATATTGTTATAATCTTTCATTTCAAACATTTTCAAAAAATGTGAAACAGGCTCATTATTAAAATTAGTCGACCACAAAAAGACAATTCTAAAAATTATAAAATGCTACTAGGTATACTTACAAATAAAAACAACAACATTATAATTAGTTTTCAAGATATTAAATGATCAAGTTGAATAACAAAAATTATAAAATTGTGTAAGGTCGTATTTGAATGTTCAAATAAAAGAAATCAGATTGCCAAACCCAAAAATTGGTAATAATTCGTGATAATGTATATTTAAAAATTGGTTGAGTTGAACAGGTAAAAAGGAAACCTCAGATAATCTCTGAATAAAAACCCACAAATATCCAGACTTGAAACTATTTAGTAGCGTAGCTTTGGACTTTATCTTAAAATGCGTTCTATTTATAGATAACTACGAAATCCTAGATAAGTTCACCGCTGATAAAGCATACTTGGAACAAAGAACCAAACTGACCTTCTCCCAGATTCAGAACACACACGGAAAATTTGTGAATAACATTTAATTCCAATTACTACTTGGAAATTTCATCATTATTAATTCCTGAGGAATTTTAGTGCCATGGTTTTGATATCTAATCAAACATGTTGCAATTGTTATTTCCTTTTGTGGTAACCATGGAAATCAATCATTGTTGACACATCCAGAAGCTCACAAAGCTTAAGAAAAAACACAATAAAGAGGATAATTTACGACAGATGTAAACGCAAAATGAAGAAACTTTAACAACCGTGAAAAGCAGTCGACCAGTTAAATAATACAATCATTAAGGTGTTGATTTCTTCAGGTGTGAGGTTCAATAATTCACTGAGCTAGCATCTTGGCCTTGGGAAGCACATCTGCTCGTCATAGTAGGCACTGATCGACTTTTTGAAAAAAAAAAGACAAAGTGCGTTTGGACTATACAGTATATGTAGGTGGCTTTGGATACAGGTCCCGACAACACAATTATTTACCAGTGGGGGACGGAGGAACTACTAATAAGTATTCAGTGTTTTTGTCATGCCAAATTAAGCAGAAATTCCGAAGGACGCACAAGTTTCCTGCTTTTCTAGACGGAGGAAATCGATAAAATAATTTTTTAAAATGTCCCCTCTACTTTTTTATTATTTTAAATGAAATTTCTTTTAATGGGCCCATAAACCATTTAAAAAAAATTAAATAAAAGTCCGTTTAATTTTGAAGCAATTCGTGGTATCAACATGTCATAATGGGGGATTACAGCTCAATCGAATTAAAGGAAAATAGTAAAAAAATACGAATGTATATGCTGAGTAACGAATATTAATAAAAAAATGAAATGGTATAATTGAGATATTTCGGAAATAAAGGGTTTTTTGTTATAACGCTTCGACACTAATATGAAAATATTTTGATTGGCGACCGAGAAACCGCCTATACATGTATTACAAATAGCGTGTTAGGAGGTGGGATTACTACCAATGGAAGTTAAGAAATTCAAATTCGAAAGGAGGAGCTAACATTCCTGTACTACAGTTTCCAAACAGTTTTTATTTTAACATAAATTTCTTGCATTAAACTTAATAATTTAAATACACCTGTAATTATAAAGTATGTATACTTATACAGTGTTATAATATTCATTTATTTTTATGTAAATATAACTTAAAATAGCATATATTTCAAGAACATTTAGGTTCATGATGAAAACAGTTTGATATAAAAACACATAAATGTGACGTCACGTCAATCTTTTCAAAATTCGGAAGACCACTACTCGCTTATTAATAGGAATTTTTTCACCGGATTTTCATCAATAGTCTTAGCTTTCCTAATATTTACAGATGAAATTAAAAAAAAAAAAATGGTGTAATCCCCATTTCTGTAGTAGGCTGCGCGAGAAAGATAGCAATAGTGTCACGTGTCACATGAAAAATAACATACTTAAATTTCATTAAAAACTGTCGTAAATGTTTCCACCTTAATACGGTACTGTTTGGGGAAAGATTTTTTCATCTGTCCACAAAATGAAAGCGTGAAAACATTCTATACTATTGTATTCTAAAGAAAACGCAAAAATATATACGGATTTATGGGCCTAACTAAAGGAAAAAAAAAAAATACTGTGCCTGAATGGTCGACAATTGTTTTCTTTTTTGGTTGTTCCACGGCGCGTGCCTTTACAAGATTAATAGTTTCTTACTTTATGTAGAGTATAAAAGCAAAGAAAATGCGCTCTTTTACAATTTGAATTATTTCTAGATGAACTAAGTCATATTTTGCGTCAAAGAATTACAATTGGGACTCACCAATGTTGATGCTACGGTTTACGAGTTGTGAATTAGTGGGCTTACCTGAAACAAAGAAAAAAACATTAGAAACTTTATTAATATGTTGGATGTTCCACTATAGCATTGGAAACAAAAATTATTTTGACATAAAAAATCGTTCTTTAAAAAACGCAAAAGCGTGTGTAAATCGACCATTAAAACACGCTAAACTTTTGAGTTACCTAGGTAACGAAAAATGACAATAAATATGAATAACAACTAAAACAATGAAAAAAAATATTGACTTGTTGACTTAACGTACACAATACCAATAATTGCTAACTGTCTCCTTGGAAACGCTCAAATGTTCACTAGATCAAAAATCAAAACCGTGTGATTTGCAATAATTTTCAGTTTTAAATGGTTATGATGCATTTATAATAAAAAATAACGTATGATACACGTGTATCATAATATACATACTATTAATTTAGATAAAGTTCCATACAAATATTTGAAAATATCTGATATGGACAACACATGACTTCCTTGTACGCCTGGCGTTACACTATACATATTTTGTTAATAATTAAAATATGTATTATTATAGACCCAATCATTAAATTGCACGTATTGGACATAATTTGACATTGACATTAAATTCTTTATTTTTTTATTTATTTATCTCGCTTATACAAAGAGCTAATTTAATCATACTTGATATTTTCGCCGGAGAATTCAATTTTCTAAAAGCATTTGTTGTTTAATTCAAAATAACACCATTTTTTTTTTTAAGAAAAACTGATAACAGTTTCAAGTAAAGTATCACTTCCGGTTAGACTATTTTAACCAAAATCTATTATGTTATTTCCATTAATATAAAAGTATAAAATACCAAATTTGAGAAATTTTGGTTTATATTTTAAAATAGTTTTTCATTAAAATCTATTATAGGCTTCAAGTAAAGTACCACTTCCGGTTAGACCATTTTAACTAAAATCTAATATATTATTCCCATTGATACAAGAGTTTTAAATACCAAATTTGAAAAGTTTTGGATTATATTTTAATATAGTTTTTCATTAAAATCTATTATAGGCTTCAAATAAAGTACCACTTCCGAAAGTTATGTAATGACCAAAAAGGGAGGTGCACAACTAGATGTTATAACACTCCTAAATACAAAATTTTAACTTTCTACGGCTTCCCATTTTTTAGTTATGCGAGATACGTACGTACGTACAGACGTCACGCCGAAATTAGTCAAAATGGATTCAGGGATGCTCAAAATGGATATTTCCGTTGAAATCTGGAAACCGAAATTTTTCGCGATTACAATACTTCCTTTACCTCGTACAAGGAAGTAAAAATTGTGGAGGACACCACTGTATTAAAATTTCCGTAATTCTCGAACAAAAGTCGGGGGGAACCGGGTTCGATCCCGACAGACGCCAAATATTTCCAATTTTAAATGGCACAAAAGTGACCCCTGTGGTGCACTCTCCACACCAGCTATGAGTGCCCGTGAGGTGACGTCTGGCAAGCGCCCACACAGTAAAATATATCGTCATCATTACCGATGTCTACATGTGTTGTAGATACTGGCACACCCAGAAATGGGTAATATGCCGTGATGATATTATATTTATTTTTGTTTATTTAAGTCTTACCCGTAAAATATAATCAGCATTTCGTAGAACTTTGTGCTAATTTGTTATCTCGGGCGACATAACAGTGTAAAAATATCAAATTGCCCGTCTTATCAGTGTCTATTACACCGTGGTTATCAGTACAGTTTGTACATTAGTGTAGGTATTCAAGCTGTTATCAAACGAAGTTAAAACGCGTTCAGGGTTTGATATATGTTTCCGCTATGCATATCAATGATTAGTTAAAAAGGCTGCTTGAAAGCTTTGGTGATAACTTTTGTAAAAGAGGAATTTTAATGGGGTAGTAATATATTACATTTTTACCTTTCGCTAAGAGAGGTATTGGATTCATGCTAAAATTCGCATATCCAGATTTCAGTGAATAAGCACGATTTAAGGTCCCTAGAATCCGATTATAACATTTTTAAAATGATGTCTGTGTATGTGTGTATGTCTGGATGTTGTAGACATGATTCCTCAAAAACCATTAGGCTTAAGAATTGTTTAACTATTGATTCCTCAATCTGACATTCCTGGAAAGAGCTGGAAAGGTTTTGGTAACAATTGAACAACTGGAAGTAGTAGTTTCTGAGAAAAATTCTTTTAAATATAATTTTTTGAAAATTTTTGTTATTAAATATTGAAGAGCATAAAATTCTCCATCTAATAGACTTAAAATTTTTATTATATCTTGTATAGATTTAGAGATAAAAACAATATAATATATAGAGTAATTTAATCACAGAGGCCAAGGCACTAAGGAAACCAGTTGACAAATTCCAATGTTACAACAGTTTTTAAATGACACATGTCAGTGTCAAAAATTAACAGTTTTAGTGATCTGACAACTTTTTCTGGGAAGTATATTTAATCTTTCTTATTGTGTTATTAATTAAATATTTGAAATTATAGGTAAAATGCATATATCCATCAGAAATACCGCCAATCAGGTTAATGGATTGGAAGAATCTCTGACATTTAGAAACTTCCTCATACAATGAAATATAGATATAATTAGAATTATATGTGTGCAGAACACATGTTAAATACAATAAAAAACAGTATTTGGGTAAAGTTCTGTATTTTTTTGTTATAAAACGATGGTTTGAAAGGGAAGTGCAATTCAATACTTATATAGCCTAATATGGAAATGGCGAGAGGTCTTGTGCTGGCCACAACAGATTTTTTTTTGTGTAATATTGAAGAAATCCCTGTTTTGTAATGATTACAGTTTTAATATTTCAATTCATCTTGCAACAGTTTTATTAACTCATTTTTAACATGTCATGGACAAAATTATTACAACGTTTTACCGCACTGCGAAATATCGCGCATTACTTCATATTTCTTTTATAGCAATTTTTATTTCATGTCTTGTAACTTTAGAATTAAATATAGAAAAAATATGGGAATTTAAAAATAAGTACAAAGAAAGTAGCTTCCGTCGAGTGGTCTAAATCGGGATGCCACGTCATCTCATGACTATTTTCTGGGGAGAGGGCGTACTGATGATGAGTAAGGCACTAAAAGGGACCCGTCAGGACTTGTTTAGTCATCAAGGGTTGTGAATCATGCAGATATGACTAAGTACAAACAATTGGGGTGACTTCAAACGCGTCATCCCTATTTGGACAAAGATTACTCGAATTTATTTTAAGAAAACTATTTACAAAAATATACAACATTGGAACAACTCCAAGGTCTTTCGAATGTTTTCTATCAATATCTTATAATTTGCTAAAGAATTTGAGCATTTCTAGTTCCTTAAAAATCTAATCAACCTTGAAATTTTCAAATGTTAAACACGTACGTCAATGTAGCAGGTATGGAAAAAATGTTGGTCCGATAAACAAGCACGCACCTATGATGAAATTAGTTGTTTCGCAAGATGATGAACGAATTTGTAAAGGCATAAACAACTTCGCAAACTGATTTTGGCAAGTGGTGACTTTTAAATGGCAACGTTGCTTATCGGAATTAAAGAGATGATTAGGCAACGTAGTAAGACAATTTCTTTGTTGCTATACATGACCATCCAAGGGTTCCAGAATGAGATTTGTGGATGATTAGCGAAATTACAAAGGATATTGGTCAGTATTATTTTTAAAATATAAAACAGTTGAACATTACAAACTACATATTTTGATGCATTATTTTATTTTTTTAATAAATATTGAGTTATAACATTTTGAAATTAATATAAAACTGTTAGTGAACCCATATTACAAGATAAGAAAAATTAAAAAAGATAGTGATCATAAAACTTTATTGAAGTCTTAAGGTTAAATAGATAATAGTTAAAAAATCCCTAAACCTTAACTAAAAAAGCTAAAACTAGATACGTCTCAAAATATTCGCCTGCAAGCGTACGACTTGAGGCGAAAGTGTCAAAGTAACGTCATTATTTTGCCACAGTTCTATTCAAAGGCATTTATTATATACAGTAAATTTTTTGAAAGAAGTCCGAGGCCATCTACGAATTGTATCTATGAATTAAGATTTGTGCTGTCAAATTTAGTAGTGTCTTTTACTTAGTTTTTATGAGGGTACATAATACCTTGTGTACCTCATAAAAACTATGTAAACGACACTACTAAATTTGACAGCATAAAATCTTAATTCATAGATGCAATTCGTCGGACTTCTTTCAAAAATTTTACTGTCCAACTGTCATAATATTTCTTATTTTAATACTATAAAATCCAGTAATTTCCGAATCAAAAAGTGCGTGCTACCAAGATTCGTAAAAATAAAATCGTATTCGTCTGCTTTCTATGATAGAATTCTAAAGTGCGTGCTACCACAACTTATTTTTTACTATTAAATCGAACAAAATTTGGTCTATGCCCGGTAAATAGACCATAAAAATACAATAAAATTTAATATGAAACATTTTTCTCAGTTTCTAATAGTTAAGAAGTTATTTGAAAATTAAATATTGGTCAAGGTTACTACAACATTTTACTTAGTACAATGGGGTATTCCACCATAACAAAAAATAAGAAAAATTTCAATCTGACTTAAAGTATGGCTCAATAAATAATAGTTAAAACAATGAAAACATTTTTTAAATAATTACTTTACGAGATATTTCATTAGCTAAAAGGAGAAAATTGACGTCATATAATTGTTATCTTTCTCTCGTAGCGTGCTCAGAGCAAGACAAGTATAGGGAAATGTGACGTTACACTGATTTCTCCAAAAAAAAATACTGTTAAACTAGGAACAATTAAGATTTTTTAATACTATGAATTGCTTCAAAACTGAATGGTTTTATTTAAAATAATAAAAAAAATTGAATGGAATACCCCATTATTTGATTTTTTGAAAAATAAAAACACATCTAAGATGACCTCTCAAAGCTAATCAAAAAGTCTCATTTAATCAAAGTCATAACTATAATAGTTTCCTAGATAGCAGAGGTAAATCCTGTAAAAATTCATTAACGATCGGACCCATGTATTTTTACTCATTTTTATACCCTTAAAATTTGTAACACATATTTAGGAACACCCTGTACAGTAGACAATCTTGATTTTAGAATTCCTACAAATGCAGGTTGATAGTTGATATTCGAAATGATGACGTCACAAACCTTGAACATGAGTAAGTCCATACGTATCAACTCTCCCACACATACAAAACTAAAGTCTTTTGTGTTTCATTCAATGACGAATTTTACATTCTTTACTGGGCGTGTCGAGACATACGTCACTACAGAAATAAAACTCTTCATATGGCCTAAATATTAATGAGATTGTTCAAATAGTAAGACGATACAATTCGTTTCGTTCCCACAGAAATCTCTTAACCCTTAGGCCGTATGCCTTGAAGAAGTCTACCCTTAAGATGTTCCCGGCAACAATAGGGGGCGTGTTGAGACAGGAAAACAACGTCATGCAGCTGTCGACAGGAAGCAGGTTCGAATCCCGACCGGAATCGACCCCATGACCAATACAGGATACGGACAAGCATTTTATTAATTCTATGCACGGTCTGACTATCCGCCTGTCCAATTCATTGTGAAGGTCGAAGCTTTGTTGGTTTTTATTTTCCGGAAGTGATTTACTACGGGACAGGAAATGTGGAAAAGGATTCGAAGTTTTAAATAAATGTTGGATTTAAGGAAAGTTTCACAGTTGATGTGATAGCATTGACATCTGACTTTTGCAAAGTTGCAAAATTTTATTGATTGCTTCATATTCCGCACATGCTCGCGCAAAAGTGATCATTATAAATAGAATGATTGCAATAGATTTGTTCAGAGGTTAAATATTTACATTCCACTTCGTTAGGTTACCACAGAGAACAGAACAAAACGCTCCTATCTCTCTATTGTAACAAATTGTTTATCGATAGTTTTACAGAGTATATTACATCCGTGGTGGGAGATGCATGTATAGGTGGTCTCTCGGTCGCTATAGTCTATTTGAGAATGACTGGCAGTAATAAATCATTATTTGCAAGAGTAGTAATGGATTTTTGCCAGCAATAAGCCGCACGCTTTGTACCTGGAACGAAACTTACTTGTCGAACAATAGAAATGCCGTCGGATAATCCCCGTCGGACTGTGTCATAGACGTAGATAGGATTTGTAGAGTGATCTGTTTATACATTTACTAAAAATAAAAGTTTTTAATATTTAAATATAACTTTCTCAGTCATTATTATTATATTGCATACATTTAATATTTACATACATACATTCAATATTTACATTTTTATTTGTTACATACTAAAATTTATACTTATTTCATGTGTGTTGTCAAGATATTGGTACCTGTCATATTTCTATTAAATATACATATTACATTACATATACTTATATATTTACACATAAATTATTAAAAATCAGAATCTGATTCTGAATCTTGTCCTACTGAAATTATAAATGGCTCGATCGTTTCGTCTATCAGATGGTCAAGTTTGCACATTTGGTCTTCTTCCTTTATGACATGTTGAATACAGTTTTTCCAATTATCGGCAGTCACATGTTTTAATGCATCCATAAAAAGTTTTTTCACATTGTCCAATTTAAAAGTGGCGTTGTTTCGCGCTACTTCACCTTTAACTTGAGCCCAAACTAATTCAATTGGATTGAGCTCGCAGTGATAGGACGGTAAACGAAGGACAGTAATACCGCAATTCGCTGCCATATCATCAATAACATGATGAATAAATTTATGTCTATGTAATTTAGCTATAGCCAAAAGCTCAGTTTTGACAATTCCCATCTCAAAATCAATATTTTTTGACGATAGCCACTGTTCTATGTCATGTTTTCTCCACGCACTTGTTGAAAGTTTTTCACTTACTCGCGAATGATAACTGGCGTTGTCCATAACTATGACCGAACCCTGAGGTATCAAATCCAGCATCTGTTCAAAATATAGTTCTCTACCGAATTTAGTCATTTCGACTATCCCTGTGCAAACAATTATTGGCGCGCCACTGGAATGTCTTTGACAGAATGATTTATTACTGCCAGTCATTCTCAAAAAGGCTATAATCAAAATATTTTCATATTAGTGTCGAAGCGCTATAACAAAAAACCCTTTATTTCCGAAATATCTCAATTATACCATATCATTTTTTTAATTAATATTCGTTATTCAGCATATACATTCGTATTTTTTTACTATTTTCCTTTAATTCGATTGAGCCGTAATCCCCCATTGGACACCAGCCCATCATCAAGATACGATTTGATTCCCAGCCCAGAGAATAAGCGACCACGCGTCTTAAACACATCTGCCTTAGCGGATGCCGGATGTAAGAATGTTTGTATGAGGGCGCGCACGCGAAAGAGTGATTTGGAAGTCGGCAACTACAACTGCAACTGCCTCCGGTTTCTCTGCGGATGTGTTCATACATTTATAGCGACAGGAAGAGATTCTACAAAACTGTACTTGGATGAAATGAAACACACCGGATAACGGATGGAATAATAGGTTTATTCATGCTGTATGCTAGCACATCCGTTGACGTCTGACTTTGACGAGATGCGGGAAAGTTCGAAAGCCTTTTCAAATTAATGCCTTATGTTCATCATATTAATATACCTAAGTTCATAGCGATTGTAGATATAGGAACCGACGTTTTGTGCATTACGGTGTCCGAAAACGAATGAAAGGAATTATTTTGAAACAGCAGGTCGCTATCTTTTTTCATTTCCGAGATATATGCATTTAAAGTCATGGCCAAAAATACTCATTTTTTGGTAATAACCCGAAAACGGAGAAATAAAACTTGGCGACATCACCATTAGATTCTACAGGAAAAATTATATAAATATAACAATATTCAAAGTTTTTGAATAACGTCGAAAATCGCAAAATATCTAAGCGATTTTTCAGATTTTGGTCATTTTCAGTTATTCTCTTCTGGAAATTGTATAAATAAATATATCATCACGGCATATGACCCATTTCTGGGTGTGCCAGTATCTACAACACATGTAGACATCGGTAATGATGACGATATATTTTACCGTGTGGGCGCTTACCAGGCGTCACCTCACGGGCACTCATAGCTGGCGTGGAGAGTGCACCACAGGGGTTACTTTTGTGCCATTTAAAATTTGAAATATTTGGCGTCTGTCGGGATCGAACCCGGTTTCCCCAGGTTCGCGACCAGACACTCAGGCACGCGGCCACGGGAATCCACGGAAATTGTATACGTTTAAAAATTATGAAAATTGGTATACTTATGTAATTTTGCCCATAGAATCGAATGGTAAATTATGAAAATTGGTATACTTATGTAATTTTGCCCATAGAATCGAATGGTAAATTATGAAAATTGGTATACTTATGTAATTTTGCCCATAGAATCGAATGGTATCGGCAAGTATTTCCACCTATTAGGGTTATAATCAAAAAATGGGTGGTTTTGGGCTCTAACTTTGAAAACAAATATCTCGGGAACTGATAAAGATATTGACCTGCGGTTTTAGAATCCGAAGAAGTATCTAATGGTGTAAAATTTTTAGCCAATAATGAGTATGTCTATTTAGAACTGTAACTTAAAAATGGGGCGAGATACCAACTTGCAGTAGTAAAACAATATTTAGAAAGAAAATAATAAAAAAAAAATCTTTTCAAAAATTTACATTTTCAGCGTATTTGAATTATGTTATTTATCTAAATGTTTTTATGATAAAAATAAGTTTCGACAGCAAAGTGCAATAAAATACTTACAAAGCATAAAATGGAAATGGCGAGAGGTATTGTGCACGTTTTTTTTTTTATTTATTTAGCTGGCGCCGATTGCAGATATCGGAATCAGCCAAATATATCTTGGAACAATAACGAGTAGATAATAGCAGTGAGAAAATAATGTTGTATAAAATAAAGTGCGATATTTATTAATTAGGTTGTAACAAGCCCTTCAAATAACAACAAAGGCTTTTTTATTCATATAAAGGGCTCAAGCTATGAATACAAATGGGGCGAACGGTATACCTAAACCTTTGTCATGATTATACCACAATAGCTCAGGTATATGACCATAAAAACATTTTAAACTTGGCCAAGTATGAAAGCACTCATAATTCAATCATATAATGAAAGCTTTGTGACCGAAAATCAAAGAACACTGTTAATTCGCCTGTTGTAATATCGGGGTCACCAAGTATTAATAGCACCGCTTCTGCGTGACCTTTGACCGTGACAAATGACCCCTCCGCACTCGCGTCGTGCTCTTCCTGCAGACGGAGCGTCTGCCAAATTGCTGACCAATCATTGTCAAGGTTTCAATGCTTTCCGCGAATCAAAAGCACGGACACTTCCTAAGAATCTTCTCGGTGTTTACAGTACATCGGAAAGTAGATCGTTAAATAAAGAATTTAAAAATCTGGAGCACATTTTGTGTTCTCGATTGTACGGAACAGACTGACCTAGTATTTGACTGTTTATACGAGCCCTAGTTTTTCCGTATGTAGTTCAGGGTGGCAAAGCATGGTTTTAAAGTTTGTAAACATTAGTTGCTGACAAACGGATGTAACCACTTGAAACACATGTTGTTATACGACCAGCCATCTAAGGGTAGACTAATTCGACAAGGAAAGGCAATCTGAATTATATTTTTCACAGCTTTGTTCCAATAGGGTCCTCCACCGTAGTAACAAATTAGAACAAGGGTCAGTTATATTAAAACTAGACCTTATAACTGTATATTAAGGACTATCAAAGTTTAAAAATAATCGAGTTTTTATTACCATTTCCTCATCTCTATATCTACGTCACACATTTATTCTATTCCAAATTCTTACTACTTTTAAACGTTCTACTATCGCCTTTTTGAAATACGGAATCCATTAGCAAGTATATAAATGCAGAAAATAACAACAATAAAACAACAGAAATAAACCAAATAATATTTGTTTAAGTTTATGATGCCATGACAGATTACAAGCGTTGGTATGAAAGTAAAAGATATGTTGAATGACATAGGCTACCACTGGTAATCAAATCTTGGACTATAATATATGCGTAGTATTTGTAAAAATAATATATTTTCCATCATAAATATTAGATATACAGGATAATTCGATTCAAATTTGATGTTTGCAGCATTATATATCAAACAGCTCTCAATAAGAACGTGATTTCAAAGTGTCAAATAATAATATGCAACTACACATTTACGAAATGAATAATGTACGGCGAAGAATTTACACAGATTGCGTTTTAGAGCATAAGGAAGTTGGTGATGATTTTGACAATAATGTGTGTGTGGTATTTAATACTCTTATATAATTTGAAACAACATATTAGATTTTGACTATATATGATAAACCGGATGTAGTACTTCATTTGAAGCTCTAACAGATTTTTCAGGAAAAACATAATAAAATATAATCCAAAATTTCGTATTACAAACTTTTCTATTTATTGGAACAACAAAGTAGATTTTGTGTACAAATGATCAATCGGAAGTGAAACTTTACTTAAAGCTCATTGCTATTTTAAACATGGAATTGGCGGGAGGTCAAGTGCTGGCCATATCAGATTTTTTTTCTAAGTTTTAAGTCAATATTTAAAGTAGCAGAAAGAATTTTATAAAAATTCATCGATCAGTATGATTAAATTATTATTTATTTATATTTTTTGTTGTATAAAATCGTTTTAAAGTATGGTATTTTTAAAAAGTTGCAAAAACGAGCCATGTTTTGTCGTCACAACGTTACGAACGAAGTTCAGACTCATTTCAAACAAACATTTTATATGGACACATAATTTCTAAAAGAAAAATATATATAAACTATAAATTGAGGATTACGTATCTAAATATGCTATATTATATTAATATAATATCGTTCTATTTATTTTTATAAATATAATTTTCATTTGGCGTGAAATTATCTACGTTACATCAGATGTTTCTTTCACTTTTGAATCTTTGAATTAAACGGTAGGAGGTTATAAACGCATATGAGACATTGAATATATTCCAGAATATTATTTTATTCTTTATTTTGGCACGAAACAACATTCCATCGACATGTTTACTTTCATAAATTTTTGGTTATCCTTAAATGTCACTTTGACGTTTAAGACAATGTGAAAATCAAAATGGTCGTGCTTCTCACTCTGTGACGTCATTGGACAAGAGACGAAGCGGGGGTCTTCAGCCGCATTTTAAAGAATGTCATTTTCAATTACAATTTTTTCATGATTAAAGATCGATTTGAGGAAAAATAAAAAATACGGGTCTATTATTTTTCACTACTCTATCGATTAAAATTATAAAAAAAAAGTCGTGCATGACCTCATTTGTTGAAAATATAAACCGGCCGAATTATTATGAGTTTAGGGTTGGGCTCGTATATTTCCGAAGAAGGCAAAGACTGTTTTACCTATCGGAATGTTCGAAATATTGATGGAACTACTGAATAAAAAATTCCCCCCGTAGAGTTGTTGATAAAATAGCTGGCATTGAGTAAACAACAAACTGCCAACAAAATCAGTTACTTCATTTCCGGTCAAGCTTTGCAAACATAAACACCAACAACGCAACGTCAACAACAAAGAGGATTGTCAACAAAACGTCTAAAGAGATTAACCGTATCTTCAACGCAACGCATCTAAAAGCGTAGGTAGTTCTCTGCAAACTTTAAGTCGGAAATGAATTGTGTAAACTTTCTTTGATACATTTGAAAGAAATTGATGAATGGATGAATATGTCCACACGTGCAAAACGCAAGCAAAGCGAAACGGAAGTACAGTTTACATTGCGATATTTTCACCAGCAGATTAAGATAATGTGTTTAAAGTTTGTGAAGTGGTCTTGCAAAGCGAATTAGTGTAGGGAGAGTTTTAAATAGATTTCCGGATTACGTGCCTTTCAAATTATTCATAAGCCTTGTTGACATTTAGCTGAGCTATGAGCCAAATTTACTTTTGACTAACAATAAAAATTTAAACGAGTTATTGACGTGATAAATAATAAATATATCATCACTGACGTTCGGATTTATATGCAAAATATGAACAATATAATTTTTTAAACAAATTTATTTCCATCATACATAAATATTAGATGTACAGGATGATCCGATATAAATTTGGTATGTCTGCAGCACTAAAAATCAAACAGCTGTGAATAAGCACGTGTTATCAAAGTGTCAAATATTGGTTTACAACTACACATTATCGAAATGGATCATGTAGTAAAGAAATAGATATATGCAAAGGAACTTAATATAGTTTGCAGGATTAATAAATATGTAGGTATAGTAAAATTTTTTAGGCAGAGTAGTCACGTCATCAAAGTTTGTAACTAGATAATGACGTCACGAAATTAGTAGGTTTACATGGTACACTAATTTAATTTTAGAAAATAATTGTATTTACCTGCGATGCTAATTTATGTGATCAAGTTAATTTATTTAATAGTCGAATAATAATTGAATATTATTGTAAAATGTAATATATTTACAATTTATGGTATTGAAAATTCGGTATAGGGCACACCGAGTCGGGTTTCAGAAGGAATACGGGGAGTAAATGAAGCACTTGATGAAAAATAAGAAAATTAATGTTAAATGACATTGAATATATTTTTAAAACAATTGATTTGATTTTATTTAGATTTACAATTCTGTAGTGTTATAGAAAAGTAAAGAGTAGCACTATAAATTCGATTTATTGAAAATATAATTAAAATAACATTTAAAAAAAATATTATGATTGAAAATACTCCAATAATACAATTTACAATTATTAAAATTAACACAAACTAAAAACAGAAAAGTAACGAACTAATGACAGCAGACGCTTGACAATTCCGGGAGAAACATGTCATGTAAACGTTTAAATATTGAAATCCAATAGTACCAACATGTGGTGAAAAATTGAACTATAATTATTTAAAATAAATTAAAATTCATTGAAAACATTGGCTGGTAGCACAAGCCCTGTTTTAAATAAAACACTGTTTTAAGAAATGTCAAATTCAAATTTCAATATTTAATTTCACTTTTATGTTTAAAGAACGATTTTTTTAAAAATATTTGTTTGAATACAAACTATGTTCTGCTTTAAAATCATATTTTGATAAATTTGATACTATTTATTTTTGTTATTAAATAATGAAATCTGACATTTCTTAAAACAGTGTTTTAGTTAAAACAGGGCTTGTGCTACCAGCCTTTATGTTCGACTTTAAAATAATTGTAAATTTAATTAAAATGTACTTTACTTACAGTATGCAAAAAATAGTATTTATTTTCTTCGTTTTCCTAAACATATACAATACTACAGTGTTTTTTACCTCCCGCTACCCTTGGTAAGGGAGGTATAGGGATCGTGCTAAAAATCACATATCGAGATTTTAGTAAATGACCACGTTTTAAGGTCCCTATAATCCAATTTTAACATTTTCACGATGATGTCTGTATGTGTGTATGTGTGTATGTGTGTGTGTATGTATGTGTAGGAATTTTGTCTTCACTCTAACTCAAATACTATCATTCAGAAAATTCTGAAACCTTGTATTTTCATCCTATTCTAATATGAAAAAAAGCCATTAGATTTTGGTGTAAATCGGATAACCGGAAATGGCACTTTACCTGAAGCTCATAATGGTTTTTCTTCAAAAAATACGATTAAATGCCATTTTTTCGCATTTTATACATACATACATACATACATACATAAAATCACGCATTTCCCACTTAGTGGGTTAGCAAAAACCCGAAAATAATAAGAAAAGGGATGAAAGCCAGAGCTCCACAGAATCACTTAACTCTTTAAAAACATTCTTCTTCCGCCTTGCCCAAAATCATCATAACATTCATTCAAGAACATATTATTGTGACCGATTTTCGGTAGCGAATAACCGCATCCGGACCACAATAATAGTTACGCAACAATCATCTTTCGCTACACACTCCTGTACAAACATACTTCATTCTTCTCGTCCACATAAAAGTTCAGCTGTCTCTCCATTCTCACAAAACATTCTTACTAACCATTCATCTTTACACCACAATAATTACGAAGCAATCATCCTACGCCACACATTCCTATCCATGCATACTTCTTTCACCACAGCCACATTCATAAACGTATTCATACATAATAACATATTAAAGTGACCGATTTTCGGTAGCGAATAACCGCATCCGGACCACAATAATAGTTACACAAAAATCATCGTTCGCTACACACTCCTGTACAAACATACTTCATTCTTCTCGTCCACATAAAAGTTCAGCTGTCTCTCCATTCTCACAAAACATTCTTACTAACCATTCATCTTTACACCACAATAATTACGAAGCAATCATCCTACGCCACACATTCCTATCCTGGCAAACTTCTTTCGCCTCAGCCACATTCATAATCGTATTCATACATGCTCTTCTTCTCTTTCCACTCGGAAACTTACGCTCCTTCAAAACACTACCAATCACATCCATCCACTTACACACTGAACGGCCACGCAATCGAACACCCTCAACTTTACCAACATATATGCGTTTTACAAGTCGTTCACTTATCATTCTCTCCACATGACCAAACCATCTCAACTGACTCACTCCAACTCTCTTAACTACATTCTTCCTAACCATACATTCTTCATACACCAAATTATTCCTCACGCGATCCCGTCTTGTATACCCACAAACACCACGTAAATACCGCATTTCCACAGCAGTCACTTTCCTTTTATGCTTTCTCGTCCATGCCCAACATTCACTTCCATACATCAAAGCAGGCACCAGCACTCCATTATAAACACTTAACCGAGCTTCTCTAGATACGTTTACGTTACGAGCAAACGTGCCCAGAGCACCCATTACCTTACATCCCGCACTCACCCTCCTATCAATTTCACGGTCAATTCGTCCATCCCTCGACATCATGCTACCCAAATATACAAACTCATTCACCTGCTCCAGTTTTACTCCATTCACCAACACATTGCACTCAGTCACCAATTCACTCCTTTCAAATACTAACACCTTAGATTTATCAACATTCAACATTAAATTCATACTTCTTCCAACTTCGTTTATTCTCTCTATCATTCTTCTCAGTTGCTCTTCATTTTCACTTAAGACAACTACATCATCCGCATACGCTAACGCAGGCACAATACTTTCACCAATATGTACACCATCCAATCCACTCAACGCCTTCCGCAACAACACATCCATATACAAATTAAACAACCACGGAGACATACCACAACCCTGTTTAACACCTACATTTATACGAAACCAACTACTCAACCTACCATCTATTCTCACAGCAGCTTCACTACCCTCATACAACGCTCGAATCGCTCCCAACCAGTTCCCATTCACGCCGTACTTTCTTAGTACACCCCACAAAGTATCTCGAAGAACACTATCATACGCCTTCTTTAAATCTAGAAAGCCACAGAACACCTTCTTGTTCTTGTCAAGTGACTTCTCTACAATCATACGAAGAGCAAACAATTGATCGACACATCCCCTCTCAGGCAAAAAACCACCCTGAACGTCACTAATTTTTGAAATTGTTAAGGTTCGCACCTTATGAATTAAAACCTTACCAAAGAGTTTCCCTACCACACTCAACAGACTTATTGCACGAAAATTTGTACATTCACTCGAACTGCCTTTGCCTTTGAATAAAGGACAAATAACAGCTTTTTTCCAATCATCAGGAACTACACAACGTTTTAGACAAAATCTAAATAAATACACTAACCAATCAAATACTTTCTCTCCCCCATACTTCAACATCTCATTTGTAATCCCATCCAAACCCGCAGCCTTACCATTCCTTACACGCGCTAATGCATCACATACTTCACTTTCATCTATATCATAATCATCTTCACTATCATTTTCACTTGCAGCTTCGCTACTATCATCCCTCTCAATCTCACCTCCGTACAAACCCTTAAAATACTCACACCATCTATTCCTTACATCTGATTCATTCCACAATAACTCTCCATTCGCACTCTTCACAGCTTTCACAACTCGACCACTTCCACCCCGCAGTCTCTTCACACTCAACCAAAACAACCGTTTATTTGTACTAAAATCATTTGTCAACCTTTCACTCAACAAATCATCAAATTGTTTTTTACTTTCTCTCACCACTTGCTTCACCCATTTATTCTTCCTTCTATACTCTATCAAACATTCTTCGCGCAACCTCCCAGGCGAATCCTTAACATTTAATAACTTTAAATACGCCCTCTTTTTCTCAGCAATCGCTTCTTTCACCTGTTCATTCCACCACGCATTTTTCGGACAACAGCCTAATCTGCTTTCACCACAAACTTCTTTTGCACATTTAAGGAGGGAATCCTTAAATTTCTTCCAAACTTCATTTATATTACATTCATAATTAGGCTCACATTCAGGCATGGATTCATTCAACCTATCAACAAATTTTATCCTAACATCTTCATTTAAAAGGGCACAGGATTTCACACGAAACATTTGCCCAGAACCTTTCTCCTTCATTCGCCAAAATTTATTTAACCGCATTCGCGACACGACCAAATAATGATCATTCGTACCCAATTCAGCGCCTCTTTTCACACGCGTATCTACAATCATACTCCTCAAACGCTCATCATAGATTACAAAGTCAATTACACTACGTTTATTCTGAACCACATTTTCCCAGGTGTATATGTGAGCTAACTTATGTTTAAAAATGGTATTTGAAATGAAGAGATTTCTTTCCAAACAAAATGAAACAATTCTCTTACCATTGTCATTCACTCGACAATCACCGAAACGTCCCAACACATTCTCTGATTCACTTCGTTTTACACCCACCCATCCATTCAAATCGCCACATACTATCACCCTCTCACCCGGATCACACAAATCAATTACATTATTTATCGACATCCAAAACTGATCTTTTTCAAGGTCATTTTCAGATTCAGTTGGACCGTAAGCAGACACAACGAAGATTCGTATATAGCCTACCTTGAATCTCATCCAAGAAATTCTCGAAGAAATACAACCATAATTTCGTATAAACGGCTTCATTCTTTCACTCACAAGTATACCTACACCATGCTTAGCATGCTCAATCTCTCGAACTCCCGACCACAAACAAAAAATGCCATCCACTTCTTCCTCACAACAACCTTTCCTCATTGTTTCAGTTACACACAAAACATCTACACTGTACATTCGCATTGCATTCATCAACTCATTCTCTTTGCCATTCACACTTCTGACATTCCATGTCCCGAATTTACACTCATCATACATTCTCCATTTATTCTTCATTTTACTATACATAAAAGATAAGAAGGACAGAGTAGACAGAAAACGGGTTTTTTCGGTAAGAGTAGAAGTCAAAGCAGTTTACCAGACTCGTCTTTTATGTCTTATGAAAATTAAAGATTATTGAATTTTCTACAGGAATACATTAATACTTTTTTTATATGTTTTACAGATAAATTTAAAAATAATTTTTTTTATTAGTCGCGAAGCCTACGCTAAACACAATTCCTTTGTTATACAGTTCATATTTCAAATGAATGTAACTGACAGTAAATGTCACTGTCAAAAAACTAATCATTTCAAATTAATAATAGTGACATTTTAAAAAGAAAATAATAAATAAAGCAATAATTTTCTGCAATGGAACAGTTTGCAGCGTTAGTAAATATGTAGGTATGTATTTAAATTAATAAAAATTAAATAGCGGGAGGTTTTGTGTTGGCCACATCAGATTTTTCATTTTGTAATGAAATGATGACGTGACTACTCTGTCTAAAAATTTTTACTATATATATTTAAATTAATAAAAATTAAAAAGCGGGAGATATTGTGTTGACCACATCAGATTTTTTAAAGTTTAAAATCTATATTTCACCTGGTCGAAAGAAATTTGTAGAGATTTTATAATTTGTTTGTTGAAAATGTAAACCGGCCGAACTATTATGAGTTTAGAATTGTAGTAGTAGATCCAAGTGACCTCAACAATTATAATCGTCGCAAAAATCGCTTCAATAAGATTTATTCGAATACGCTTTTGGTGATAAATATCCAAAAATCACCGCTGATACCTTATCGCCAAGAAAAACACAGTAAACAACTATTGACACTGACTCATCGAGTAAACAAACATGTTTTGAAACCGTTCAAAGTATTGACTCCTGAAATTTGAAATATCTGATAACCGATTGTGTATCGTTGGTGCTATTTGAACACGTTGTCCGGCAAAAAATGCAAATTCCCGAGACAAATGAGTACGGCGCACGCGAACGTGGCGATCTTAGTGACCTTGGCTGTCTGCCGTACACATTCACCTGCGCGCTGTGCATGGCTACCGTGGTACGCCAACAGAACCTGTATTCGCCTCCACGTCTCTTAACTCTTCTTAACCAAGGTAAGGCTACAAGATTTTTGGACTTTGAAATGCTAAAACATTTCTTTTGGGACAACTTCGCGATTTTCAGACTTCAAAAGGCTATTTTTCTTTAGGCAATAAATTATAAATCCCAGTGGCGGAGACCCGGGCCCCTTATATTGGGACCTATACAGCGTTTCAGTACTTCATGAAAAAAATAAATGCTAGATACTACCCACATGTTGTATTGATCACAAATCAATTATTTTTAAAATTGACAAAATGTATTGCACTCTACATGAAGTATAAATTTTTGATTTCACTGGTTTTAATATAGCATAATAATAAAACTACTACTTGAATAAAAAATCTGTTGTGGCCAGCACAAGACCTCTCTCCATTTCCATATTAGGCTATATAAGTATTGTATTGCACTTTGCACTATGCACTATATTACAGAACTTTACCTAAATATTGTTTTTTATTGTATTTAACATGTCTTCTGCACACATAATCCTAATTATATCTAATTTTCATTGTATGAGGAAGTTCTTAAATGTCAGAGATTGGCGGTATTTGTGATGGATATATGCATTTTACCTATAATTTCAAATATTTTATTAATAAAACAATAAAAAAGATTAAATGTACTTCCCAGAGAAAGCTATCAGAATGTCACTAAAACTATGTTATAGACATTTGAATTTGTCAACTGGTTTCCTTAGTGTAGTTTCACCTACTCGACTTATTATATCCCGATATTCTATATATTATAGAGTCTTTATCTCTAAATTATAATAAAAAATCTGTTGTGGCCAGCACAAAACCTTCCGTCAATTCGATGTATTTTGTATATATTCCATACCAAAAGTTCCTTGAAAAATATTCTGTATATCCTGTAAAATTGTAACACGAACACACTATTTTTTACAAATTCCATACCGAAAGTTCCTTTCCGTATTTTATTAGAGGTCGCTGTTTCTTACTCTTCTCTTTTAATCATTCCTGTCCAACGCATCTTCTTCACACAATTCTTCCTCTCTCAAATCTTCTGCTACACAGTCCTTCCATCTTCTCTCTGGAGGGACACTCTATCATATTCACACATAACTTTCTGACCCTATACTTTCAACTTTGGTTTTGCATTTGACACTGACATATGTCAATTAAATTTTTCTGAATATGTCTGTTGTTTCCATAATTTTAACAAAGCTGACTAAGTTTTGAAAGTTAATCTTTCTTAATGTCTCTATAACTCTATATCTATTGAATATTTGTCACACACACACGCACACACACACACACACACACACACACACACACACACACACACACACACACACACACACACACATACATACATACATACATACATACATACATACACATACATACATACATACATACATACATACATACATACATACATACATACATACATACATACATACATACAGACATACAGACATCATCTTAAAAATAGTAAATTCGTATTGTGCTTATTCATTAAAAACTCACCACCGAATTTTTTGACCAAAGACAATACCTTCCTTATCTAAAGGTGACGGAAGGTAAAAATTTAAATGTATCAGATGTAGAATTTTGTTCTTCAAAATTAGTAATATCAAAATTTTCAAAAAATAATATTTAGAAGATTTTTTTTTTATGTATCGCATGTTTGTAATTTTATTTCTAAAAAATTGATGTTGCCTCTTTTTTGCTAGTAGTTCACCTCTATTAGAAATATGTGTCTCTTCAATGTGTAAAAGTTGTTGATGGCGGCACTTATTAAAGGCAATTAAGTCTTGTCTTCATCAATTGCACTAATGTTGAAATATCTTTCCTTGTATGGTCTCGTTTCAAAACAGGCCGTACCATATGAATTATGCATAATAATTGTAAACGTTTAACCGTTTATGTCCCGATTTAAAAATGATTGAATAATTCATCGAATGATTGGATTCACCCGCATACAAGTATTTCGTTTCATTTCCGGTTGTGTATCTATTAGCATCTGATTGATTGGTTGCGGGTATCATAACCATCATTCACAATTAATCATGACTCAATCGTAACCTCTTTACCTCACTCAAGAGGTCGTCCTATTGTTGTCGAAAGGGGGTCGAGTTCACGTTTCACAACTTCTTCCGTTATGTTGCTATTGCTACTAAAAACATTTACACCGCAATGTTCATCTCGCACATTTTTACCTCCCGCTACCCTTGGTAAGGAAGGCATAGGGATCGTGCTAAAAATCGCATATAGAGATTTCAGTGAATCAGCATGTTTTGCATAGACAAAATTATTTCCAATAAAGTTGTCGGTCACAATTTTATCATTAAAAACAAATTAATAACTAAGTAAATTACATCGCTCGACTTTGTTTATCGCTTCGCTTTTCTCTATCTTAGATGTACCTACTATTCGTAAATACTTGAACCGGTGTTTTTTCTTGTAAAAATGTTATTAAAATAAATTGAACAACAAAAAAACAAACATACTGTTGTAAAGAGAAAAAAACACTCTATCGAATGGTAGAGTAAAATTAATAGGTTCCCATTTAAAAAAATCTGTTGTGGCCAGCACAAAACCTTCCGTCAATTCGATGTATTTTGTATATATCCCATACCAAAAGTTCCTTGAAAAAGATTCTGTATATCCTATAAAATTGTAACACGAACACACTATTTTTTACAAATTCCATACCGAAAGTTCCTTTCCCTATTTTATTAGGGGTCGCTGTTTCTTACTCTTCTCTTTTAATCATTCCTGTCCAACGCATCTTCTTCACACAATTCTTCCTCTCTCAAATTTTCTGCTACACAGTCCTTCCATCTTCTTCTCTTTGGAGGGACACTCTATCACATTCACACATAACTTTCTGACCGTATACTTTCAATAATTAAATTTTTCTGAATATATCTGTTGTTTCCATAATTTTAACAAAGCTGACTAATTTTTGAAAGTTAATCTCTCTTAATGTCTCTATGACTCTATATCTATTGAATATGAACGAAACTGTATAATCAAACCGTATAGAGAATAAGATATTCTTTCATATTGATAATCACAAAATGTCGAAAAATAATATTTAACTGCATTTTTTCAAGAAAAACTGTAAAAACTTCAAATAAGGGTACTTCCGGTGGATCAATTATAACCAAAATCTAATCAACTCTTCATATGGATGTACAGAATTATAATTTTTAGATTTGTAGTATTGGAGTTATCGTCAGAGAAAAATTTGTCACACACGGACACACACACACACACACACACACACACACACACACACACACACACACACACACACACACACACACACACACACACACACACACACACATACATACACCACCGAATTTTTTGACCAAAGACAATACCTTCCTTACCTAATGGTGACGGAAGGTAAAAATTACGCGGACAAGCGTAACTCAAAAACAATTGAAGAAAAAAAATTCAAGTATTCTCAAATGTAGATCAAAATTTCTTTAAAAACTTTTGTATTGAACATAATTTCCTAAAATGAATATTAACGACAATAAATCGCCGTCTCCATACTTTTAACTAACCCTGTATAATCAGAGAGCAACCCATGCGTACAAAAAAAATCAAGGAGTTTAAGAATAATCGATATGTATAAAAAATCCATAACAAAATTGAAAATCTTCCTACCTGTGTGGGTCGGAGAAGACAAACTTCCGTAGCTTAAGGTCCCTGAGGACAATTCCCTCTCTATGGCACGCCCTCACAGTCTCTGCGACTTGTCGAAAGAGCCGTCTGGCCTCAGGTTCACGCACACGACGTCTCTGACGCACGTGAGAGTGTAAATCACCATGGGCGCGATCGAAAACTAGATACAAATATCTATCGCCCAACAGGGCTTCGCGTAAGGGTTGTACGTGGGGCGAGGCGTCCAGGCGGTAGTGTGCCGTCAGTAGGTTGCTGCTGTCCCGGGTCACAACCTGCAAAAAAATAATTAGGATTCATTTCTCGGTTTTTGGTCACGTGTACATCTCATGAAAAAATTTATGACTTCCATGGAAAACCAATAATTGATAAATATTTATTAACTCGGAGAATGACGTACTACGACCAGTAATTCACTTGCATAATGTATTATACTTATGTAGTTTAATTTTTCATTTCGTCATTCGAATACATGAATATTAATAAGCGAACATATGAATAAGTAACTGTCTAAAATTACCAATTTTGTTTTCCACGACTTCTATCTAATTTTTTTATTGAAATATAACTTCGATAATCCGGACACTCCAGTGTTTCTTTATCATAATATGTATGTATGTTCCTATACCTATGCATTAGTGTAAAAATTTAGTTTCATTCAATTGTTCTAAGTTCTCGTTAAACATATTGGGTGGAATTCAGTGGGTTGTATTAACCCATTTGTTCCCACGACATTTTTTTTTTAATTATTCATAAAAAGTTATATATTTGGATTTATGTATGTATTAGAAATATGCATAAGAGAAAAAAAAATCAAATTTTGCACTACCTAGGCTTATTCCCATTGTACTCATATGAGTACAGTATCATTACAATCACGTAACAATTGACTAAAATAATAGATTATTTATTTTTACAACAAAATCAATAGAGTACTTACTGATGCACCGTAATTTACAAAGAAAGTACGAATACTGCGAATAAATGTAAAACTACGTCTTTGTATATATGAACAAGTACAGGCAACAAAAATCCAGCAACAAAAGTCAAAATAAAATGTTACCCATAAATAATATATTTTTTTACATAAATATTCATCAAAATAGCTTCGTGGCATTAAGGGAAGATAATTTATATTAACAAATAATGTGACAACAATAATTTAAAAAATAAACAATTCTTATTTATGTGTACTCATATGAGTACAACGGGGTAAAATGGGTTAAGGTCTGTATTAAAACTTGTATTAAGTAAATGGCAACATTGTAATATTTTCCACATCTATCCATGAGATTCAATTATGATTTAGAAATTTTACCACTGGGAAAAGTAATACAGGTATCCTTTAGTCAAATGAGGAAGTATTATTGTAAATGGAAGGTGTAAAAGGAAACTCTTTATTGCAAAATTAGGTTAGAAATATGTCAAATTTTATGTGTCAAATATTTCATATCTGATCCTGAACGTTAATGAATTTTAAAATATCTCAACCCCCGTTTTCATCAATTTTAACATTTGTCCTTTTTTTCTTACTTCTGTTAATAATATTTTTTTCTTTATTTGATCCTTTGGTCTCTTATTTTTTTTTTCTGACAGGTATTACAAAGTTGCCAAAATATTTTTGACAAAGGACTGTTTTAGCTTAAAACACGCTAATACAACCCACTGAATCTCACCCCTTGATTTATGTGTAGATTTAATGATTTGACAAGACAAATAAACAAAGAAAATAAGATATAATCAATAATATTACTACCAAGTTTATATCTCTACTCATTTTTGAATTATTGCCCCAAAAGTCAATATACCCCACATTTAGATAAAAACTTCAAAATTTTCAAAAATCTAATTTTTATGTATGTAGATACTTCCCAATGCGCTGATTCCAAATTTTGAAACCGCAGGTCGATATCTCGTTTCGTTCTCGAGATATTTAGATTTAAAGTTTTGCTCAAAACTGCCCATTTTTGGGTAATAACCGAAAAATGGGTCGAAATATGAATTTGGCGATATCACCATTCGATTCTACGGGCAAAATTACATAAGGGTACCAATTTTCATAATTTTTGTCCAACCGGTTAATTTTTTATGAATAAAAGTTTGAAAATGGCCAAAATCTGAAAAAATCCTAAGGGGTACCCCTTAAGATTTTTTCAGATTTCGGCCATTTTCAGTTATTTTGCTTTAGAGATTGTATGCAGTGTTCAAAAATTCTGAAAATTGGTGTACTTATGTAATTTTGCCTGTAGAAACGAATGGTGTTATCGCCAAATTCATATCTCTACCCATTTTTGGGTTATTACCCAAAAATGGGCAGTTTTGAGCAAAACTTTAAATCTAAATATCTCGAGAACGAAAAGAGATATCGACCTGCGGTTTCAAAATTTGGAATCAGCGCATTGGGAAGTATCTAGATACATAAAAATTAGATTTTTGAAAATTTTGAAGTTTTTATCTAAATGTGGGGTATATTGACTTTGGGGCAATAATGCAAAAATGGGTAGATAATAAATAATCTTTTCCAATGAACTTTTGGTATGAGATTTGTACAAAATATATCAAATTAACGGAAGATCTTGTGCTGGCCACAACAGTTTCTTTAAATTTTGACATTATTAATTAGGTTTTTTATTAAACAAAGTAGTTTCTGGTTCTTTGTCATCAACTTTACGAGCCCCCACAACTATAGGTTCGGACACTTTAATTTTTTCTCTGTACAGTTATATTTGAGACTTAGATAATGAATAAAAAGAATAACATAAATAATTATATATACTATTACTAACAGGCTTACTTCTATGAATATTTTTAAATGAAGAGAGTTTTCAATATTATTTTTAAAATATATTTTAAAAATATTGAAGAATTTGCTTGTCAACTAAATCTTCGGACGCTTCAGACCTACAATATTTTCATAACGATATTGGGCAGAGTAGTCTGTGGAAAAAAAAGAACTGTTTCTATGTGTCAATTAAATTGTTTCTACGTTTATTTTATAATCGTAATTGTGAATGGATGTGAATCATGGCTCGTGGAATAGCAACAAACGTGGAAATTCGCAATATTATTAAAAAATTGCATTTAAGTGGTATAAGTGGAAGAAAAATATCACGAAATCTTAAGTTACCTGTGTCTACAGTTGCTGATATTATAAAAAAATATTGTTCGCTTCGCTCAATTAAAATAGGTAAAAGTACAGGACGAAAACGTTTAATTACTGATAAAGACATTCGGACCTTAATTTATATTACTAAAGAAAATCGTCGCAGTAGTTTGCGTGAATTAAGTAAATTATGGTCAGAAAGAATAAATAGGATTGTATCAACCGAAACCACACGAAAATATCTCAGAAAACAGGGATACAAATTTTATAAGGTATGTTATTATTCTTATCTTAATTTCAGTAGATGACTAAATTTATATGTCATGAAACAGGCGAAAGAAAAACCATTATTAACCACTCCCCAAAAACAAAAACGATTAAATTGGGCTAAGGAAAGACGTAATTGGAAACAGAAACAATTGGACACTATATTATTTAGTGACGAATCCAAATTTGATGTATGTGTTGGTGATATGCGAAAAAGAGTCATAAGGAACAAGTCTGAAGCTTATCATAAAGATTGCTTGAAAAGGACTGTTAAATTTCCTGCTAGTGTCATGGTTTGGGGCTGTATCTCATCAAAAGGCGTCGGAAAATTGCACTTCATTAATGGCATTGTAAACTCCCTGAAATATATAGAGATATTGAGAACCAGTCTAATCCCATCTGTTGAAACATTAAGTGACAAAGGCGAATGGACGTTTCAGCAAGATGGTGCATCTTGTCATACGGCTAAAATGACGAAAAATTGGTTTAATGAAAATAATATTAACGTTCTTGAATGGCCATCGAGTAGTCCGGATCTCAATCCCATTGAAAGTCTATGGGGAATCATGAAAAGAAAATTACGTAGTGATCCTCAAAGAACCGTTGATGGATTGAAGACAAAAATCGTTGAAATATGGAATTCCATAACACAAGAAGACTGTAAAAAGTTAATAAATTCAATGCCATTTAGATTAAATGCTGTTATTAAAGTTAAAGGTGATGTTACGTAGTATTTGTGCCACTAATTGGAAGTGTGTCCGAAGATTTAATTGACAAGTAATTTGTATATATTTTTTTCAATAAATACTTAAAATAAAAAAAAGCACATACATCAATGAATAATTTTCTTAAAATTAAGAGTGTAAGTTATAGTATTTAAAATTATTAATACAATGTTTATAAATTTATTATGTATTATGCAAAATCTACTACAATGATAAAAAAGGAAGTGTCCGAACCTATAGTTGTGGGGGCTCGTATAAATGTACTGATGTTTTTTTTATATAATTATTCATTTGGAATATATCAAAATAGTTTTCTGTGATTTGCCAAAATTTGACCCAAGTGGATCTGTCGAGTTTGAAAACTAGGAAAATATGAATAAAATTCTCTGACACATCTTGAAGAGTAACATTTCATACGTTTGCGTACATTTCTCATTGAGAAATAATGAAAAGTACTTCATCAAAAGTACGTAATACTTTGAAACCGTGTTTATACGTTGGTAAATTATCTTTGTTTACGAGATAATTATATAAACATAGGTTTTGTGCAGAACAGTGTCTGTAACCTTGCCCAGCAGTTTTTCGAAACACTATTACGTGTTTATCCTTTTTGTAATTTCTCGGAAATTGTCAGTGTTTAAAATTTGTCATGGCTTACTAAGGAGATTGCTCATTATTTAAATAAATAAAAATTCGCTGTTTTAATATTAGCTGGACTATGTCAATTTAAAAATATTTCATACCAAGATTATCACTCAAGGCTGCAAATAAATTAAAAAGTCAATAATAATCCAAAGTTCTCTTGGGTGAAGCAATACTTTTTTATACATTTGCACAATTCTTAAACATTCACTTTACAAATCTTTCCTTCATTAATTTATAATCTAGGGTCGTGACTAGAAAATATCAAACCTAATAAAGGTTCGCCCATTCTCCCAAAAAATCATTTGTTTTCAATTTCGTTTTCGATTAAGCTCATTTTTACCTCCCGCTACCCTTGATAAGGGAGGTATAGAGATCGTGCTAAAAATCACATATCGAGATTTTAGTAAATGACCACCGTTTTAATGTCCCAACAATCCAATTTTAACATTTTCACGATGAAGTCTGTATGTATGTATGTGTGTGTGTGTGTGTGTGTGTGTGTGTGTGTGTGTGTATGTGTGTGTGTGTGTGTGTGTGTGTGTGTGTGTGTGTGTGGGTGTGTGTATGTGTACGAATTTTGTTTGCACTCTAACTCAAATACTATCATTCAGAAAATTCTGAAACCTTGTATTTTGGTGTAAATCGGATAAACGGAAATGGTACTTTTAAAATTAAATTAAATGCCATTTTTTCGAATTTTATGTCTTATGAAAATTAAAGATTATTGAATTTTCTACAGGAATACATTAATACTTTTTCTATATACTTAACAGATAAATTTAAAAATATTTTTTTTATTAGTCGCGAAGCCTAAGATAAAAACTATTCCTTTGTTACACAGTTCATTTTTCAAATGAATGTAACTGACAGTAAATGTCACTGTCAAAAAACTTATCACTTCAAATTAATAATAGTGATATTTAAAAAGAAAATAGTAATAAAGCAATAGTTTGCAGTGTTAGTAAATACGTAGATAGGTATGTATTTAAATTAATAAAAATTAAATAGCGGGAGGTTTTGTGTTGGCCACATCAGATTTTATTATTACATTTTAAC
This sequence comes from Ophonus ardosiacus, assembly GCA_943142095.1. Classification (NCBI taxonomy): domain Eukaryota; kingdom Metazoa; phylum Arthropoda; class Insecta; order Coleoptera; family Carabidae; genus Ophonus; species Ophonus ardosiacus. Next base: position 51,667,212 of record OW964830.1, read on the forward strand.
ATAAGCTTAAATTTAACAAGAGTGCTTATTTTTTATCAAGTACAGAAACCATTATTTAAAATAGTGCATATTTACGTGGTTGCTATCATGAGTATATCGCAGTTTTGATGGTTGCAGTTAATTAATTTGCACATAATTTGTTTTTAAGTATATACTAAGTGTAAATGTTATTTTCATTTTAGAATTCTAATTAATTTAGACTCATCTTTCATACAGCATAAGTTTTATTTTAATCGGAGCTCTAGATTAAATTGAAAACTACGAAGTGGAAGTGGTTGATTTGTATGCACGCAAGTTTATACTAAACTTCAGATAATGAATTCAATGGCTGGTAGTGCGAGCTCGGTTTTAACTAAAATGCTGTTTTAAGAAATGTCAAATTTCATTATTTAATAATAAAAATAAATAATATCAAATTTATCAAAATATGATTTTTAAGTAGAACATAGTTTGTATTCAAACAAATATTTTTTAAAAAATCGTTCTTTAAGCATAAGGGAGAAATTAAATATTGAAATTTGAATTTGACATTTCTTAAAACAGCGTTTTAGTTAAAACCGAGCTCGCACTACCAGCCAATGTGTTTATAGAGTCAACTTACGCTTTGAGGATGAATTTTTCAAAAGTCGAGGTATCATAGTTCTAGTTTTCTTGGCCCCATTTAATTATTTAATTACGCAAGTCACAGCAGCTGTAGCAGGTCTTTAATTCTTTGATATGATGTCACTCCACCATAATGATACTCATACTTATGATTAACAGTAAAAGATTACCCAACAATGAGTAAAATCTTTTTTTTTACCCTCTTACATAAACAGTTTACTTGTATAATGAAGAAGATACTAGTTAGGGTTGAAATCTGGTCAACAAATATACCTAAGTACCCAAATAGTTTGACACATAAACTTAGAGATGGAGCACAAAGGTCGTGAATGATGTGTTCCACTTTGTTGTGTTGTTGCTGTACATAAAACCCTGATTTTTTTAAATCATTGTACAAGTACTGCACGTTTTACAGAGCCAATTAACTATCAACTTATTATATATCTCTTTAAATGTTAATAGTTGATATTTCATGAACCAATATTACATTAATTAAGTATTACTTAATGACTGGTATAATCAAAATAATAATCATTTGAAATAAAATTTAAAATACCCTTTGAAATGTGTTTCTTAAAGAATCCGTACACTCACATCAACAAACAAAACATGAGCAAAAACAAAAGAGTGTGCAAAAACAATGCCGGTGGACCTTGAGTACGGGCACACCATTTTTACGCACCAGTAACACTTGACACCGTTACGCGGTCAGTGGAAAAGCGTACGGCCTCTGATCGTTTGCCGCTTGGTTGATTTTACATCCGACATTACGCAGCAAGGAGATGCCTTGCACATACAACCCAAAAAGAAAGAAAAAAGGAGACGCTAAAATATTACCAAAAGTTTTCGTAATGAAACAACATTCACACTGTCGAAGATTCGAGTAACAATTGAAAAGAACTTGTGAAATACAAATCAACATTTTGGTTTTTCTAACGGATATGCCTGGTATATGTTGCAAGAATTTTACAGTTCCTAACAGGACCAGCGGCTATCTTCCCATCGAAATAAAGCTACCTACAAATATTTTACGGCCTCAAAACGTGACTACTTTTCTTTGAAAAACTTTGTACGATACTGCAGAAGAAATTCAATTTTATTATTGAAATTGAGTCACAACAAACGTAAATGATATTGGATCAAAAGGGTTAGAGTAAGCGAACGGTATTGTGAGATTCTTTTCCATAATGGGGTCCTATACCATTTTCTTTTATTTTTTTTCCTGTAAGAACAGAATAAAATAAGAACTTCAGTGCAAACGCGACTTAAAAATTTTACGTAATAAGCGAGATATGAATTTTTAAAGTTTAAGAATTTGTGCGTGATGTAGCAGGTACTAACAAGTGATCGACAAACAATGGGACAAACTGTTAGTTATACTGGAAACAATTTTTTTCATGTTTGCATAGCTAAAATGTTTTTATATAAAAACTTATACGTTATATTCACGAAGAAATTATTATTAAGTATAAATAACATACATTTAACAAGGATTTCTTCCTAATAAATTACAGAACATTGAAACAGTTTGACAATATTATTACACAAAGTATGACGACGGATGGCGCTAATGTTTGCCTGTTTTGAAGTTTCAATATGAATTAAATTAATATTATTATTAATTTACTTCATATTACAAATTGATTTAATTATAAATACATGATTATTGTTAATATTACTAGATGTTATAATTAAACAAATTCATCAAACACAAAATTGTTAAATGTTTTGTTAGGTTATAGAACAACATGACATTTCATATTCTTTCAAAGGTGACCGCTGCAGACGCGCGAATCTTCTTTTTAAAATCAGGCGACCAATCAAATTCTTAGTACCTAACGCGTCATACCCAATTAGTAATCAGGTTCAATCGCTTGTAGTTTGTGACCTAGTTAATATTTAAAGAAATTTTTTTCACTAATACTCATTAATTTATGTATATTTTCGTCTTCTTATTTAAGATAGTTAAAATATGACTATGGTATAGGACCCCATTAATCAGTATATTTTATTTAAATTGAAAGGGATCTAATAGCGTCTTTCGAATGGCATACTAGTGATATCCATTTGTTTGTACGATAACACTTTAGATTAACAAAAAAAAAAATATACATTTCAATTTAATTTGATGCTTCAAATTAAATATTAATATTATATTTCATGGAATAAAAGCTAAGAAGCTATTCTTTGATAGTAAATTTGACGTTTTGCTCAAATTATAGCAACGAACATGATTTGTTTAATTAGTGTGCTCCTGCAAAACCCTAAAATCTAATTCCTAAAATACTAAATAATCACTAGATTTAGGACATATAAATTATGGGGTCCCGTGGCCGCGTGCCTGGTCGCGAACCTGGGGAACTGGGTTCGATCCCGACTGACACCAAATATTTCCAATTTTAAATGGCACAAAAGTGACCCCTGTGGTGCACTCTCCACGCCAGCTATGAGTGCCCGTGAGGTGACGCCTGGTAAGCGCCCACACGGTAAAATATATCGTCATCATTACCGATGTCTACGTGTTGTAGATACTGGCACACCTAGTAATGGGTAATATGCCGTGATGATATATTTATTTATTTAAATTTAGGATTTAGATATTACGGTGATAAATTCCAACTACGAGTTTTTAACCAATCATGAGGCAAAACACATGAAAATTCAACCAATGGGAACAGTATTATACTGATAAAACCCCGTTACCCCGATAATTTTCCGCTACCAAGTAAATAAATAGTTGTTATTGTTTATAACTGTCAGTGTGACAATTAATGTGTCAAGTTTCATTTTGCGTTGTCTTTGGAATTTATCTCACCAAATACCACACGACCTCTCAAATTTTCTCAGATAAACTTTTATTTTTAAGCACTCATATAGTTTGCTTTCGTGTTTGTTGCTAAGCAAAAAAAATTCGTGCAAAATAAAAAATTATCGATAAAATCAGGAGGTCTTGAATATTACTTCTGATAAAAGTGCAACACCGGACGCAGCTATACTACGATCGTCAATTCCCAGTCTGCCAAATTTATATATTTTGAGTTGTAAAAAGTATCAGTATAAGTACAATGGATATAAAAAGTAATTCTTTGTAGCCCGAATCTCGTGTAATGACATAACGATGACAGCTGACAAACTTGCGCTGGACTTTTATAACATGTTTAATTTAAAATGCACTACGCATGTGTTGTAACAACAACTAATTCTGGGCATGACGTCATTAGCTGCACTAAGAGTAAAACAAAATACATAAATGCAAATCGCTATAAAAATAACGTTCTCAAAATTTGAAAAATACTATAATTGTCATAAAATTCTAAACGTATGAAGTTAAAAATGGAACAAATTTTTGCTTCATACTTTGGACTTCAGGGTCGTAAATGTTTAGTATAATTTTAAAAAATGTTATTGTTTCGTCATTATTTATTGAAATTTTATGAAACTATTAACAATTGATGAAAAGTTAATTTTTTTTATTGAATGCCATTACTGATTACACGTCAGTTGTCCTCTGAATTCAGCCTTGTATTAAAATGATATAATTTTGTTACACAACATTTTGTAATGCAATACTTACTAATACTAACACACTTGGTAAGGTATTGGTACTTATTCACCGATACTTGTAATAATTTTTACTCACAGAACTTACACGTGTAATAATATCTATTTAAATTAGCTCTACTCTAAACAAATTGGGTGTTAGTATGAACATGTGATTAAGGGTGATTAGCTAGGAGATGACTAGCAGTGTTTTAGTGCTGTCAGTCGTTTATGGATAATTTTAGAGAAAAATACTTCAAATAGCAGTTATAGAAAAATTAATTGTACGCAACTTTTATTTGAAATATTTTTCTCTAAAATAATCCATAAACGATTGACAGCGCTAAAACACTGCTAGTCATCTCTTAGTTAATCACCCTTAATCACTTGTTCATACTACCACCCATTGTGTTTCCGTTTTGCAATGAATGGCCTAGACTCAGAGATAAATCCGAAATCGTCACCTACATCCGAATATAACACAATCGTCTTTCTCAACGGCATCTTGTTATCTCTTTTCCACACATTGGCGTCGGGATTGTTTGTCTTTGTCTTGCACATGTGTCAGTAGGACGCGACCTTCTCTTGTTCCACGGCACGTTTACCACTATTTATATGTATTTCTTTCGAGGATACTTCAACAATCATTTAAATACTTGAACGCCGACGAAAATTAGACGAGATTTCCCTGTTGATTCATAAGTTGGGGGGTGATTCTTCCTCGCTAGAAAGTCCTGTTACTTCTAGCAAAAATGTTTCATTTATAGGTGGTTCAATTTGCTCTACAGAATGTATCAGAACTAGTGTAAAAACAACGTATTCCTCAGAATATTTTAAGTAAAAAGAAAGAAGAAATACAATAAAAGATTTTTATGAATAAGAATGCCCATTTCTTTTTAAAAAAATTCTCAATGACTTTTTGGTAGACATCATTAATACTTTGGATTTTACTCTTGAACTTGATAATTGTTTAAGGGTTATTTAAATTCAGAAAACCCCACAAGGAAGGTTTTAAATTTCAAGATATTGCTAGGGAAAGAAAAACCCCGTAAATATATATTTTCTACAGTCTATACACAAAGTAGACTTTTGCGCTCAAAATAGAAAAAACGCCCGCTATTACTACCGGTATATATTGAAAAATGTCACTTGTCTACATTCTTAATGGGAACGTTTAGTTAGGAACTAATGGCGCCGTAGTTAATTACAGTCGTACACATTTACCACCTCCAAACAAAATGTCGTACTGCTGTGTAAAAGAATACAGAAATAAAATAGGGAATACGTTTGTAAAAACGAAAGTAAAAAATAATTTGATTAAATTGAAGCAATAGCTCAAGAAAAATTAAAATTAAAAAATTTGATGTGGCCAACACAAAACCTCCCGCTATTTAATTTTTATTAATATAAATATTTATCTACGTATTTACTAATGCTGCAAACTATATTATGTTCCATTGCTTTATTTACTATTTTCTTTTTAAAATGTCACTATTATTAATTTGAAGTGATTAGTTTTTTAACAGTGACATTTACTGTCAGTTACATTCATTTGAAATATGAACTGTGTAACAAAGAAATTGTGTTTATCTTAGCCTTCACGACTTATAAAAAAAATGATTTTTAAATTTATCTGTAAAATATATAGAAAAAGTATTAATGGCATTTAATGGTATTTTTTGAAGAAAACCCACATTCATATTTTTAGTTATCCGATTTACACCAAAATCTAATGGTTTCTTTCATATTAGAATGGGGTAAAAATACAAGGTTTCAGAATTTTCTGAATGATAGTATTTGAGTTAGAGCGAAGACAAAATCCGTACACATACACACACACATACATGCATACATGCACACATGCAGACATCATCGTGAAAATGTTAAAATTGGATTGTAGGGACCTTAAAACGTGGTCATTTACTAAAATCGCGATATGTGATTTTTAGCACGAACCCTATACCTCCCTTACCAAGGGTAGTGGGAGGTAAAAATTGTTATTTAGTACTGTAAATACAAAGTGTACATTTTATTATTTTTATCTCCCGCTACCTTTGGGAAGGGAGGTATAGGGATCGTGCTAAAAATTAAATACGGAGATTTCAGTAAATGACCACGCTTTAAAGCCCCTAGAATCCAAATTTAACATTTTCAGGATGATGTCTGTATGTGTATGGATATTGTTTCAGCTCTAACTCAAATACTATCATTCAGAAAATTCTGAAACCTTGTATTTCGACCCCACTTTAATATGGAAAGAAATGTCACTTTACTTGAAGCTCGTAATGATTTTTCTTAAAGATTCCTTTATTACGCAGTAACAGAGAAATGTTACTGTTAAAATCACTTCAAATTAATAATAGTGACATTTTAAAAAGAAAATAGTACATAAAGCAATAGTTATACGTAAAGGAACTTAATATAGGTAGTTCGCATTGCAAGATTAGTAATTATGTAGGTATGTACTAAAATTAATAAAAATGAAATAGCGCGAGATTTTGTGTTGCTCACATCAGATTTTTGTTATGGTGGAGGACTATTATGGCGACTGTAGAAAAAATCTTGTATGTGTCTTAAAACACAAATAGCTATTGTTAGTACGTAAACCCCATTCTTTTCATCCTTGTGATTAATAAGTGAGAAAATCACCTCGCCCCTGCTAAATAGAGTTCTGGGAACCAGCTAAACACATCAATTAAAATTCAAAATTCCTCCTTGCAACTCAGTCACACGCCACTAGCATTAATGTATAGTTCACTATGAGAAAATCATTACAACCTGAGGGTGCTCTAACTATACTGCTTTGCTTACTCCAGGGGGTGAAATCTTGTTGGTCTTGCACTGCGTTTCGCAGCGAGAGATTTCATACCGCGTGTGAATACGAGAGATTTTCGATTTGATATTGCTTAGGGGTGGACACTGGACAGAGAGTAAAAGAGTACACGATTCAAGGGTTGAGCGAAAAGGGGATGTATTTTCACACGATTCTTGTGCGATTATTCTGGCTTGTTTTGGTGGTGATTCATAAGATGATGACAGATAGGATGCTAAAAAGATGATAAATGGACTTGGAGGAAAATGAGATAATACGGCACCAATTTGTAACACTTTTAAATAAATTAAATCCAATTCTTAGCGATACAAAAATAATAGGCCCAGAAACCATAACAAAAAATAATAAAATGTACACTTTATCCTTAAAGTACTACTCAATAAATAACGATTAAGATAAAAAAAAAACATTTTTTTAATAATCACTTTGCGAGATATTTGAATTTATTTCCAGGCTACAGATGACGTCACACTATTGGTATCTTTCTTCCGCAGCCTACCATAGAAACTAGTGTAAGAAAGATAGCTATAGGTTTCTTTAAAAATCAAATGCAGCTATACAAAAAACAATTGACTTTTTGATATCACGAATTGCCTCAAAATTAAAAGAACTTTCATTCAAAAATATTTTTAAAAAAATTAGGGGCATATAGTACTGACAAAAATAAGTAAAAAAAGTTCAATCAACATAGGTGTGATCTTCAACTGTTTCCGAGATAAATGAAAAATCGAAGAAAAACTGACAATGATAGTGATCGAACAAAATTTTGTCTATGTCAGTAAATAGACTATAAAAAAACATTAAAATTTTATTTAAACATTTTTCTCAATTTCTAATAGTTACGAAGTTATATGAAAATTAAATATTGGTCAATTATTTGATTTTGTAAAAAAACAAAAGTACATCTACGATGACCTCTGAAAGGTAAACAAAAAGTTTCTTATAGTTTCCAAGATTTTTCATCATATCTCGGAAACTATTGAAGATCGGACACATGTTGATTAAGTTTTTTTACTTAATTTGATCAGTACTATATGCCCTTAAAATTTTTTACATTTTCTTTGAAACACCCTGAATAAATAGCTCTTTCAAAATACCTTCTTGTGTTATAAATTTTGTAAGGCGAGTAGTAATAACTTATTGTTCTATAGATTTTACATAAAAATATATATTTAGTAAAAGTTGCTGAAAAATTATATACAATGATTTTCTTGCAAGAAAGACTTTTAAAAGCTTGTATAAATGATACTTCCGGTTATCCGATATACACTAAAAACTAATGAGCTCTTCCCACATTAATACAGAATGAGTATTCAAAATTTTCTGATTGGTAGTATATGAGTAATCGTGTCCACGATCCACACACACACATACCCACAGACATAATCGTAAAAATGATATATCGGATTCTGGGGATTTCAAAACGTGCTTATTCACTAAAATCTCGATATGGGACTTTTAGCACGATCATACTTTTCCACCATACCGTCGCTGGGTTAAATAGGATACCTTATTTTTTTGATAAAGCATTTTTAACTCATCATTACCGAAACCTGCCATTTATCTTCGAATTTAACATTTTTTCCGGTTGGTGGATATTGATGTTACCCCGACCGGGTCGCTTTGGATACAATTAGATACATACTGCGAAATCTCTGACGTTCTGGCGGAGATGACGTCATAATACCTCTATCCGACCGTAGCAGGCTTTCAATGTCACCGCTATAGAACGCGACGCGTGCAAAAAACGTGCTTACCATTTTGGATTCTTTTATCTTAGCTTACAACAAATAAATGATGCAAAATATTTATTGTTAGAGTCAGCAAGCAATCGTGCCAATCTACGATTTTCGTAGTCGTAAATGTAAATCACCAAAAAAGTATGATGCAAAAATTGTGAAAATGATATCAGATGGTAAAATAAATTGCTGTCCACTTGTTCGGTTTGATCAAAATATGACCTCAGAATTCATTTGACTTCAATGGCATTATAGGTGTGGTTAAGATTGTCATATTTGTGTCAAGTTCAAATGGAGTTTTTTATTTTGCTGTTTGGTAGTATGGCAAAACTTTCCACCAGAGATTTAACGGATCTCCATTTTTTTTTTTTTAATATTGATTAATTTCGGGTCTGTTTCTACTAGCCCATTGCGACTTTTTTTATGGCATTAATGACAAATCACATTAATCAACACAAGACATGAAAATGATACAATACAACTATATTGATAGATCCAAATTAGTTCCTGCAGAGTTACGGCATGCCAATAGCCTGTGTGGCAAGGCAAAATGAAACTACTTCAATTATGTATGTCTTCAAGAAACATGCACTGTTTACTGGGCAAGCCATTCTTTCGTGAAAAGTTGGGATATTTTACTACGTAGAGATGTCGTTGGGCACCAACGTCAAATCTTCGACAAGGGAGTACTTTTGTTTAATTTCCATAAACGTGTCGTTGCTGTCAATAGTTTTTCTTTGTATTTCGACTTTTCTTTCAGTATTTATTATTATTTTAGGTATTAGTCGTAGCAGTCCATTAATACTTATTTTTCATTTTTTAGTTTAGTTTTTTCTTAGGGCCAGTTTTACAATTAATACCAGATAATATTTAATTTTCATATAACTTCGTAACCATTAAAAAATGAGAAAAATGTTTCATATAAAATTTTATTGTTTATTCCGGTCACTATCATTGTCAGTTTTTCTTCGATTTTTCATTTATCTTGGAAACAGTTAAATATCACACCTATGTTAATTAAACTTTTTTACTCATAGGGCTTTACTATAAGCCCTTAATTTTTTTTACATTTTCTTTAAAACAGCCTGTATAAACGTAATACTTTACTGCTGTTATCGATATAAATAAATATATCATCACGGCATATTACCCATTTCTGAGTGTGCCAATCTGCTTTATCGCAGATATCGGTAATGATGACGATATATTTTACCGTGCGGGCGCTTACCAGGCGTCACCTCACGGGCACTCATTGTTGGCGTGGAGAGTACCACAGGGGTCACTTTTGTGCCATTTAAAATTCGAAATATTTGACATCGGTCAGGATCAAACCCAGTTCTCCAGATTTGCGACCAGACACTCATGCACGCAGCCACGGGACCCCATATGATAATCTTATACAAAGTTTAACTTGACGCAGTATTGAATGTGTTAAATTTAAGTGGGTTTTTTATACCAGCGCCACGTTAAATTCGTCTATGATCATATGATCAATGTAAAGTTTTATATATTTAGAATCAAGTAAGCAAACAAATTTATTTTAAGTTTTTTTCTATTACACATTTCGAATAAAGGTCAAATTTGACGTAAAACTTGTATTTCTTTGAAAAAACACAATAATTTAACATGTTATAATTACATTACAAGACAATGCTTTTGTCCATTTTGATAACTGCTGTTTTGGACAACAATATATGAATACATATTTGCCAACACAATGAACATGCAATAAAATCACAATAGCAATTACAGACATCAGTCAGAAACAAGTGAATTTGCGTAGTGGTTGCTTGGCAACCCATACTGTCTAGCTGAGGTCAACGAGTGACGAAATCGTTCTTAGTATTAAACAGATGAATATAATATGCATTCACTCCGTACGAGCAATTCACTGTACATGTACACATGTTGACTACACTATGAGACGTAGAACTGATATGTGGATTACTAATTTCATAATAAATTAATTATCGAAACATTGGAATTTCCATAACAAGTCAACAAGGTTCTCAGGATGTCATTAAGATGAAAAACAGTGGCGCAACGCTGTTTACAAAGAATAAGAGTGTCATCGCAAATTTATTATTCATTATATTGAACAACAATTTTTTTACTTCTCGCCACTAAAGGTAAATAATCATCCGATAGCTTAAATGATATCATTTTGAAATCTTTTATTCCTATTGTATTCTAATGTGGAAAGAGCCCATTAAATTTGGATGTAATGTGTAATCCTTTCTGAATGTCCCGTTGTGTAATATTTCAGCAAACACCTTAGTCGTCTTGTTCTGGGATCATCTTCTAACGAGCATTGTCCATATTTAAATTCACGAAACCAATAACTAATGGTTGATAATGACGGGGCAGTATCACCGAAAGCCATCACCAATTTTGCTTACTTTGCTCAAACGTTAAGTTATAAATTTTAAATATTTTGCACAAAAATAAGCACAACTGTCATGTAAGCTGTCAATTTACCTTCTGGGAAAAAGATTTCAATTTAATATAATTTTAAAAAGCTGTTTTAAGACGAAGGTTCACATATATGATTGCGTACACTGTTTTGAAAGGTATGAAGTTGTTATTATTGCTTATTAGTTATGAATGTACAGGGTTTATCTGAAATAGGGGGACATGACTTAACCCCAGATTCCTGAGGCTAAAATAAGACGATTTAACTAAACTTGCTTCTACCGGAAAGTATACCATTTAGCTAGAATTCTGCTTCAAACTTTTTCGAAAAAAAAAAATATTTTTTTTGCTTATAACAGAACGCTTTACATGATTTGGATGAAATTTGGTAAGACAGTTCATATGGTTATAAATCATCTTTTAAGGTGATACTTGTTAATATTAGTGAACCACTAGTGTATGAAACTTAGGTGTCCCAACGTTGATTAGACTGTAACTTTTTAATTTTAATGGCCACGCCGATAACATAAAATTAATTTTTTTCAGAAAGATGCATTCATAAATGTAATCTAGCAATCTATCCAAATGTCAAACACCTAATTTCTAATGATAGTAACAATTGTTTATGGATTGTCAAAAAATTTCTTCGCAATATTCAGAATCTGGTAACATCCGTTTGTTCGGCCTAATAGTATTTTACTACCATTATTATAAATAACACAAATGAATATGTTAGCTTTCTCCTAAACAAGTTGAGAAGATTGACAACTCGTTACTGTCATTAAAAATTAGGTGTTTGACATTTGGATAGACTGCTAGATTATATGTATTTTCAAAAAATTCACGATGCAGTTACTCAGGTTTTATTTTTTTCTGTCTGAACCGTAACAGATATCACAAATTAAACAGACAGAGAAAAGTTTACTATTGAATGTATCTTTCTGAAAAAAAATATTTTTTTTACGTTATCGGCGTGACCATTAAAAAGTTATGGTCTAATCAATGTTGGGACACCTAAGTTTCATATATTACTATATTAGTGGTTCTTTAATAATAACAAGTATCACCTTAAAAGATGACTTATGACCATATGAACTGTCATACCAAATTTCATCCAAATCGTATAAAGCGTTCTGTTATTACAAGCAAAATAAATCTTTTTTTCGAAGAACTTTAAAGCAGAATTCTGGCTAAATGGTACACTTTCCGGTAGAAGCAAGTTTGGTTAAATTGTCTTATTTTAGCCTCAGGAATCTGTGGTTAAGCCATGTCCCCCTATTTAAATGACAGTTGATTATCAATTTACATTTTATTTTTGGAGCTATGAACACCAACCATAAAGTCTTATTTATAATTTTATTTATATTTCTTATTTTTGTAGCTGTGAATGAGCCTGCTGACTGTATGTATTTAAATGAATGAATATTAATTGGCGGAAGGTATTGTGCTGACCACATCAGATATTTTTTTAACAATTACATTCTTTAAAAAAATTCTATTCAATGTTTTAGTAAACTATGTGCTAACCAACAGGACACGCGAATAACTGTTCTCATTTTTATAATTCAAATTAATGAAAGTTAGTACTGTTACTATTTACGGTAGTTTAACAATGTGAAATGTAATTCTCTTTAAAAATAGTTTGTTCTAAATTAGTAGAAATGATCGAAGGCTATTCCACCAGCCACCACACCTCATACTACCTATACAAATTACGAAAACTTGGAAAGTTTCAATGTCAGAAGGAAACCGGTTGAATTGGTATTGGTACAGGTCTTCGTAACAAGTAGCCCGAGCTCGCATCTCGCAATACCTCGCACCCTGTGAGAATCTGGGTCCAGTGTCCGAAAGGCCGGTCCAGGGATGCTGACCCCTTGACCTTTCTCATAGCTACCCTTTCAAACATAGATTGTGGGCAGGTTGGGGATGCTATATTCGGCAGATGTAGCCGTAATCATTAATCAACCAGTTGGAATTATTTTGCATTTTGATAAGTCCAACTAGGATAGTTAGTGAGGTTGAAATATCGCCATCTGTCTAATAATAAAATGAAAAAATCTGATGTGGCCAACACAAAACCTCCCGCTATTTAATTTTTATTATACTTCATTTCAGAGTGATAACCTAGTTCACAAAAGCGAAGAGAATATCTCTTGTCAGCTGTCAATTATCAAATAAAATCGACAGAATTAAGTGATATTTAACTATGTTTTGACGTAATGGGGTATTCCACTCAATTTTTTTTTATTATTTTAAATAAAACTTCATTTAGTTTTGAAGCAATTCATAGTATTAAAAAATCTTAATTGTTCCTGGATTAACAGTATTTTATTTTCGAGAAATCAGTGTAACGTCACATTTCCTCTATACTTGTCTTTATCACACACACTGCTCTGAGTACGCTGCGAGAGAAAGATAACTATTGTATGACGTCAATTTTCCCTTTTAGCAAATGTGAAATATCTCGTAAAGTAATTATGTAAAAAATGTTTTCATTGTTTTAACTATTATTTATTGAGCCATACTTTATGTTAAATTGATTTTAAAAAAATTTTTTGTTATGGTGGAATACCCCATTTATAATATTCAAGACTCGTACATTTTACAGATAAATATGTGTTATTGGAAAAAGGGTTATTGCTAACAAAGTTTGATTTCATGTAAAAGCGCCATCCGCAATTTTCTTTGAAATGAAATATAATTTAATTACATACCTACGTATTTACTTTTTTAAAAAATGTCAATATTATTAGTTTAAAGTGATTAGTTTTTTGACAATAACATTCACCTGTCAGTTACACACATTTGAAATATGAACTGCTTAACAAAGGAATTGTGTTTATTTTAGGCTTCGGGATTTATAATAAAGATTCATTTTTAAAGTTATCTGTAAAATATATAGAAAAAGTATTAATGTATACCTGTAGAAAATTCAATAATCTTTAATTTTCATAAGGACATAAAATGCGAAAAAATGGCATTTAATGGTATTTTTTGAAGAAAAACCATTATGAGCTTCAAGTAAAGTGCCATTTCCGGTTATCCGATTTACACCAAAATCTAATGGTTTATTTCCATATTAGATTAGGGTCGAAATACAAGGTTTCAGAATTTTCTGAATGATAGAATTTGAGTTAGAGCGTGGACAAAATCCATACACACACACACACATATATATATATATATATATATATATATATATAGGTATATTAAAATTGGATTCTAGGGACCTGAAAGCGTGCGATTTTTAGCACGATCCCTATACCTCCCTTTCCAAGGGTAGCGGGAGATAAAATTATACTCTGTACATAAAAAATAAAATGTACACTTTATCCTTAAAGTACTACTCAATAAATAACGATTAAGATAAAAAAAAATTTTTTTAATAATTACTTTGCGAGATATTTGAATTTATTTCCAAGGCCACAGGTGACGTCACACTATTGGTATCTTTCTCGCGCAGCCTACTACAGAAACTGTTGTGAGAAAGATAGCTATAGCTTTCTTAAAAACAATTATGACTTTTTGATACCACGAATTGCTTCAAAATTTAAAAAATTGGTTTATGGGCCCTTTGTTTAAGATCGTCCCTCGATTTTTGATGACGAGAACTATACGCGTCGCTCTAAAGTCGGACTTCATTTCAAGTACTGCGCATGGGAATAGAATTTTTTTTTTGCAACTACAATCAATGTAAACATTTGAAAGTTTCTTTTTGATTTCAAATGACTCTTTCCCAAATTTCAAAATGTTGACATTAGTTGTTTTTGCATGCAGAATCAAACCAAATAAATATGTATACAGTGTCTGTAGCTACGTAAAAGGCTTTAATATATACTAGCCATTAATCAAATTTCACGTCCCCTCTCCGAAAGTTTCTAAACCAATTTATCAATTCACCCCATCTATACAAATTCAATCCTAAATTTAAATACTATTTATTCTGCGTGCAACAAGTAGGTAAAAACTGCTACCGCTGTTACCTGGAGTCCACTGTATATCATTATAACACATTCATGTACACAATAATGTAGGTAACCCATACTTATTCATGGCTGAAAATATGCTAATTCTTTTTTTCAAATTGAAATGTTATTACACCGACTATTGTGGTCGGTATAAAAGTTTGACAATTCGTGATTTAGTATTTATTGATAGAAATAGAAATTTCACTTTTAGGGATGCGGTGGTCATGGAAAATTTGAAGTCATTTGAAAGTACAATGAGTATTTTAAATTTTATAAAAGGGTTGATTTAGTGAGAGATATACATAAAAAGTAGGGCTGTAATTAGAACATATTGTAGATGATTTTGTTATCAACAATGGACAAAACAGTCATTGTTCAGATAAGGTACCATATGTTCATAGGGAATAAATAAAATAACTAATGGATATAGATATCTGGATGGGAACCGGAAATTATTAATAAAATATTAATAAGGTATTGCAAATAATTCATTCAATATAAAGTAATAAAATGTACAGACACATATTATAATTTATTGATTGCATATAAGGTCAAGTATTGAACAGTGCAGACTAATTTTGGATGGGTGACTTTACATGACATATAATATTGTTATACAGTATACAACATTTAAACGTCATAATATAATAATAATACGATATATTATAAATAGGTTTAACATGTGAAGCAATAAAATTTGGATGGGAAATATTCAATAATTGATTGATAATGTAGTCAAGCACTGGATAATGGAGCCTATTTATGGATGGGTGACTGTACGCCACATTTAGACGTAATAATAAAGTTCAATGTATATTACAATTTATTTCAAAATGTTGAGCAATAAAATGTAAATGCATAATAGGAAACATAATTTATTGACTGACGAAAGTCAAGCTTTAGACAATGCACACTACTGTTGGATGGGTGACGGCATATTGCACATTTGAAGGTCATACATAAACATAATATGTTATAGTGTGTATCAATATGTTAAGCAGCTAAGCAATAATATGTAGATAAAATTTAGATAGGAATATATATATAATTTATTTATTTGATATAAAGTCAAGCATTGGACAGCGCAGACTATTTTTGAATGGATGACCGTGTCACATTTAAACGTCGTAATATAATACAATATGGTATAGTTTGTTTCAATATGTTAAGCAATAAAATGTACATGCAAAATTTAGATGGGGAACATATAATTTATTTAGTAAACAAGTGAAGCTTTTGACAGTGCAGGCGATTTAGAATAGGTGACATTTAAATGTGTACATATAATCCGTGTTTTTCAATGTTTTTTTCCAATTTGACGTTTAGTAATAATAAACTACATATATCAACCCCTAGGTGTTTGATAATAAAAAATGGAAATATTTCTTACCTTGCACACTAGTTCCTGCTGTGTATGTACATTAACACACCGATACAGACTGCTCCCTTCGACTTGATCCAAAAGCAAATACTTATCAGCCACCAGCGAAGCTTGAAAATAATGCCTATCACATTGATAAGCCGGGCTTGTGCTGACCTGGTGCCTGGTGTCCTGCCCTCCAGCGGCAGACGCCGCTGCAACCGCCCCCGTATCGTCCTTGTAGATACACGCGCTCCTAGGCTCACGCGAAGGACAACTTAGCCTTAGCTTCTTCACTACTTCACTAGTGTCACTATCTTTATCCACTTCGTGCAATCGCGACATTTCTTGGACGTTTTGCATTGTAGCTAACACTTAACACATTCACACACTGTACACTAGAGCACTAATTAGTAATTTTTTGAGTTCAATTTATTAAAAGTCCTAGCAAGGTTGGAAGCCTGCAAGAGAAAAAAATTGTTTCACAATAAGTCAAAATTAATTATTAGGGTAGTGAGTGTCTTACCTGATTTTTATTCAGCAACAGATAGCAATTCAAAGTTTGACCTTCTAAAAAATGATGCGAACTAAAAATTGGTCAAAGGTTCGAACCGGCATCTGTTGAGGGAATAAACCAAGTGTTAATCCAACTGCCCGTCTAACATATTACCACAAGAGCCATTGCGATACTACTGGCTGGCTGGCTGAGTAGTTTTCGACGAGGTCGACTAACAAGCGTCAAAGTCGAACGAAATGGAGGGGATGACACATGCGCAGAGCATCCATTTCGGCGACGAGATGCGTCGTGTCGTCCGTCTACCCCGTCTACCTACCTACCTGCCAGCGCTAGCTTCAGCTTGCCTTTGGGATGATTGTCCGTGTGTGTGTGTGTGTGTGTGTGTTGTCCTTCTCCACCCACGGAACACCTTTGCTTCAGGGTTCAAGCTTCATGGTACACCTTTGCTATACACCCCATACTGATACAAAGAAAGGACAGCTGCAAGGATCCGCTTTATTTTTTGTTGTTTATACCAGGAATGGATTTAGGATTGAAATTATTACACAAGGAAGACACAAGAACTAGGAAATTTTATTAGGACGGTACAAAAATCAAAAATTTGACTGCAGAAAATGTGACGAACAAAATTTATTTCACAGGCTTTTCCTTAAAAAGATCTGTTGTGGTCAGCACAAGACCTTCCGTCAATTCGATGTATTTTGTACAAATCCTATACCAAAAGTTAATTGGAAAAGATTCTATATATCCAATAAAATTATAACACAAATACATATTATTTTTTACAAATTCCATAGCAAAAGTTCCTTTGAAAAGATTATATAAATTCAATAAAATTATAACATTAATATACACTATATAAATTGCACTTGACACATATTTCTTCTTCAGTTTTTCCCTATTTTTTTAGGGGTCGCTGTTTCTTACTCTTCTCTTCCACTCATTTATGTCCAACGCATTTTCTTCGCACAATTCTTCCTCTCTCAAATCTTCTGCGATACAGTCCTTCCATCTTGCGAGGAACACTATGGCATAGCACTTTCTGATCCTATACTTTCCATCTTTAGTTTTGCACTTAACACTGACATCTGTCAATTAGAATTTTTTGAAAATATCAGCTGTTTCCATGATAAATAGCAAAACTGACTGATTTTTGAAAGTTATTGTTTTATAACTCTTTAACTCTATATCTGATGAATATGAAGACAAATGTATAGAGAAGAGCTTTTTCTCTAATATTTACAATAATAAAAAAATGTCAAAAAATTATATTTAACTGCGTTTTTTTTAAGAAAAACTATGAAAAACATCAAATAAGGGTACTTCCGGTGAATTAATTATAACCAAAATCTAATCAGCTCTTCATGGATGTAAAGAAGAGGAATACGGAAGAATTATAATTTTTAGAATTGTAGTATTGGAGTTATCGTCGGAGAAAAATTTGTCACACACGGACACACACACAGACCTACATACACACACATACAAACATCATCTTAAAAATAGTAAATTATATTCTATTCTAGGAACCCTAAAACGTGCTTATTCATTAAAAACTCACCACCGATTTTTTTGACCAAAGACAATACCTTCCTTACCTAAAAGTGACGGAAGGTAAAAAGAAACTATATACGTTTTCAAGAACTACGTTCTCATTAGTGAAACTATAGAGTAATTACAGAGAAGTTAAGATTACTTTGCATGTAAACCATGCCAGAGGTCAAAACTGCTCTTCTTAAGTTCTGATAGTTATTCACGATTTAAAAATTTTAATGGCTCATTTTCATTGAAATAATCTTAGTTTATAATTAGGTTACCATGAATTTTTTTCCTAGTTTTCTTGTTTTTCGGAGTTGTTAGGACCTCTGGCATGGATGACATGTTGAGTAATTTTGACTACTCTGTTTAACTGTTACTACTGGAGAATAGTTTTCAAAATACGTATTTAGTTTTTGTTAAAATTAATTTTAAGCTCAAGGGGTAATTTTATTAGTTTTAGTTGAATTTTAGTGGTTTAAAACTTGTTTGGAAAATCAATTGTTTTCATGTGAAATTTAATGAAACCGTAATGTTTTTTTGGTATGTACAGGTTCGTTTGAATTTGAATACACATGTTAAACAGTAGAAAATATTTATTATTCTTTTCATATTCATCTGCCAGCTAATTGTCGTGGGTACCAAAATTATTTTCCATAAATATTTAAATTCAAAATCCAATAATGTGATTTACATTATTTAGTAACGTATTCAAAAATCGTTACCTTCAATATCTTACTTCCCAAATCATTAGTGAACTTGTTTCCCTATAAATATGCATATTACTTATAGATAAATGAGGGATGGGATTTCTGAAATGAAGTAAATTTTATGCAAGCATTATTTTATATTCTTTAGAAATAAAAGTTTGGATTGAACACATGAAAATAAAAACCTGATTCTAGGATCGGACAGATGCTGCAATAATTTGCATATTAGGATTATAAATATAAATAGGAAGGGTCAATTATGTCGGCAAACAAGTTGAGATATTAACCCCTCAATTATTCACAATTGCGCAATGAATGGTAACAATTATTATGAATTTTTTAATGACTGTGATTCAAACTGTAATTGGTTATTTATTTCATACAAGAGCAAATAGTTCTCCGAAGTAAATCAGGATATTGACGCATCACATATGCAAGTCATTGTTTGACAATTTTTTGATTGAATTTTGTTGTTATTTTTATGATAACATTCATACAGAATCGATGGTCGATATCAATAACATGTTCATTTGAAATTCATAACAACAGATTATAAATGGAGTGATTAAAATGGTTTCGTAGTTCTGAATTTGGGTTCTTATTTTTATAACAGAACAAAGAATGATATGAAAACATATATAGTTAGTTACAATCGTATCTTATCAATTTATGAATATAGTGTTTTTGTTTTAATTAAATGGATCAATAACGACATCAGTATATGGACATTGATAATTGAATATCACAATAAATAAAAAAAAAATATTAACTATATTGTAATAGCTAAGCTATTAACATTCCTAGGATTGTTATGAGTATCATAACTGCCGTAGATAAAGCGAGGATTTTAAGACATCTAAGGCTTGTTATAATGGGGGATTACACCATTTTTTTATATAATTTCATCTGAAAATATTAGGAAAATTAAGACTATTGATGAAAATCCGGTGAAAAAATTCCTATTAATAAGCGAGTTATAGTTTCCCGAATTTTGAAAGATTGACGTGACGTCACATTTATGTGTTTTTATATCAAACTGTTTTCATCATGGACCTAAATGTTATTGAAATATATGCTATTTTAAGTTATATTTACATAAAAATAAATTAATATTATAACACTGTATAAGTATACATACTTTATAATTACAGGTGTATTTAAATTATTAAGTTTAATGCAAGAAATTTATGTTAAAATAAAAACTGTTTGGAAACTGTAGTACAGGAATGTTAGCCCCTCCTTTCGAATTTAAATTTCTTAACTTCCATTGGTAGTAATCCCCACCTCCTAACACGCTATTTGTAATGCATGTATACGCGGTTTCTCGGTCGCCAATCAAAATATTTTCATATTAGTGTCGAAGCGTTATAACAAAAAACCCTTTATTTCCGAAATATCTCAATTATACCATTTAATTTTTTTTTTATTAATATTCGTTACTCAGCATATACATTCGTATTTTTTTACTATTTTCCTTTAATTCGATTGAGCCGTAATCCCCCATTCCTTGTGATAAGATATTTATACACCAAGTGAGCTAACGTGGTTTGTACAATATTTTATTCAATTTTGACGAAATAATAATAAAAACCTTTATAATATTTAACTTTGACAAAATAAAAAACTGATCAGTTAGTAGGCTGAGCATGACAATCATCGCTGATAGATGTCAAGTCATATATTTAAAAAGCTTCATTGTCTGTCATTTGTGTCGTAAAAAAAATGAAAAGGCATGATAATGTCTGATAAAATTTTGTGAGAGTGATTTAAAGTATTTTTTAATTCAAATGTGAAAAAAGTGTTACTTATGGTTGTTGCTATGGAGTTAATGACAGTTTAAAACGTCAAAATTGAATAAAATGTGTTTTAATGACGAAGCCGTTGCTATGTTGTAAAGTAACCTATTACTGTACGATTTTGATTATATTAAAATACTGCATTACTGTACAAAATACAAAAAAAGTATTTACTTAAAGGTTAATTTAATATTATATATTATTAATAAATTATATCAATTTTCTCGCTTATATAGAGACCTTTTTGAAATATTTGGAGTACAGCCCTGCTTACACATATGTTTACCTTAAAAACGAGTACAACGTAGTGTATTTATTTTTCCTAAACATATATTTAGGGACATCTATTCTGAAGCACGAACATCTGATTTCAACGAAATACAAAACAAAATATATGTTTATAAAATTTAAAACTATTCCTTGTATGATAGGATTTCAAATATTACGTATATGTTTCTTTATCAGTTAGATATGTACCAAAAAAATTATCAAGATTGTTTTATCATTGAACAATAGTAAGGAGATCTTTTCTGAACTAACAATAGTATATATATACTTTTATAAATTTGTTTAAACTTTCACTATTTTTTAACGAATATATGTATTTATCTTTTTTACCCTGAAGATCGTACCACGGGTAGCGGGAGATAAAAAATACAAATTGATTTGATTTGATTGATAACAGATATCCAGTATTTTAATATTTTTCATAATTTTCCACTTCCAAATTTAATCGAAACATCTGTCTTTCGTCTTTCAATCTATGGGAAACTCCAATACGTTCTAAGACATTCTGTGGACAGCTGCAGGTCCGTTGCACCAGATCTTAACATTCTGGGTGTTATTGTCTTCGTCATACATCTGCCTTCTTGGCCATCCTAAGACCTGGAGGCCATAACAGAAGACCTGCGAGCTTTCCTCTGCCCCGTTAAAGTGCATCAGGGTAAAGTTGTTCCTTTTTATGAATGCCTGGTTCACATGTGTATATGTACCTCTGCAGCTGTTTTGGGGCGGCTAAGATATGACCTGTACGTCGAAATGCGTGGTGTATGAAGGAGCATGTGTATCATATGGGAGGTTTGAGTTTAAGAATATACCTGTGATACATGTATTTGTATAATCGGACGCACAATTTTAACGAATTTATCCAGTGGCGGATCTAGACTTTGTTAACTGCAGTGGCTCAGCATTAAGCGATGTAGCGGGAGGCAAATCTTTGCGAGGTTCTTTGGTGAGGTAAGGTATAGATATTAACAAAAATGCGCCACAGGGGAAATTTTTTTTTCATTCAAGGTCAAATGCCTGAAAATTAAAAGTTACATTTTTTTAAGGGATGTACAAAAGCATATTTTCCCCCTTTCATGTACAGAAATAAGTTTTAAATATCAACTTTTTTCTACTCGGGTTGTTGCGCGAGGCCACGGGCAATTGCCCTGCTTGCCACCCCCTAAGACCGCCACTGAAGCGTAGGTAATTTTTTTGAAAGTTACCAACATTTTTTTCTGAGATGAAAAGCTGCAATTTTTAGGTACTTTATTCTCACAGTATTTGGACATTAAAGTTATTGAATCTATTGTTTTGAATTATTTAATTAAAGTTTATCTGCAATAAACAACAGATGAAATTAATGTGAAGAGCGCCAAACCCAAACGCAATACTGAAAAACAAGAAAATCACCATGTAATACAGATCATGTCGAGTTAGTAATCTGATATATTTCTTTTAATTCAATCAAAAATAAGTAAAAAATAAAATGCAAATAAAATGATTTTTGAAATATTTCATTTACATTTATAATAATTTAAAAAAAGTTACAGTGACTCAGAGAATATTCACAGTGGCTCGAGCCACTGTAAAAAGGGCCTAGATCCGCCACTGAATTTATCACAAAACTAAAAATACCGGGTGTGTACTTGAAATCCGTAATATGGGGAATACAATGAAATTTTTACCTCCCGCTACTCTAGGTAAAGGAGGTATAGGTATCGTGCTAAAAATCGAATATAGAGATTTTAGTGAATAAGCACGTTTTGATGTCCCCAGAATCCGATTTTAACATTTTTACAATGATGTCTGTAGGTATGTGTGTGTGTGTGTGTGTGTGTATGTGTGTGTGTGTGTGTGTGTGTCTGTGTGTTGCTGTGTGTGTGGATCATGGGGACACGATTACTCAAATACTATCAATCAGAAAAATTTGAAATTTTGTATATCCATTCTATGCTTATATGGGAAGATCTCATCAAAGTTTTGAGTGTATATCGGATAACCGGAAGTATCATTTATACAAGCTTTTAACAGTTTTTCTTGTAAAAAATTCATTGAATATAATTTTTTAGCAACTTTTACCAATACAAATTGAATATAATGGCACAATCTTCAATTCTACGATAATAGCATTTAGTAAATAACTTGAAATAACTTTATATTATATTATAAAATAATTTATTTTTGTACATCACTTTGCCCCTACGTCAAACAAAAACAATACTTTAATAACAAATTTGACATATTTAAACAAATGTTCTAAAAACAGTGTTTTAGTTAAAACCGTGATCATACTACGATCTAATGTGTGCACTGTGCACCTCAGTTTAAAAGTAATATTTATTTCATTTATCCTCTTCGTAAAATATCGATTTGATAACAAGTTTCTCTAGACACACAGTTTCTTTAATACATAGTTCTCAAAGAAAACCATCTAACAACAAAATCATAAATCTTCTCTTTCTTGAGTTTCCGATCGGACAGGTGTTTCTATCTGTCTATAGCACGCGTCTCGATTCGCGTGCCTCGGTATTTCAAAGACTCCCGAAATCCCAGAAGTCTGGAACACCCACATAAGCCACTTGAAACACACAAAACCCAGAAAAAAACCGCGTGACGGCATGACGCGTCTCCAAGGGAGAGAAAATAAATCTGCACCTGGAGATATTGTCATGGTGAATTAGCTGGACACTGGAGAGTAGATGGACACCTGGAGAGAAAAATTAATGTTGTGTGCTGAAACTTAGTCGAAGAGGTGTACTTACTGTAATTACCACTTGTAGTTGTTGATATATTGCTTTGAATTCTATAGAAATCATGTATGGCCTTTGATATAAAATTTTCCATGATTTTTTTTAAACACGTGGAACAAACGTATATGTTAATGTGAGCTAATACATTTAGTATCATCACTAGGCAATTATCATGTATTTAGTAATTTTTATTTATAAATTAAGTTCGCTAGTAATATCTCGTTCATATCATATATGAATTTTTACTATTTTTATTTAGTTTTAAACTTTTTGTTCACACAACATGCTAAATATGTGTGTGTAACAACTTTTGAAATTATTGTATCATTAAATTTATTAAATTCATGTTTTGCAAATATTTACTATATAATTAACAAAAATAAAGAAAATATACATTGTAAAAACCAGACAGTCAACATGTTTTAGAAAATAACTATACAAACAAATTTCATCACAATTAATTCTTAACAATTTTGGTTTTTTTCTTGGCATCAGTTATTCAGAAATTGTGTGCAGAAGCAAATGTTGAAAAGTTTGAAGTTTTGAAGCTCCGAAAATTCAAACCCCCAACCCCAGCTAACAAATACTAATGATTTCATACTCAAAGGCACCTACCATTACTGTTTTATGCGTATACTCCTTTATATAAAGCTTTTAATAAAAGCATTTATAAAAAATATTTCCAATTTTAAATGGCACAAAAGTGACCCCTGTGGTGCACTCTCCACGCCAGCAATGAGTGCCCGTGAGGTGACGCCTGGTAAGCGCCCACATGGTAAAATATATCGTCATCATTACCGATGTCTACATGTGTTGTATATACTGGCACACCCAGAAATGGGTAATATGCCGTGATGATATATTTATTTAATAATAAAAAAAAAAATATTGTTCTTAAGACCGCACGATCGAAGTGAAAACTTTACTTTAGAATGTTTCTCAGAGTTCAGAAAAGATTCGATATATCCAGTAAAATTGTAACACGAACATAATACAATTTTTTACAAATTCCATACAGAAAGTTCCTTGAAAAATATTCTATAAATCCAATAAAATTATCACATTAATATACATTATGTATACTCATATATAAATACTCTTAAAATGCTTACACTTACGTAACATTCTCTTTACAATCAAGTAATATTACTACCAAGTTTATATCTCTACCCATTTTTGACTTATTGCCCCAAAAGTCAATATACCCCACATTTAGATAAAAAC
Organism: Ophonus ardosiacus; assembly: GCA_943142095.1. Taxonomy (NCBI): domain Eukaryota; kingdom Metazoa; phylum Arthropoda; class Insecta; order Coleoptera; family Carabidae; genus Ophonus; species Ophonus ardosiacus. Next base: position 51,692,467 of record OW964830.1, read on the forward strand.
TTCAAAATTTTCAAAAATCTAATTTATATGTATCTAGTTACTTCTCAATGCGCTGATTCCAAATTTTGAAACCGCAGGTCGATATCTCGTTTCGTTCTCGAGATATTTAGATTTAAAGTATTGCTCAAAACTGCCCATTTTTTGGTAATAACCCAAAAATGGGTCGAGATATGAATTTGGCGACATCACCATTCGATTCTACGGACAAAATTACATAAGTACACAAATTTTCAGAATTTTTGAACACCGCATACAATCTCTAAAGCAAAATAACTGAAAATGGCCAAAAATCGCAAAAATCTAAGGTGTACCCCTTACGATTTTTTCAGATTTTGGCCATTTTCAGGGGTTTTCAAACTTTTATTCATAAAAGATGAACCGGTTGGACAAAAATTATGAAAATTGGTATACTTATGTATTTTTGCCCGTAGAATCGAATGGTGATGTCGCCAAAATCATATCTCGAACCATTTTTGGGTTAATACCCAAAAATGGACAGTTTTGAGCAAAACTTTAAATCTAAATATCTCGGGAATGAAACGAGATATCGACCTGCGGTTTCAAAATTTGAAATCAGCGCATTGAGAAGTATCTAGATACATACAAATTAGATTTTTGAAAATTTTAAAGTTTTTATTTAAATGTGGGATGTATTGACTTTTGGGGCAATAATTCAAAAATGGAACTTGGAATAATATAGGTATTATTATTTTCCTCATCTTCATTTACTTTTTTATGTTCATGCTGTATTCCCCATCTGCTCGTTTTTTCTGAAATCCTATATAAAAACAGCAAACGGCTCGCTCACCTACACATCATCCTCAACAAAGAAACTATCAATGACCATCTGCAGCTGTTGGCTTAGCTTTTGTTCGTTTGCGTCATAGTCACATACGGAAAGCCGTAGCTTTAAAGCTCAGGTCCAAATATTTGTGCCATTTCTTATTCTCTTTTTCTTTCTTCAAGACGGACGCAGTCTGTCGTGAAACTTTTGTCCAGCAACGCACGTGTTATGTTCACGTGTTGCAAAAGTTTTCACCTGAATTTTGAAAAGATAGTGGATAGAGTTAATAAATTTCAAACGTCTAAATTGGTTTGTTCAAAACATTCCTTTCATCTCATTATTAATTTATGTATTACGAAATAGTATCAGTTTATTTTGTCCTCCATTTTAATCAACATATCACTATATTTTGCAATTTTTCCGCCGCTCTATTGCATATCAGAAATAGCGAGATAAAATAGGATTTATCTTGTAGTATATGAGGGCGTTTAATTCTTTCGTAGAGGTTATCAGAACTTGTGAAATATTTTCTAATCTGAGAGTTTTCAAAATAATGTTTACTTATAATATTATGAAATGTCCTAATTGACGTTCATTTAGAAGTTGTTTCATCTTTTCTTGGTCTTCCTTGTTCTCTCTTTTATCTTACAAGATGTCCTCATGAAATCAACAGACTTTCTTGATTCTTTCAGAAAGTCTAACATTTGTTTTGTGGCTAGCGAAGATTACTCGTATAAATTATTATTAAAAAAAACTTTTTTACCTGTTAATAGTTATCTGTTCCTTCAACATAGATAGTTTTGTACGTTATATATTGAATTGGTGTATCAGCTAAATATTATCTGATAAAACTTAACTTGCAAAATTTTACGTATACATAGTTTTGAAATTATTGATTACATAAAAGAATGTAACATTTTGAAATATTATTGCTGTAAGTATTGCGAATTAAAATTGATACTATTATCCAGTTACGTATATACATATACGTAAGTAAAATAATTCTTACTAAATATATTACTTTTTTCATTTCACAATTAATAAAAATAAAATAAATATATCATCACGGCATATTACCCATTTGTGGGTGTGCCAGTATCTACAACACATGTAGACATCGGTAATGATGACGATATATTTTACCGTGTGGGCGCTTACCAGGCGTCACCTCACGGGCACTCATAGATGGTGTGGAGAGTGCACCAATTAAGTATGGTATTGAAGATTTATTATTTATTAATAGATGAAATTATCTTTTTATAGTAATAATTGAATCTTGTGACACTACAGTAAGAAACAACAAAAGTCAACCTTCAGTTTTTTTCAGTAAACAATAGCCAAGGGCACTAAACAAGATAGCAACGATATATTTTTATCATAAAATGAAAGTTTAATAAAAGATGCTAATTATATATAAATTTTGTAATTGTTAAACTTGCTAGTTAATTTTATTTTACGTATAAAGGTTTCATTACATACCTACATAAGATTATTTTTCATATACTCAGCAATATGACTTCGTTTAAAATGTCTCCGTACGTTAACAGTTTCAAACTCTTTTAGAAAAAAATGTCGTTATATTTTGACATTCGTCTTATAATTTATTTTACATTTATTCTTTAATTTTAACGGTACATAGTACATATTCTTGTTTCTTTAAAATGTTTCCTGCATTCTCGCACTTGTTCAATAGAGTTAAGTCCAGCGACTATGGGGGATGATTTAGTTTTTGATGTTATGCAATAGCCATTCTCTTACAAGACGCGAATTATTGTTTGATAATATTGATCATTCGATTATTCAACTAAAACAATGGCTGGAGTGTAGAGATTTATGGCTGATGACAGGCCTTTGTTTGGAAGTGGTAACAATAGCAACCTTTAGTTCTATGCTTTGCCGCAAGATGCGCTCTTGCAAATTGCAATTATTGTCTGTCTACTATTTTGTACTTTATTATTAGAAATTAAAGCAATGTGCTAATTTCAATTTTTCGACGATTCGCTTTAAATTTTGTTTTGCTATATCTACATCTGCCACCTTCATAATAAGAAAAGTACACAATACACCCTTACGTTACAGGACAGGGCTTCGGTGACCTGTACAAAATTTTCCTACCCTCACCCTCTGCTGTTATACAAGTGATTTCTTCTCATTCCCCTCTTCCATCATTCATCACCTGTATTCCACATGTCTTTTGTTATTTTCCACATGTCCCTTTTATTTTTCACATGTCAGTTTGTTTTTCACATGTTCCTGAATGTTTTCACATATTTGGGAAACTTACATATACATTATTTTATTTTTGTCAGGTGATAAGTGTTAATAATATTAATTTGCAGATGAAAATAAGTTCAAGATTAGTAATATATTGTAAGATGTTATAATAATCTGACATTAGATCGAAGGTAAAACAAATTAATCTTAAGTTGCTAGTTTTGTAATGATTACATTATAAATTTCGACATGCAATTTCCTCATAAGAATTGGCGGCTCTCAAGATAAAAATATATTACCTACAGTAAATATAAATAAATGTGGATTAATATCTCTACCTATTTTTGAGTTATGTCTCCCAGAACTCGTATACATCCACTTTTGGGTAAAATATTCAAAATTTTCAAATAACTACTTTTTATACTTTCAGATATATCTCAACGCGCTGATTTTCAAACAAGCAACTCAATATCTCTTTTAGTTTCTGAAACATTAAGCACATAAATAACAAAAAATATTTGTACAAATATAAGTCTGACGTACAATCTTCTTTATTATTCTGTAGAACAGATGTCTCAACATAAAACAATTTTCACATAATATATTTACAAAATATATAGGATATTTTAATATAAATTATATATTATAAATTTCAAAATATGGTTTAACATATTTAAAATTTAGAAATTATAGGGATTTTCAACTTTCTCTTCATATTCTACTAGTAGAAACATTAATTTTTCTTTACATACAAGATATAAAATAAACGATGGGACAAATAAATTGTAAAACTTATAAAAATATTTATTTGAACTAAACTGATTTGCTTCTCACTTCATGTAATGACAAGGAAAAACTCGTTATTTTATTTTTCATTTTGTCGCTAAGTTAACTCCTGAAAAAAGCATAACAATAGTTTATGGCGACGTTACAAATTTAAGTGATGATGGTAGCTTGATCGCTACATTTTCACATTTTTCAGGTTTTAGTATTGAGCTAAGGCCGTTTTTTGACAGTGACATTTATATGTCAATGCAAACTTTTGAAATTAACAACTAGTTTCCTTGATGTAACTTGACCAATGTGATTTATTATAACAGATTATTTTACATATTATATTTTCTTTATCTCTAAATCTATAGAAGATATAATAAAATTATAAATATATCAGATGTAGAATTTTATGTTTTTCAATATTTGTAATGACACAAATTATCAAAAAATAATATTTAGAAGTTTTTTTTAAAGAAACCATTACTTCCGGTTCTCCAATTGTTACTAAAATCTAATCAACCCTTCCCATTAATGTTAGATTGAGGAAACCGTAGTTATATATGTCTTAAGTTTTACAGTATTTGAGAAACCGTGGTTCCAACACCCACACACACATACACACACACACGGACATCATCGTAAAAATGTTATAATCGGATTCTATGCGATTTCGAAAAAATTTAAGATTTCAGTACAATTCTAAATGTCCATTGAAACGTATTATAGATAATGAACCTTTTTACCTCCCGCTACCCTTGGTAAGGGAGGTATAGGGATCGTGCTAAAAATCTCATATCCAGATTTTAGTAAATGACCACGTTTTAAGTTCCCTAGAATCCATTTTTAACATTTTCACGATGATGTCTGTATGTGTGTATGTGTGTATGTGTGTGTGTATGTGTGTATGTATGTGTGTGTGTATGTGTAGGGATTTTGTCTTCAATCTAACTCAAATACTATCATTCAGAAAATTCTGAAACCTTGTATTTCCATCCCATTCTAATATGAATAGAAGCCATTAGATTTTGGTGTAAATCGGATAACCGGAAATGGCACTTTACCTGAAGCTCATAATGGTTTTTCTTCAAAAAATACCATTAAATGCCATTTTTTCGCATTTTATGTCTAATGAAAATTAAAGATTATTGAATTTTCTACTGGAATACATTAATACTTTTTCTATATAATTTACACATAAATTTAAAAATATTTTTTTTTATTAGTCGCGAAGCCTAAGACACAATAATTCGTTTGTTACACAGTTCATATTTCAAATGAATGTAACTGACAGTTAATGTCACTGTCAAAAAACTAATCACTTCAAATTAATAATAGTAACATTTTAAAAAGAAAATAGTAAATAAAGCAATAGTTTTCTGCAATGGAACAGTTTGCAGCGGTAGTAAATACGTAAGTATGTATTTAAATTAATAAAAATTCAATAGCGGGAGGTTTTGTGTTGGCCACATCAGATTTTTACCTCCCGCTACCCTTGGTAAGGGAGGTATAGGGATCGTGCTAAAAATCTCATATCGAGATTTTAGTAAATGACCACGTTTTAAGGTCCCTAGAATCCATTATTAACATTTTCACGATGATGTCTGTATGTGTGTATGTGTGTATGTGTGTATGTGTGTATGTGTGTGTGTATGTATGTGTATGGATTTTGTCTTCGCTCTAACTCAAATACTATCATTCAAAAAATTCTGAAACCTTGTATTTCTATCCTATTCTAATATGAAAAGAAGCCATTAGATTTTGGTGTAAATCGGATAACCGGAAATGGCACTTTACCTGAAGCTCATAGTGGTTTTTCTTCAAAAAATACCATTAAATGTCATTTTTTCGCATTTTATATCTTATGAAAATTAAAGATTATTGAATTTTCTACAGGAATACATTAATACTTTTTCTATATATTTTACAGATAAATTTAAAAATAATTTTTTCTATTAGTCGCGAAGCCTAAGATAAATACAATAATTCTTTTGTTACACAGTTCATATTTCAAATAAATGTAACTGACAGTAAATGTCACTGTCAAAAAACTAATCACTTCAAATTAATAATAGTGACATTTTAAAAAGAAAATAGTAAATAAATCAATAGTTTTATGCAGTGGAACAGTTTGCAGCGTTAGTAAATACGTAAGTATGTATTTAAATTAATAAAAATGGATAGGGATGTGTGCGGAAGGATGATTGTTGCGTAACTATTATTGTGGTCCGGATGGGGTTATTCGCTACCGAAAATCGGTCACTTTAAATGTTCTTATGTATGAATGCTATGATGATTGTGGACAAGGCGAAAGAAGAATGTTGTTAAAGAGTGAAGTGAGTTAGCTGAGCTCTTACTCTTATCCCTTTTCTTATTGTTACTATTGTTTCCGGGTTTTTGCTAACCCACTAATGCCGCAATTCTGAACAAATCTTTAAGTCTTACAGATTTGTAAATCTGTAAAAAATGAACAAAATCGCAACGAAAGCTGCAACTCTTATGTATAACTTTATATTTATCAACAAAAATAGATGCGTTATTGTCAGTTTTTTACAGATTTACAGATCTGTAAGACTTACAGATTTCGTCAAAATTGCGGCATAAGTGGGAAACGCGTGATTTTATGTATGTATGTAAAAATTAAATAGCGGGAGGTTTTGTGTTGGCCACATCGGATTTTTTTATTATCTATTTACTATTTTTTATAGTGTCTGGATTTTTTTGTGGTAAGATAATAAATATTGCGAAAACTCGATACCTACCAAAAATAAACCAAATATTTTGAGTATCATACTTTTGTGGTTTATTTGCAGTGATGTAATAATTTTCAAACTATAATCATTTTATATGCGTAAACTACAAAGAACTGTTAACTGTTGTATCCTGTTTTAGTGCCGAAATTTCGAAATTTGATAAGCGTATCAAACAATTTTTTAATGCAAATATAGTATTTTTAGAAAAATGAATAGTTTATAAAACATTTCCCAGCTTATGGAAAAGATTACTTATCTTTTCGGATAAAATATTGATATGAGATTTCGTAAATTTTGCAACTAGATGTGATACCTAGAATTGATTAACTATTTGTAGAAATTTTATACTGAAATCAATATGTATGTTACACAAGATTATGAACATAAATGTATGTATAGTATTCTCCAAATACATGAGAATGGCATTGCCCAATAACAAGTGTACGACGATTGTAAAACGATGTATGTAATAAGTTCTTTTGCCACACAGGTTATAGAATCTCTTTATTAAATCGAAACTCTGGTCAGGAAATAATTTGGAAATTGTATTATACCACATTTTCATTAATCTTATTTCATATTTTTATGTAAAAAAAAATCTGTTGTGACCAGCACAAGACCTCTCGCGATTTCCATATTAGGCTATATAAGTATCGTATTGCACTTCGCTTTCGAACCGTCGTTTTATAATAAAAAATCTGATGTGGCCAACACAAAACCTCCCGCTATTGAATTTTTATTAATTTAAATACATACTTACGTATTTACTACCGCTGCAAACTGTTCCATTGCAGAAAACTATTGCTTTATTTACTATTTTCTTTTTAAAATGTCACTATTATTAATTTGAAGTGATTAGTTTTTTGACAGTGACATTAACTGTCAGTTACATTCATTTGAAATATGAACTGTGTAACAAACGAATTATTGTGTCTTAGGCTTCGCGACTAATAAAAAAAATTATTTTTAAATTTATGTGTAAATTATATAGAAAAAGTATTAATGTATTCCAGTAGAAAATTCAATAATCTTTAATTTTCATAAGACATAAAATGCGAAAAAATGGCATTTAATGGTATTTTTTGAAGAAAAACCATTACGAGCTTCAGGTAAAGTGTCATTTCCGGTTATCCGATTTACACCAAAATCTAATGGCTTCTATTCATATTAGAATGGGATGGAAATACAAGGTTTCAGAATTTTCTGAATGATAGTATTTGAGTCAGAGTGAAGACAAAATCCCTACACATACACACATACATACACACATACACACACACATACACACATACACACATACACACATACAGACATCATCGTGAAAATGTTAAAAATGGATTCTAGGGAACTTAAAACGTGGTCATTTACTAAAATCTCGATATGAGATTTTTAGCACGATCCCTATACCTCCCTTACCAAGGGTAGCGGGAGGTAAAAATTACAGAACTTTACACAAATATTGTTTTTTTTATTGTATTTAACATGACTTCTGCACACATATAATTCTAATTATATCTATTTTTCATTTTATGTCAAAGATATGCATTTTACCACAATTTTACCTATAATTTCAAATATTTAATTAATAAAACAATAAGAAAAGTTAAATATACTTCCCAAAAAAAGCTATCAGAATGTCACTAAAACTGCTGATATTTGACAATGACATGTGTCATGTTATAAACATTGGAATTTGTCAACTGATTTCCTTGGCCTCTGCGATTAGTTTACTCTATAAATTATAGTGTCTTTATCTCTAAATCTATACAAGATATATTAAAAATTTTAAGTGTATTAAATGGAGAATTTTATGTTCTTCAATATTTAATAAAGAAAAACTCCCAAAAAATTATATTTAGAAGAATTTTTTTAAGAAACTACTACTTCCGGGTATTCAATTGTTACCAAAACCTTTCAGCTCTTCCCAAAAGTGTCAGATTGAAGAAACTGCAGTTAAATATTTTTTGTCTTATAGTTTTTGAGGAATCGTCTCTCCAACATCCATACATACACACACACGCACACACACATCCACACACACACACACACATACACACACATACACACACACACACAGACATCATTTTAAAAATGTTATAATCGGATTGTAGGGACCTTAAATCGTGCTTATTCGATAAAATCTGGATATGCGAATTTTAGCATGAATCCAATACCTCTCTTAACGAGAGGTAAAAATTGTTGTGGCTAGCACAATACCTCTCGCCATTTTCATGTTAGGCTATATAAGTATTGTATTTTACATTTCTGGTACACACAAAATTACATTTATATTCTTTATTTTTCAATTCATTCTATGTACAAGTTTCCTGTTACTCTTCTAAATGTTCATGATTCTTCCAATTCATTGACGAGATTTAATTAATGATAAATTAAGAAATTTAAAATGTACTTCCCAGAAAAAGTCTTCAGTAATGTCTGGATTTTTGACACACATCTATCATCATCGTAGAAATGTTAAAATCTGATTGTAGAGATCTTAAAACGTGCTTATTAACTAAAATCTGGATATGTGATTTTTACCATGAATTCAATACCTCTCTTAGCGAGAGGTAAAAAATTGCAACAAATCGCGTCATACATAATTATAACTAGTATTTTTGATTCATTAAGACTACAATCGAATGATGAATAGATAGAAAAAATGAACCATCATTTTAAAATATGAAATGTATCTGTATTTGATTGGTTGCGTAAGCGATTTAATCATTCGCATCTGTAGTGTTCTCTGTTACGTCTTCGTGCACGTGCTCAGGTGGTATTACGCAATATCGATCGATTCTTTGTGCGTCGTGAACAACGACACCAGGCGCCGGGCGTCGTATTACGCACAAGGAAATTCGCAATCGCATGAATTGCGCAAGTTATAAAATGAATATCAATTAATCTCGTTCATCATTACATAATAGGAATTATACATTATAAAGGGACTTTTGTAACATCATATTTATCGGGATGAGATTTTTATACATATACAAAACTTGTCTTTTAATAAAACTTGGGTGAAACTTAGCGATCTGCCTAGTATATTTCTCTAAATATGTATAACAGCAATAAAATAATCTAACGCACAAAATACACTCTTGGAAAACTTCGAAATTTGAAGCTTATCCCTTATTGAGCTTGAAAACAAAAGGTCTTATCATCTTTCTTATTAATTCGCATTTATTGTACATTATAACAGATAATAAGATAATCCCTAAACAATGGTAATTACTAGATATTCCACGTAAATAATAATAAGTCTTGTACTAAATCGGGTTAGAATTTTAAGATAATCCCCGATTTAATAAAGGACAAAATAAATATTCTTCGAATATTTCTAAAATTGAAAGGAATGCCGAGAAGTACAAGTTTTATCCCATTTGGTCGGCGGAGAAAAAATGACTTTTTCTCGATTAAGGGCCACTCTTACCAACTCTGGTTAAAATATTAACTATCAATTAAATAAACAAAACCGAAACGAAGTGAACCGTCAAATGACAAATTTATAATGGGCTACTTGCGTGGTACTGAAAATCCGATTTCTGTTACTATACAGTGTGTCCCATTTAGAAGTGCCACCATTGGGATCTCGAGAACTATAAGAGATACGATGACGGTTAAATGGAACTTTTTGTGCGCGTTTAGGAGGCCATCTCAGATGAGCTTTTGTTTTTCCAAATATTCTCATAGGGCACTAGATAATGACGAAAAACTGAATATTGTTGATTTTTTCTTTTGCAAATAACTTCTAAACTATTAGTAATTGAGAAAAACGTTTCAAATATAAAAGACAGATATTTTTATTAACTAACCAGTGGCGTAGAAAATAAATTTTTATATCTATAAATTTTCGAGATATAACACAAACTTATATTTTTTTAAATGGAACCCATATCTTATTTTAGTCTCAAAAAAATTATTATTTTTTTCTCTTTTCAATGATGTAAGGGTTATTATATTTTATATTTGTTTTGCTCCTAAAATTTAATTTTTTTCTTTATTTTTGTGAATTTTCTTATTATTTCTCAAAAAAAAATTATTTTTATTAATTATATTGTATTTGATCGATATAATTTATTTTATGTCTTTATTACTTAATATTTTTATTCTAGACTTATAATTACAAATTACACTATAATGTGCCAAGAGCGACCTGATACAAAATATAAAAATTAATTTGATACGAGTTTTGAGCAAATTTTTCTAACGAAATAAATTATTTAAATACAAGTAGTATTTCTAAATAGAAATCTACTAATATTTTCAAAATAATTGTAAATTTAATACAAAATAAGGAAAAAATAATAATTTTGAAGGTAAAACAAATATGAAACATAATAATCCTTACAACATTGAAAAGAGAAAAAAATAGTTATTTTTTTGAGACTAAAATCAGATATGGGTTCCATTTAAAAAAATATAAGTTTGTGTTATATCTCGAAAATTTACGGATATAAAAATTTGTTTCGTACGCCACTGGTTAGATAATAAAAATATCTATCTTTTATATTTGAAACGTTTTTCTCAATTACCAATAGTTTAGAAGTTATTTGAAAAAGAAAAAATTAACAATAATCAGTTTTTCGTCATTATCTAGTGCCCTATGAAAATTTTTGGAAAAACAAAAGCACATCTGAGATGGCCTCATAATGGCGCACAAAAAGTTCCATTTAACCGACATCGTATCTCTTATAGTTCTCGAGATCCCAATGGTGGCACTTCTAAATGGGACACACTGTATACGTAATATTATATTGAAAACATATAAAAAAATAAAAATTTTATTTTGAAATAATTATTTGTTTTTTACTAAATTAAGAAAGAAATTTTTCTGTGACGTCTTTATATTGAACTGGGGAGGAGAAGTATGTTTAAGAATGTTATCAATAGATGGCATGGCGTGCGAGAAAGTTTTAATTTGAATTTAACATTAGTTCATTTTTCTCTCTCTCTGGTCTCTCAAATACATTAATTACTTTATAAATAAACACATAGGTAATTACTTGTAATTTAAAATATCGATACCAAAAAGATAAACTAAAATACTAACCTCCAAACTATTGTTGAAACGTCAAACAGGTGATCTACATTACCCGCACAAACATACCATTACTATGGGACGGCACCACGCTTGGCTTTGCGACTATTCATTGGTGCGGCGTAATTCTACGTCATACATGGCGGGAATTCAAATAATCAAATTTCATTATTTTTTTCTGGCTAATTAATAAAAATTTTGCCAAAAGAAAAAATATGGGTAGCAAGTTTTTACCTTCTCTTCAAAAATATTAAATAAAAAAAAGGTACTCAAGTAGCCCATTGCTGTCAATAATCCGATTTAATATTGTTTATTTAACTGGTAGTTAAAATTTTAATCATAAAAGTGACCCTTGTGGTGCACTCTCCACGTCAGCAGTAAGTGCCCGTGTGGTCACGCCTGGTAAACGCCCGCACGGAACGAATTTATCATCATCATTACCTGTATGGGTAATATGTCGTGACGGTATTTTTATTTATTTATATTATTTCTGAAACTAAAAGAGTTACCTATATACATATCGGGTAAACATATTAGGAAAGTGCCACATATTGTGCAACGCCTTGAAGTCAATACGGCATTTAATATGTTATATAATCCATTATATTCAATAAGTACACGTTAATTATTATTGTTTGGAGAGGGTTTTTTTTACATAATACCTAACAGTTAAGAATTTTTAACTAGTTTCATTGGTGCAGTGCTAGTGTAAAGACGTGTGTGTGACGTGCTTGTGTACTGTCTTCCGTGGTATTAGAAGCAACTTCCAGACTCCTGCAGGACCTGGAGTCTTACCTGGAGGTATTATTTATTTACGGTAAGTTGAGATTTAAATTTAAAAATTTATCGAACAGTCTAAATTTAATGAGAATTTTTTGATTATATATATTTTTATTTTTGCAGATTTCTACAGCAGTGAGGGTAAATGGAGAAGCAACAGATGACTGAAAATCTGCAAATGGGCCTAAATCCTGAGTTGATCGTTGAAGACGAGCCACGAAGAAGGAGCCCACTTTCGACCCATAATACTCTTTATTTGTATTTGTACCCCTTATCCTCTATTTTAATAAAATATACATGAACTAATAAATAAAAATCGCCTTACGTACATAAAAAATAATGTGAGAAATAATTTATTTTATAAGGTTACATAATAGATATATAACAATAACATAGGAAATGAAATACGTATCATATATGGTGGTACATGATCTTATGGTACACGTATTTTATATTTAAACCTCATAACTTACAAACACATATATTTAAACACAAATTTCGTATGTTCTAATATCTCGTTTATGATATATTTCATACAAACACATTTACTCATCACTTTAAAATTTGCCTTTCAATGTCAACGCCGTATATCATTGAATCACACTGCACTGTTCAAGGTTCAACCAATCAAATTCGAGTATCCACAATATGGCGGAATTGATTATTTCAAGTGACAAGTGTTATGTTTTGTGCAAAGTAAAGTGTAATAAGTTGTTATATTTATTGTGTATTATATCAAATGAAAATGGAGCAGTGGTACTTGAATATCCAGTTGCACTTTGAAAGGTAAATTATTTCATTTTATAGTAAAACTAACATTAACGGAATCAGCGTATACTACACGTGCTAAAATATCAAACCAATGTAGAATACATAATATTTTATCTGGAATTCTGAACGTATCACATCCATTGAAGAAAACAATATTTTCAAACTAATTTTCTAAGTATATAAATCGATAAATCCTTGATACATGCATTTTTAATACCAGTAAAAACTTCATACATTCCAAAACTTATCAGCATGTTCCTAGATTCATTTTGATCTATTATTGCTATGATTTACTGATGAATTAGGAAATGAAAAACGTAGATACTCAAATATACTTTTATTCCATAAAACATAGATACATTTTAGTATTATTTAGGGTGAGACATAAAGACATAATGCAGTCATTTTTGTTGAACTTTGTTTATAAAAAGTGTTTCATTACTTATTGCAATTTATTCAGGTCATTGTTGTTTATTCTTTTTATACAGTCAAAACGTCCAATTAATATTTCATTTTGTATCACCAATTACGTAACTTGCAAAATACATCGTAACGCATTTCAACACGCTGTAGAGTATTTGTAGTACTAAAAAGCAGCTATTATAATAAATCAAATTTGATTATAAACCAATGTTTTCCACTTAGATATACTCACAAGATTTTTCTCTTATGGGGAACTAAAAAAGAAGTTGCATATATCTTGTCATATGACAATATGACTAATTTTAAATGATTTTCTACCAAAATATTTTTAAAATTTAGAACATTTCATTCATAATTTAATAAAAACTATGGGCGCTATAACGATATGACGTCATAACTTCAATGTAGGTATAGTTATAGCAGTGTTTCTCCTATATTTGATTGCGCATTCCTCTTTAACTTGGATTTGTACAAAAGTGTATACAGAACGAGAGTATTATGTCAATAGCAAAAAAATATATTACATGCCCCTAGGAGCAGTCTGTGGACCCCTAGGGATCCATGGACCACAGTTTGGGAAACACTGAATTTTAATTAGTACTACCAAGCGAAAAGAATATAATTTTATGTTATTCAAAATTCATAAAAATAAAATTCATAAAAATAAAATTCATATATTTATACAGAATGTTAAAAGATAAGTGTCACAAATTGTGGGAGCATATATACTGACCAAAATTAGTAAAAAAAATTAATCAACATGGGTCCGACCTTCAACTGTTTTTGAGAAAGAGGCCATTTTGTATTAGAATCGAAGAAAAAGTGACTAAGATAGTGGTCGAACAAAAATTTGTCTATGCCAGTAAATAGACTATAAAAAATCTGTTGTGGCCAGCACAAGACCTCTCGCCATTTCCATATTAGTGTATTGCACTTCGCTTTCGAGCCGTCGTTTTATAATAAAATCTTACAGAACATTACCCAAATTTTGTTTCTTACTATATTTAGCATGTCTTCTGCACACATATAATTCAAATTATATCTATTTTTCATTGTATGAGGAAGTTTCTAAATGTCAAATATTGTTCCAATTCATTAACCAGATTGGCGGTATTTCTGATAGATACATGCATTTTACCACAATTTTACCTATAATTTCAAATATTTAATTAATAAAACAATAAGAAAAGTTGAATATACTTCCCAGAAAAAGCTTTCACAATGTCACTAAAACTGTTGATATTTGACAATGACATGTGTCATGTTATAAACATTGGAATTTGTCAACTGGTTTCCTTAGTGCCTTGGCCTCTGCGATTACTTTACTCTATAAATTAAATTAGTCTTTATCTCTAAATCTAGACAAGATATAATAAAATTTTTAAGTGTATTAGATGGAGAATTTTATGTTCTTCAATATTTAATAAAAAAAACTTCCAAAAAATTATATTTAAAAGATTTTTTCTAAGAAACTACTACTTCCGGTTGTTCAATTGTTACCAAAACCTTTTCAGCTCTTCCCAGGAATGTCAGATTGAGGAAACTGCAGTTAAATATTTTTTAAGTCTTATAGTTTTTGAGGAATCGTGACTACAACATCCAGACATACATACATACATACACACACACACACATACATCCACACACACACACACACAGACATCATTTTAAAAATGTTATAATCGGATTGTAGGGACCTTAAATCGTGCTTATTCAATAAAATCTGGATATGCGAATTTTAGCATGAATCCAATACCTCTCTTAGCGAGAGGTAAAAAACAATAACATTTTGTATGTAAGATTTTTTTCACTTTTTAATAGTTACGGAGTTATTTGAAAACTAAATATTGGCCAAGGGCGCCGCAACTTTTGTCTGAGTACAATTATTCGATTTTTTTTTTTTTGAAAACAAACCCATCTAAGATGACCTAAAAGGTAAACAAAATGTCTCATTTAATCAAAGTTATAACTCTTACAGTTTTCGAGATAGAGCTAAACATCGAAAAAACTCATTTTTCATTGCCTTATATCTCGGAAACTATTAAAGATCGCGCCCATACTGATTAAGCTTTTTTTTACTCATTTTGGTCAATACTATATGCTCTCATGATTTGTAACATTTATTTTTTAACACGCTGTATATAATTCTATATTACATGTAAATGTTTGAAACACATCTTTTTTATTGAAATAAAACATTTATTAAAAATCTTTATCACAACAGTTTTTGTGTTTGTTGAGGTGCAACTATACTATAAGTAGAGTATGTGCACGTCTCATTGACAAGCAAGCTAAACCAGCTGAGTTGCTGAGTGGAAGTAAACTATATGACTGGCATGTGAAATGTTTTTGACTTTTCGATGAAGTAATTTATTGTATTATATTAAGGTTATTTTAAAATATAGAAGATATTAAATGATTTTAATTTAGTATATTTGTTATTAAATGTATTAGTCACACAAAATTACTTTTATAACGAAACGTCAGAATCATATCACATGTCAAATGGAGACCATGTAGATCACTGATACCAAAAATTGAAATTACTACTTCTTCATAACTTAAAATTTTCAACATGACCAATGGAACTGGCAACAATGTACATATCTCCAGTCCATATTTATTTGACGGCAAGTATAGCAGAGCTGATTTTGATATGGGTATCAACATGACGTGCACGTACTCTTTTTGATAATGACAATCACCTCGACATGAATTTTTTGCCAGGTTATTTGAATCTGCTCTCTTTTCCATGTTTTATATACACATTGTCAACTAAATCTCTCCTACGATGTCAACTCACATTGCTAACACACGAATGGATGACAGCTGATAGACGTAATTAATTAAAGATCTGACGTCACATACAAATTTAAAATTCAGTAAAATTTTAAAAAATAATATTTCAAACCCATTTGGAAAGTATAACAAACGTTAAAATTAATAATTTAGTTTAATCTTTCAGAAAATAAATAAATTAAAAAATTAGCGGATCCCATTGTAAGTCCGTTAGTTTTTGACTTACAAATACGTATATATGTTTATGTGTAATTGTACCAACCTACTTGCAAAATAAAATTTATTATGTTTTTTTTATATCAGATATTTATAATTACAATTAATCCTGTAGGATAATATAATTACCCTATTTCATTTCCTATTTAAATGATTTAGTACTTTACTTATGGACAAACCAAGATATTTGTACTATAAAGAGTAATACAAATATGTGTCTTACAAATTCTAGTCTATTAAAATATTGATCTATTTTGAATTATGTATATATAGCTACAATTTTCATATGTCTCCATGTCAATATGTCTTTATGTATGTACAAAGTAAAACATGTAACATTCAACTTACATAATATATAAATTATGATACATATTTTATTTTCTTGTTATATTTTAAGTGATACCATTGTACATGTAAGATAAAAAAATGTATTATATAAATGACTAATAAACAGAGAAAAATCAATACAATATTTCAATTATAAATCCCAAATTTCCTATTCCTAACATTACATAATCAAGCAACCTGCAATTTACTAAAATACGAACTAGAGCATCAAAATGCGACCAGCAGAACCTGAACGAGTTACAGCGTATAAGCAACCCGCAAAACGCCAAAAATCGAGGGGCAGCATTGCCAAAAAATTCACTACAGCCCGACCGAACGACCGTCGAAATATTTTAGCCGTAAAAATTTCAACCAGCTAGCCGTGAGCACTAGCAAGGCTTTTGGTCGACAAAATTTAAAAATCGTGTAAAATTGACGTTTTAGTGCCGGAGCGACCGAGAAGGAGCATTTTACGGCCGCTACGAGCACTTTTGAGCTCTCCGATAGGTTTTCAGCCGATTGCAAGGCATATACCCACCAAAATTCAAAAATCCATCGTTCGAAATACTATAGCAAGGCTTCTGACCGTCAAAATTTTAAAATCATTCAGAATCGGCGATTTGCAGCTTGTAGGCAGCCTACCTCCCACAAAAATTTAAATTTCTAGCGAACGAAAGGCTATTGCAAGACATCTGGCTGATTTATAGCCCTGGTGATTAAAATATGAATCTCAGACCTCCCTCCACAGATTTCTAGCTGTGTATAATACTGGCTGTCTGATGAATTTACAGCCATTCGTGCAGCATGAGCGATGGAGCTGTACCGGACGGACTGTTTCGTGAAGTTACGTAATAACGGCTATATCCAGCTATATACAGGCTTTTTGATTTTTTTCAGGCTAGCCACCAGGTTCCTAGCCTAGACCGCAGGCTAGGCTAGGGCTGGTGGCTGCTCGGCGGGTTGCTGGTAGCTAGGATGGGGTGAATACTGGGGCGGGTTGCTGGTAGCTAGTAGGTGGGAATCGAACCTGGATCTTTGATTTGCAAGATCTTGTAGCTCGTCGCTCTGGTTTCAGATTGACGGGCTACAGGATTCTTGCTAGCAAGCGGGATATGAACCTAGATCTTTGGAATGCGATTTTTATTATTTGTATTAGAATAAGAGAGTTTGTTATTTTAATATGGATTTATTGGTCACACACATGATACAGAATACATAATAATATTACAATATATAATACATGAAATATATTATTTTACACATGTAAATAATGGGATGAAAAATAAATAGATAGGTCTTTTAATAGATCAATCTTTGTGTTTGTGATACAATAAGGCCTTCGCAATTTCACAAACATAAAGATGATGATAATGTGCTTTAAATACGTTAATTCCGACCGAAAATTAACAATACAGGATTGCTTATCTTATACACGAAGGAAGATAGTTTATTAATACGAGTATATGTACATAAATAAATAAATAATTATGAATAAACAAATGTAAAGTACATCACATATTTTTAATGCGTGCAAATATTTTAATACATTTTCTACGATATACATATATACGAATATAAAAACATACGTGCCTTTATGTATATGATTTTATTATATTAGATACGGGTGCTCTATTGTATAACAGCGTTAAAGTGCAGAAAATGTTTATTTTTATTATACATGCATCATAATCGCTCTTTAAAACACGCAAAAGCGTGCGTAAATTGACCATTAAAACACGCTAAATTTTTGAGTTACCTAGGGAACGAAAAATGACAATAAATATGAATAACAACTAAAACAATGAAAAAAAATATTGACTTGTAAACAATACCAATAATTGCTAACTGTCTCCTTGGAAGCGCTCAAACTCACTAGATCAAAAATCAAAACCGTATGACTTGCAATAATTTTCAGTTTTAAATGGTTATGATGCATTTATAATTAAAAAAATAGCGTATGATACACGTGTATAAGCTAGCCTTTAAAGCACTACGAGATTAAAGACACTCCGCTACGCGTCGTGGCTTTAAACAATTTTTTTTTTTTTTTTTCGTAAGATGTAAGATGATTTTTCTAAATAGGTATATAATGAATGATAAGTGTAAAGATGTTTTTGAAAGTGAATGATTATTATATACTTGTATCGTATGTAAAATATTAAAGATTGCAATGAAAATGAGGATACAGGAAAAAATCGAAGCTGTCACTGATAAAAATAGTTTTCAAAATTGAATTCACAATACATTTTTCTATGAGGAAACAAATTTTGAAAGATATATATTTGTATAGGAACTATCATTTAACATTAATTAATATCGCAAAAACTAAACTAGATAGAGACGTGGGTTGTCCAAATTTGAATTCAGCATGCAATTTTTATGTATAAGGAAACAATTTAAAAGTTTAAGAATCTTTGAATTTTTTTCAGAGATGTTTGTTTGAAGACAAGTACATTTGTTATAGGAAATTTCAACTTCAAATCATATTTTGAAAAGTAAGTCAGATGGTGACTTAGAAATTGCTAATTTAAATTCATGCGTTTATTTTTTAATGCGTCGTTTCAAAAGATTTGTATCGCTTAAATAATTTTCAGTAATGATAGGACTTAGTTCTTTCTCTTTCTGTACCCTACAGATAACATGTACGTTTTATGGATTTGTAATGATACGTAGTTTTTTTTTTTTATTGTAAATGAAAATTGAGAAAATATAAAGATATTTTTCAAAGTATTCGATTATATTATATCTGTGTATATATAAATGAAAATCTTTGGAATGGAAAGTAAAACTTCCTTTATTTGGATTACTGGCTTTATTGTATATTTCCTTTAATAAAAATGCGACGTTTCGGACTGAATTCAACTATACATACATTTTATATCTTAATATTACAAAAACATTGAGAAAAATGCATTTGAAATTTAAATATTTTTTAATGGAAATTGACAATATTTTTTGACTTTAACGGTTTATAACTAATGAATGGTAAAAGATACATTGACGGGCGTTGCGCCATTCGATTTTTTGGACTTTTCTACCTATGTTTACCAATATTGAATAATTGTATCCAGCTCGTATAGTAAAAATTTAAAAAAATGGTACTTGTACTTTCCAAATTTAAATACGGGGAGTAGTTTTCTATATGTATATTTAATTTCGAAATTTTTAAATCGCTGACTTTTTTATTAATGTTTATTTCAAGACGTTTATGTTTATTGGAAAATTAACTTTGAGAATGAATAACATGAAAACTAAGAGAAATAACTACTTCTACTTTTCAAATTTGGATATTGGGAGTAATTTGCCATAGGTATACTTAATTAAAAATGAATATCACAAAAAGTAAGAGATATAGTGACTTGAATATATGAGTCGCTGTAAAAGTTTTCAGTAATGCTAGTTTCAAGACGAGTACATCTCTATAGAAAATAACAAATTTAAAAATTAGTATTTCGTAAACTAAGAGAAATTACCATTTGTACTTTTGAAATTTGTATGTAAGAGATTATTTTGTATATGTATAATTATTTTCAGAATGAATGAATCGCTGAAAAAATCAGTAATGTTTAGACTTAGCTCTTTCGTTTCTTGTATCTTTCAAATATGTATGTAATATGTGTTTGTGATGTATGTGAACCTAACACGTAATACCTACGCATTGAGATGTTGGAATATAATTATGAAAATGAAAATATGTGATTTATATAATGACATGATTTTATTCTGTTATTTAAATATGCTTTTATATGTATCTGTCTTCGACATTTGCTCGTAATGTTTTTATTAGTAAAGTAGATGGTTTTTCACGTTAAATGGTTATATCATATATGGTAGTTTTATTTAATTATTTATTTATTTATTTACATAAATTTGATAAATATGACTTGGTGTGTACAAAATCTATGTTGGGGTTGTTTTGGGGTGCGATGCTCTGCAACAAGCTGATCATCTCCAATGCGGAAATCAGGATTCATGAACTGCAACTCGCTCGAGTACTTTTGCGGCATCGTAAGAGTAGAGCTTATCTTTCTGCAACAATAGAAAATATACTCAAAAGCAACAAATATGAATTAGTGGTTAATGAGCATAGAAAATAATATGATTTTATGTGTAGATTATTGAGAATTGTTTAGGTACAGTCATACAAAAAAGTCTCCGTACGACAATAGTTTAAATCTATTTTAGAAAAAATTGCAGTCTAAAATCCAATATATTTAATTTTCTTTTAATCCGAAATGGAACGCAGTATATTACGTTATTATAAATATATAATAACTAAATACTATACATAATTTATTTATATTATGGGGTAAACATTGAAATTATTTACAATTTCATGACAAAAAAGTCTCCGTACGATAACCAAAATATTTATGTATGTTTCGTAAAGTAATATAATATTTGGATGGTTTTACTTTGGTTTTTCCACCAGTAACTAAGCGATGAGTCATTGAATCTACCAAATTTTTAGTCATTGATGGCATTATATTCTGCCATTTTTCTTGTCATTTATTTTAAATTCTTTTTTGGTTTATATTGCTATTTGTCCCCTTTTGAATTTGAAAGATATATTGTTCCGCAAATAATTCCAAGCTTCAAAATAAAGTAAAAACTAAATTGATAGGTCAAACCGTTTTTGTTTTATTTAAAATTAAAATCCTATTACAATTAATGAAAGACTCTTTATTACTGAACTTTTTTACAAAGTTTACCTTTTTTGTAGGAATATGAATTTGTTTGTTATTGTAATTATATTTGCATTCATTAAAGATACTACGCCATTACAAACGACAATAAGATTGAATACCTAGTTATTTATGCAACATGCGAGTAAAAAGTATAGTCTTATTTAGGAATGACGATGGGTACCCGGGTACTCGGAACCTACCCGATAATAATGTACCCGGGTATACATTTTCTTATCCGATTACCCGAAATATACCCGCTGCCCGTTAATAACCCGAACAGTTTTCAGCTGCGGAAAGATTGTATCTAAAAGAAGAGCTTTTTATTACCATACCATGGGTAATTAATATAATTTATGTTAAGTTTTTTGTAGAAATGCCGTATATTATTTATTTGTATTACTTTTAATTTAATAAATATAAGTAAACATAATAATTATGAATTTTATTAAAAAGTAAACTGCTAATATAAGAGTAACTGGTAATTAACAAATTAACGAATTATATATATCAACTTAAAAGATAACGGGTAATTAAAGGGTATCGGGTAATTAACGGGTAAAGGATACTATCCGAGTAGTTGTTTCGGGTACTCAGGTACCAAAATTATCGGAATTCGTCATTCCTAGTCTTATTTCACGAATAGAAAAGTTTGACTGAACTTTTACTAGGCTACAGACTTCCACAATTCATAATATGCATCAGCAGACATTTCTCCATCAAATAATTCTGTTTCATTTCGCAGTTCACTAACAGATGACCGCCATACCTAAAATAAATAATTATTTACTTCATTATAATAATAAATATAATAATAAATACTTTTTCAATATATTCTGGATCATATGCACGCTTAACATTGCCCATAGGGCCCCCATTATTAAATATTTGTAAGTGATAGAGAAAATTATTATAAAAATGCATATTTTCAGCTTTTGTTGATTGAAACGTAACAGCGAATGGACTACAACATTTATCGGACTGGAAGACGCTTCGCGTATAATAATCAGTTACTTGAAGGGCGGAAAATGTATCAGGAGATAATAGATCAGCAAGACTATGTCCATGAAAAGTTGTTTGTCCAAAACGATCCCGTGTATCAGTAGGATGAACACCTAAACGCGCCAAATGTTTTCCTAAATAATAATCTTCTTGCTTACAAAATCTTCTACCAGTTGCACATATTTTAGAGTAATTAAATTGTTTGCGAAGTAGGATAATACTGCCTTTACTTAATAAATATCCAGCTTGTGCTGCATTATAATAAACGCCCCAAAAATAGGTTACATGTCCCAAGTAGTGTCCTTCTTTATAGTCTAATGGTGCCACCAAACGACGAACATTTTCTGGTATTGCAAATGTATCATCATTTACAAATAAAAACCAATGAAAACAAGTATCAATATCACGAATAACGTTACAAAGGATATGCCAAGACGGTTTTAATTCGGTTTCTGACTGTAGGTAGACGAATGTTCTTTCGTTGCATTGTTGAGTCCAAGTTTCATTTGCAGCTGCAGCATTTTTTCTTTCACGAACGAAGAGTACACACATCATTTTAACATTGTTGTATAAAAATTGTGATTCTGTATTAATATTATTGTCATTTCCATATCGCAAGTAGTCCATTGTCAATGGAATTCTTTTCAAATTTTGTCCTTGAAACCATTTCTCATATTTATGTAATAAATTATCAGGTTTAGTACTCGTGTCTCGGTGTCGATATCGATATACAAATACTCCGAGCATAGCTCCCAAAATAAAGCTTAATATTGTATATCGAGTAAGAGTTATATACATTGTGAAAATACTGACACATTTGCTCTCTATATCATTTATATTATTATTGTTTATTTGTCGCTAAGGAAAAAGAAGTACTAGAAAAACAACGACAACTGTGTGCGTGTCATCTTGTCAGATAATAATATATACTTGTATAATTGATAGTCGCCACATATTATATATATATATACACACCCGAAATAGTCTTTAGAAATAATAGCTGACATACCCAATAATGGTTACTAAAAGTAGTTTAAAAATGAAAAAAAAAACTTACTGTGAATAAATTATTTCCGTAAGTATAAGTCCCAAATCTTAAAGATTTCCAAAAGTCCTCTCCAGGCACTAGGAAGAGTAGGAAGTCGTCGTCGAAGGCACAGTACACGAGCACACCACACGTCTGTTCACTAGCACTGTAACAATGAAACTGACAAAATTGATCTATGTAACAGTTAGGCATTAGACAACAATAATAAAAAAAAATAGTAGTCAACAATCAAAATAATGAGTATAATTTATAATTGATGTCTATGTATTACATAATTTTGTAGTCACTCGTAAGATTTTTTTAAATTAGTATTTGTAAACAACGTCTATGGATTACACTCGAAATATAATTTATGAACTTTAGGGTTGATAGAAAGGGTGCTATTCATTGATGAAAAAAAAATTAAGTTTGTTACGGATTACTTTATTTTTACCGGCAGGTTTCTTATTTATTTATAAAAATAACTTGGTGATTAACACAAATGTATTTATATATATACATATGGAATTTCACACATTTACATATCACAGAAAAATGATATATTTTGACAGCTCTATATATGACAATTGCGCGGAGATAACAAAAACAATAATTTTCGTGGCCATCTATTGATATAGATGCATTCTGGGTTTTTCAGAAGTCTTGGCGCTACAAGTTAAGGACTCTTCAAATTTGAATTCAGGGGGTTGTTTTCTGCATGTACACTAAGTTTCAGGAATTCGAATTGCTGAAAATAAGAATTCAGTTATATTTGTTTCAAGATAGGTAAATGCCTTTTGTGTATACCATGATAAAAATAAAATAATTTAAAAACTAAGTGAGATATGGACTTGCAATTTTCAAATTTGAATTCAAGGGGTTGTTTCCTTATGTACACTAAGTTTCCGGAATTCGAATTGTTGAAAAAAAGAATTCAGTTATATTTGTTTCAAGATAGGTAAATGCCTTTTGTGTATACCATGGTAAAAATAAAATAATTTAAAAACTAAGTGAGATATGTATGGACTTGCAGTTTTCAAATTTGAATTCAGGGGGTTGTTTTCTGTATGTACTTCAGGAATTCGAATTGTTGAAAAAAAGAATTCAGTTATTTTTGTTTCAAGATAGGTAAATGCCTATTGTGTGTACCATGATAAAAATAAAATAATTTAAAAACTAAGTGAGATATAGACTTGCAGTTTTCAAATTTGAATTCAGGGGGTTGTTTTCTGTATGTATACTAAGTTTCCGGAATTCGAATTGTTGAAAAAAAGAATTCAGTTATATTTGTTTCAAGATAGGTAAATGCCTTTTGTGTATACCATGGTAAAAATAAAATAATTTAAAAACTAAGTGAGATATGGACTTGCAGTTTTCAAATTTGAATTCAGGGGGTTGTTTTCTGTATGTACACTAAGTTTCAGGAATTCGAATTGTTGAAAAAAAGAATTCAGTTATTTTTGTTTCAAGATAGGTAAATGCCTATTGTGTGTACCATGATAAAAATAAAATAATTTAAAAACTAAGTGAGATATGGACTTGCAGTTTTCAAATCTGAATTCAGGGGGTTGTTTCCTGTATGCTAAGTTTCAGGAGTTCGAATTGTTGAAAAAAAGAATTCAGTTATATTTGTTTCAAGATAGGTAAATGCCTTTTGTGTATACCATGATAAAAATAAAATAATTTAAAAACTAAGTGAGATAGGGACTTGCAGTTTTCAAATTTGTTTTCAGGGGGTTATTTTCTGTATGTATACTAAGTTTCGAGAATTTGAATTGGAAATTCCAACTTTAGGGATTAAAATTTCTGGAATTAAGTAAGATAGGAATTTGTACGTTTCAAATTTGATTTGTACATGCATCTTTGTATGTTGACAAATAGTTTTCTATAGGATATTTCAACTTTACTTATTAATATGTATAGAAATGTGGTATTAATACAAACACAAAGTGCAGATACAATAAATAAGTTATTATATTTATAATTTTATTAACAAATCATTTCTTTTTTTTTGCAGATGATCACGTTTTCGACGTTCCACTGGTAAGACACGCAGACATCGCGACTTGGAGAACCCGTTCGTGTGTCTACAGTATCCTGGGGCTTCTCTACGGACCTGGTGGACATAATTTCGTTGTCTGGATCAGGAATCCATCCCCTGCGGTATCGTGAAGTCGTGAACCGGTTCGCCTGATCTCCATACTTCAAATTCTGTGAAATATAAATGTGAGTTAACTATATATTCCACTAAATTTTGTCATGCGTTGTTATTTGACATTTTTATTTATTACTCCTACATGCTTAAAGACAGCAACTTGCTCAATTAAAATTTGGATCTACATAAAATTCTTTGTAAGATATGTCCGATTATAACTTTTTATTTGGATTGGTTTGGAAGTTACAGGGCGTTAAAATAAATGTATATTAGTTAAAATTTCTCTGAACTGTCATGTGCACTTTTTTCATATTTTCATTTATCACTACTACAAGAATAAAGATAGTAAATAGGGACGCAAAAATTTATATTTTACATAAAATTCACTATTAGAATACGATAGACACATTTGTTTTGTGTTTAACAATTTAAAAGAAATGTAAATGTAATATCAAAGGTTTCATACTTACTTTCATACGGCGAATTTTCTTAATATATCATCCACTTTTATATCATCACTGTAATTGTAATATATCAGCATCGGCGATATTCACAGATTAGGATACACTTTGTAGTAAATATTATGTAACATTCACACCAATAAGAATAACTTGTATAACACTTGGTATTAGTAAGACAATATACCACACTTTTACGGTGAATTATACTTATTTTAATAAAAGTAAAGACTTTTTTATTAAACTCACAATAAAATTTTGACCAAGGATTAAATAATAAACACTAACGGGCGGACAGAGACTTATGCAACATTTTAAATAATATCAAAAATTATAACAAGCAAAAATACGTTGTATAAGTTATTAATAAATTTTGAATATTTAGATTTTATTATAAACTAGCTGTACCCGTTGCAAATATTTGCAACAAACAATATGGGGTAATGTTATTAAATTATAAATTTTCTCTGTCTCGGAATTAGAAATATGTTTCTTAAATGAATTTTGGTGAAATTTGTTATTTGGGATTGGTATGACCGCACTAAATATACAAAATTTAAATCGTATAGTAAACTAACTAACGACAATAAAATTTTAAATAAGGACTAAATAATAAACACTAACGGGAGGACAGAGACTTATGCAACATTTTAAATAATATTTAAAATTAAAACAAGCAGAAATACTTTATGTTAAAAATAAATTTTGAATATTTAGATTTTATTGTAAATAATAATGTACATATGAACATTTAAATTTAGTTTACTAATAACTTATTAAATTTAGATTTCTTTTACAAAGTTTAAACAAATTGAAAATTATTTAAAGTTATTTAAATAATTTTAAGAAAGTTATAGGATAAATCTAAAATTTTCAAAATATATACCGAACTGTAAAATGTAAATAGAGAACGATTGCAATAAAAATTTCGTTTGCTATATACATTACATGATTATTCACAAGCACATCGTGTTCACTTCACCAAAGTCTAAAAGGAACTGAAGTCTTTATTTTAAAAACATAATATTAATATTATCACGTAATACCCCCACTACAATTAAGTGTTTATTTATTATATCTTTTGTACTTTGCCGCTCAAAATAAACTATGTTTATGTTTGTTTACAGGTTTTGTGAAGGGCCGGACTACACCCAGCAATGAGATACGGTAACTACGACACTGGATAAAGATAATAAGTGGCTTTTTATAAGAATAAATAAAGAAAACAGTGTTTTATTTACTTTTTCTATGTAATAACAAAAGGGACAGGGAAATATCCTAATATTTGCGGATTTTTCCGAATTTTCCTATCCTATCCTTTAGTATTAAGTTCTCTAGGTACAAAAAAATCATCCGATAGGAGTCCGCCCTTTTTATAAAGGGCTGAGGGCTTATTTGAGTCCTTGGGGAAAATCTGACCACGGATTTAATTTATACAGATCCAAGTAAGTTCAACAACACTTGTTCGGTCTTTCTACCTTTTTTAGGTCAGGAATTAGCGCAGGCCTTTTGCCACGAACTTGAAGGGCAAATATATTGTTAACCAAAGGGTCCAAAGTCTGTCCATACCAATGGAAATCGCGGGTTTGAATCCTCCCGAAACGCTATTTTCCGACCCTTTCGCCCTTTAAATTAACGAATTTAACTGTTTGACCCTTTAAAAATCTTTGAGGGCCCATATCTCGAAAACGGCTGGGGTTTCAGCGTTTTCCTTAAAACGCTGTTCTTTAAGGAAATTCGAATGAGTAAAGTATATCAAAAGAAATCAAATTATATTATACCAAAGTTTCAAGAGCGTAGGGCAAGGTTTTTCTAATAAGGGTTTTTGAAAATTTTCGAACATTTTTTGATTTTTTTTTGTTTGCACTATAATTTTATAATTTGTATTTTAAGTAATAGAAACAATAAAATAACCATCCGAAGAACTCTTCTCATTCCTGTTCCCCGGATACTATGGAAAGTTTTCAACTCAAAATACGACACTTTTTAATTAAGGGAAATGTGTTATATCTCCTAAACTATAAAGGGTTGAAGGGTCGGACATGGTTTTTTTTTAGACTAATTACGACTTGTAGGACACGAATCTGTTGTTACTTTTTTTAAAAAAAAACAACTCTTCTCATTCCTGTTATCTTGATACCATCAGAAATTTTCGATTAAAAACTAATTAAGAATGGGGTCAATGACCTTTGAAAAAATACTACGCGTACCTGAAATATAATAAATAAGATATTTTTCTCTTAAACTATAAAGGCATTTTAATAATATGCATAATATAATTCTTATGTCTTATTTCTCTTGTAAATATTATATAAATATGTATATACTTCCCTGTCTCTTTTTTCCCTGAAATAGATAAAGGGGTTATTAAATAAAAAAAATATGTTAGTTTAAGTAACTTTTATTGTTTACTTGTAATACATTGTTGTCTATTCTTATTCTCTATAATTAGAAAAATACTTCCTTTTAGTTTGTTTTGTATTTTAATATAAACCAACGTTTCGGCAGCATACACAGCTGTTTTCTTCAGGGAAAAGAACATATAAATAGTTATAGAACAATAGCAACAAGTAACCAATACAAATAATGATCATGTCTAGTAGATTGGATAATCACCAATTAACATTTATTATATTGTATTATGTATGTATTTTTTGTATTACCTTCGTTACTTATTGCTATTGTTCTGTAACTATTTACTTGTCATTTATGTTGTTTGTGAAGATGGTAGCAGTGTATGCAGCCGAAACGTTGATTTATTGTTATGAGTTCTGAAAGATTTTGTAATAACTTATTCTTTGTATTTTATAAATATAATGTAATCGTTTACGGAATACGTACTAGCTGGTGAACGTATTACGTAATTATTAGGTAATCATGCAGTGTTGAATTACGTAATAGCTGGTGAAGGTCTATACACTAATTGCTCATACCTTAAATTGTATTTATTCTTAGTTGCTATATTTTATGAATAAATATACTTACCCTTACCCTGAAAAATTAGAAATAGGGATGTTTAATAATAGCTTGTATATATTTTACTTGTATTTATTGTTTATTTGTAATTTACATTGTTATATTTCATGTAACTACCCTTAATGTGCAATATATTATATAATACAATATATAATTTGTTAATTTTTACGCCTTTACTACTCCTACACGTATATAGATTTTAAACTGGCCGCTAGAGGGCAGCACCTGTTGATAAAAGATTCGCGCCCAAAATATAGGCAACCAGAAATTCTGCTCCACTTTGAACATACGTACGCACATACATCATTTTGGGGTTATACCTAATGGGAATTTAACACTTTAAAATGGGACGTTTAAAAATTGGACGAAAAGGCTCTAAAAAGATGTATACCTAATGGGAATTTAAGACAATACATATGGGACGTTTAAAAATTGGACGAAAAAGGTCTAAAAAAGATCTCTCTATTAACAACTCAAATTTCCATAGTAAAAGTCCCATATTTAAGGAGTTAAATTCCCATTTGGTAAAACCGAAAATGATGTATGTACACAAATAAAAAATTTTTAGGTTAAATTTAATCTGAATTTGAAACGCTTATCGACAAGTGGTGCGCCCTGGTGGCCGTCTTGAAAACTACATACGTATAGGGACTTAGAAAAAAAAATCAAATTTTTAAATATAAAAATATGTTTGTATTTTATCAAATTACAAGACTTTCTTATAAAACTTAAAGTTTATTGCTATTACAAAAGACTGACATTAAAAGAAATTGTTATTAGATTTGTTGACAAATTTAGTAACAATTGTAAACAGAATTATAACACAAAATATATTTAAGGCATTTATATTTAAAAAATTTGTTCATAATTATTTCTCACTAAGTTTGCCAACAAATTTAGTGACAATTTTTTAACATTGCCAAACAGGCAATATTTGTAAAATTGAAATGTTTGTTACCAAGTAAAATTATAATTATTTTGGTTGTAAATTAGAAACAATTTTGCATCTTTATTTTGTAATAAAAGTAACTTCTATTACAAAATAAAGATGCAACATAATATTTACAATCAAAATAATTATAATTTCACTTGGTACCAAACGTTTCAATTTTACAACTAAAGCCTATTTGACACGTTAAAAAATTGACACCAAACTTAGTGAGAAATAACTATGAACAGAATTTTTAAACACAAATGTCTTCTACGTTTTATTTGTTATAATTCTGTTCACAATTGATCCTAAATTTGTCAACAAATCTAATAACAATTTATTATAATGTTTAAACATGGTTTAGTTATATAACTAAAACGTTTGTTACCGAATAAAATTATCATTTAATAGTTGTATTATTTGTTGTTAATTATTTTGCATCTTTATTCTGTGACTGAATAAAGATGCAGTAGAATTGAACACAAATAATATAACCATAATTTTATTTGGTAACAAACACTTTAGTTTTATAACTAATACGAAACTCTACATTTACATTATTTAAGTTTTAAGGTAAAATAATAATATACAGAGAATTTATTTTAAAATGCAACATTATAGTTCAACACTTCCATGGTTACTCACTATTGTCAAAAAATGACAGCAATGTAATATTTGTCCATTTTAAAATGCAACATTATAAATAGTATTACAGCACAGGAGATACCTCCAAAACTCATCATAAATGGTGTCAATTCTTATTACGACCGACTAGAATATTGCCTCAGAGTGATTGGGGATAATTTTTAACATTTATTACATGAAAGTTATGAATTTTTGTAAGGTAAAGTTTTTTAAGATGTACAACATTAATGTTTTGATTATTTGTTAATCGTATGTAGGCTAATTTATAGGAAATTAGTTTTGATAATACAAACTACAAATTTTGTATGTTGCATTTTAAAATGGACAAATATTACATTGCTGTCATGTTTTGACAATAGTGAGTAACCATGGAAGTGATTCGCCATATGTTGCATGTTAAAATAAATTCCCTGTATTAAGTAGAGTTTCGTTTACAATACTAATTTAACAAATTAAATCTTGGTGGTCCCCAAATAAGATTCCTTGTTCCCATTTTTAAAGGTACAAAGATTTCTTATTCAGTTGAAGACCGTTTCCGAAACTTTATATTATATTATATATTTTGTTACCACCCAAACCTCCCACTTACCAAAATATATAATATTTATTAATACAAAGCTTCGTTTACAATACTTAAAATCTAACTTTGCCCTGACCGCGTCTAAATACTTAATAATAATTACAATTTTTACTAAAACTACCTACTTTAAAACTAAAAGAACATGGGTATTAAATTAAAATAAACGCAATAAAAGTTTGTTTTATTGTACATACATTTTAAACAAATGAAGAAGAAGCCATGGTCTGCGTCTCCAATCGGTACTGCAATCTTGACGATGGTGGCAGTGGGGAGTTCTTTTTAACTTAAAAACTATCTTAAAACTATAAACGAAACCTTTTATTTAATAAATTGTATATATAAGGGAAACACCGCCCTCAAGTACCAAACCCACGTTCCCTTATATATACCATTTATTAAATACAGTTCCGTGTACAATAATACTTATAATCTAATTTAAATTATTGTAGTTCCCCCCCAAATTAAGTTAGTGAAGTGCGCAAAAAACCTATCTTACGTTAAGATCTATTTCAAAGAAAAACAAATCTAAAAAAGCCTATCTTACGTTAATAACGATTTCAAAGAAAAGCTAGTCTAAAAATGTGAAGTTACGTTAATTTTTCTCTCTCTCTCTCCAAAAGCAAAAACAACCCTTCCTACTTATATCTAAGCTATCTTATGTCTACGCGAACTATCTTATATCTAAGTTAAACTAAGCTAAAGGCGAAGTGTGTGAGAAAGAGAGAGTACGAGCTAAGCAAATGGTGAGAACGCCGTGGCGTCGAACGCCGTTGTTGGTTCTCACGGAAGTTTACGAGGGGGTTAAGCCGACCCCACGCGATGCAGAGCATTTACGGCCTAAAACTCGAACTAGGTAGAGAGCACGGCAGCAGTCACATGTAACTACCTAGGGTGCACGCCAACCTACCTAGCTACTCCCGGAGACATTCGCCCGCGCCTCTCGCGGATACCCTACACCGAACGCGGTTATTAACCCGTGTGCTCAACAAAGTTAAATCAAACAAAAACTTTACCTTGTCTTTAATTATTCGTTGCCATTACCATTAAATAATGATTACATTATGTTGCCTCCGGATGAGGAGAGCACATACGGCCATAAGAAAGCTTTCTGTGTCAACTATGGATTAATGTCCCTAGAAACATTCACACAAGTGTGAAGCGATCCACCATAACAACAGGATTATATCACATGACGGTGCGTTGTACATATCAGTCCACTCAATTATGGCTATCGCGCACGAACCCTACCTACCCAGCCCCTCTGACCGTGTGAAGTTAATTGAATAAGGAACCCGAACACCCACCCCAAAGTTTCGAATCTGTTACCTCCTTCCTGACTCACTCATCCATCCACCTGCAAGCATCCCCCGATACGTCCGTATTTTCTTTTCCCAAGCACTCTCCCTAGCTACCGTCTGGGTAAGCCACGCGTACGGTTACCGCTGCAACCGTAGACGCACGATTTTAGGATGTTCGCCACGGAATGCACTTCAAATTAATCAATTTATTTTCAATTTTTAAAGAAAACGCGTGTTTGCTCGACGGCGCGATGAGCCAAAGTTTAATTAAAACCTGAAAATACATTTCCAAGAACTTAAAACTATAGTATTCCTCACGTACGAATGGCATTGTACATTATGATTCGTTTATAGGTAGTTCAATTCACTTTATCTGTGGTAACATCTACTAGGAATCTATTTTTCTGTATCAAGAAATGCATATGCAAACAAGAACATTACTGATAAATCATGTAAATAAACACGAGACTCAAAAATATTAAAATACACGCAAATATATAAAAACTATGTTGACAGTTTCAAATTATTTCCTAAACAAAGTTATGACATACGTCGCCTTATGAATAATTCAACCCGTGTCAAAAAAAAAAAACTACTTCAATTACGTATCTTTAACATACACTTTATTGCGCGCAATGCAATTCTTACGTAAGTAATACTAAAACTTATAGAGCTACTATTATTTTAGTCTTCTTGATGTCCGTTTCCTGAAAAAAATATGCTAATCACTTGTTCCCAGATATAGATTTTATTAATAAATAATAAATTTCAAATTGTTATGAAAGTTATATTTCTTTCAATGTAGTACTAAAAATCGAATTTGAGATATTTTAGGCGTATAGTCATATTCCTTTGACTGTAGGTTCTCATGTTTGAGTATGAGAACAAGTTAGTAATTAGG
Organism: Ophonus ardosiacus; assembly: GCA_943142095.1. Taxonomy (NCBI): domain Eukaryota; kingdom Metazoa; phylum Arthropoda; class Insecta; order Coleoptera; family Carabidae; genus Ophonus; species Ophonus ardosiacus. The sequence continues at coordinate 51,726,004 of OW964830.1, forward strand.
CATATAGTCATATTCCTTTGACTATAGGTTCTCATGGTTGAGTATGAGAACAAGTTAATAATTAGACATATAGTCATATTCCTTTGACTATAAGTTCTCATGGTTGAGTATAAGAATAAGTTAATAATTAGGCATATAGTCATATTCCTTTGACTATAGGTTCTCATGGTTGAGTATGAGAACAAGTTAATAATTAGACATATAGTCATATTCCTTTGACTATAAGTTCTCATGGTTGAGTATAAGAATAAGTTAATAATTAGGCATATAGTCATATTCCTTTGACTATAGGTTCTCATGGTTGAGTATGAGAACAAGTTAATAATTAGACATATAGTCATATTCCTTTGACTATAGGTTCTCATAGTTGAGTATGAGAACAAGTTAATTATTAGGCATTCCTTTGTCTAGAAGTTTTCATGAATGCGAACAAAATATTTTCTAAAAAAAATAAAGTTTCGTACCAGTTCATCCATCGGTGGCCGCCTATGACGTAGAAGATTTGTCTGGTGCAGTGTTGAAATTCAAAGGTCGAAAACTGTATCCAAAATCCTCCAAGTTTCTAGATGCATCAGACCAACCAAAGGTCCGCCTAATAAATAATAATGATTAGTTTGTAGTACTCTTTAAACCATTTAAGAAACTGTTGAATAAAATTTTGTATGGCAAACATGTATTAATTTCACAAAACACTTGAGAAAAGTAACTCTTTTTTCGTGTGTCGAAATGTACCATGCGATATTTTGTCCAACAGTTCTTCAATGGTTTCAACATTATTCGAAAATTGCTTTAATTTGATATTTGATAAAAAATAGTTCAGAGAAAAGCCAGCCAGTTGCTATGAAATATATAAATGTTTAATTCAAGCAATGTGAGAGAAACATTCATATATTAACATTATAGTAACTGTGCATGACTTACTTACTTACTCTGCATTATTTTTTATCAAATGTAACTTTGGAATATCAAATTGAAATAACTAATTTTTAAACCATTTAAATAAAATTTGCATATAAACGCTTATTTTACATTACTCATCTGGTTATATAAAAATACAATTTGAAAGTGGACCATCATTCAAATGTTTAGTTACTAGAGTGAAAATATTTCACAGCGCTATTACAGATAGATCTATTTCAGAAAGACCTTCAACTGTAATAATACTGGATAGTAACTAGATTTGAACTAGTTAATTTATGTTCTATGATTCGACTCGCAGATTGTAAAGTATTGTTGTATTACTAACAATATTAGTGGTCCCAACTAAAGATATAAATACATTTAATAATGATAAAAATAACAAAAGTTGAATAAAACACACTACATAATCCCTATTTACTATGCACTATTTTCTGGTATTAATAGATCGAGCCTCGTCTCTCAAACGTTGATCTAACACTTTATCTCACTTTTCTATTTGAATTTCCCGAGGTTTCCATAATTTTTCCAAGGAAAATGAACATTTTATCACACAAAATGCAGCTATATCTCCATCTGCTCGAAGCCGGAAGACAATGGTTAGCGTTAGAACATGAACAAATGACGTCATACGTACTTTCAGTGATATAAGAGAATTATATTTTACATTTATAAATAACGGTTTTTTCAATCATATAAGGGTTTGACAATGTATATTTATAAATAATGGTTATTTATCCGTATATTAATTGCCTAGCTATCACTTTAACTCTTGATTTCTAATTACAATGTTTCAAAATCAAAGGTAAAAGTCATAATTTTTATCAAGATGCCGTGCCTTTTTATAGGCATGCTTCATCTTTATAATATGTTATGTACATAATTTTTAAATCCATATCCATAACGAAAAATTTAAAATTTAATAATTATAAAATTGACTGACAGTTGACAGTTCAAATTACAAGTTTGCAAACTTTTGTTTTTACGCATTGCTATTAATTCTTAAACATTAATCCTTACGCAAAGCTGGAAATGGTAGTAGACGTTGCCATATGATAAACATTTTTATGCATTGCGCTTAGTTATTAATTATAGCTCTTACGCATTAGAACAATTGGTGGAATAGTTATTGACGTCATTAGGCCGATATGAGGCAAATAACGGACGCGGCTGAGGTTTGTACAATCAGTCAAGTTCGTTATTTGCATATCGGCCGTATGGCGTTTAAGATTTTTCGTAATAACATAAAATTTAAACATTTAGGAATAATAAAAAAAATTTAAATCTGTCATACTGAACAACTTTTTTGGTTAATTTATAAATTCTCCTAGACAACAGTCCATCAATATGCTGTTATTTTTCTATGTACACCTAATCCTTAATTGTAGGCGGCCGTTATTTCTATCTTTTCCTTATTGTTTTTAGTCCTGTTATGTCATAATATATAATATGTTATTACGAAAAAGCCATTAACTTACCTAGAACGGTTTTGTTATAAGTAACTGCCGCAGATATCTGTTTGATTGTGTTATGTTGATTTGCTCAACAGGTTATCGGTTTCAGAAAATTATTTTGACATATGTCAATATGACAAATATGAAAATTATGTGCTTTATTCCTCACGCTTATTATAAAGCAAACCGTGTTAAGAAGAACGACACACTAACATTAATACAAATAGTTACCAGCCTACTTTTGTATACCGTGAGTATTTTTTAACGTGAAACATTGGGTTTGTCATATCCATGGTTACAACTCCACATTTGATTTACAGCAATGTATTTGCCTGTCCATGAAACATAGGGAACGAATTTGACAGAAGTATTACCTATACCGTATTTTTTAACATGAAACATTGGGTTTGTCATATCCATGGTTACGACTTGATATTTGATTGACAGCAATGGATTTGCCCGTGCCATTCAAAATGAAACATAGGGAACGAATCTGACAAAAATATTATATTTAAATATTGTAAGAAATTTAGCGGAGTCAGAAAACCACTCATGAGAACTAAACACATTTCGGGCACAAATCTACATCTAAATTTAATTTTTAGAAAACAAGTATAATTATTAAAACGAAATTAACCTCTAATAACATCTTGTCAATATGACAGATAACCGTTGAATTATCCTATAAGTTATGATTTGACATTTGATTGAGAGCAATGTATTTATCTGTCTCATTTAAAATGACACATGAAGAATGAATTTGACAGAAGTATTATATTTAAATATTGTAAGAAATTTAACCGAGTCAGAAAACCACTCGGGTACAAAATGCACAATTTTTTTTCTACAACTAATTTTAATTTAGAATGCAGGTATAATTATTTAAACAAATTTAACCTCTATTGACGTCTTATCAAATGTCAAATTCGTTCCCTATGTTTCATTTTAAATGGAACGGGCAAATACATTGCTGTCAATCAAATGTCAAGTCGTAACCATGGATATGACAAACCCAATGTTTCACGTTAAAAAATACTCACGGTATTTATTGTAAGAAATTTAGCCGAGTCAGAAAACCACTCGAGAGCACTAAACATATTTCGGGTATAAGGTGCGCACAATATTTTTTTATGACTAATGGCAGATTGCACCAACGTATCTTAGATATTAATCATGGTTTAAATTGACAATATTGCATCGAAGTGAAATGTCAAATGAATTCTAATACATTGCAGTCAAAATTTCGATTTGCGTTTTTTTGTTTAAACGTAAGATTAAACGTGATTAAAATATATTTTATGTTGTTGCAATTGGGCATAAATTTAATTTTTAGAAAACAGGTATAATTATTTAAACAAAATTAACCTCTAATGACCTCTTGTCAATATGACAGATAACCGTCTAATTTTCCTAAAGTTACGACTTGACATTTGATTGACAGCAATGTATTTGCTTGTCTTATTTAAAATAAAACATAGGGAATGAATTTGACAGAAGTATTATATTTAAATATTGTAAGAAATTTTGCCGAGTCAGAAAATCACTCGGGCACAAGGTGCACACAATACTTTTTCTACAACTAAATTTAATTTAGAAAGCAGGTATAATTATTTATACAAAATTAACCTCTATTGACGTCTTGTCAAATGCCAAATTCGTTCCCTATGTTTCATTTTAAATGGGACAAGCAAATACATATGACAAATCCAATGTTTCACGTTAAAAAATACTCACGGTATGTAAACACGGTTAATAAAACCGGTAAAAAATAAAACTTTGGACCTTTGGAAAATAACTTTTCCGGTACAGATTCACCGTTTTTTACCTTCCGTCACCTTTAGATAAGGAAGGTATTGTCTTTAGTCAAAAAAATCGGTGGTGAGTTTTTATGAATAAGCACGTTTTAGGGTCCACAGAATACGATTTTACTAGTTTCACGATGATGTGCGAGTGGTATGTGTGTGCGTGTGTGTGTGAATGTGTGTGTTAAATATCATTTTTTGACATTTTATTTGATTATCAATATAAAAGAATATTTCATTGTCTATACGGTTTGATTATACATTATCCTTCATATTCAATAGATATATAGATATTAATAGATATTTACACACCAAGTGAGCTAAGGTAATGTTTATTCACGAGAAGAAATTTTAGCTAATTTAAAAATTAATTTTTCACATGGTTTGTACAATATTTTATTCAAGTTTGACGAAATAATAATAAAAACCATTATAATATTTAATTTTGACAAAATAAAAAACTGATCAATTAGTAGGCTGAGCATGACAATCGTCGCTAATAGACGTCAAGTCATCTATTTAAAATGCTTTATTGTCTGTCATTTGTTTCGTGAAAAATTATGAAAATGGCAGATATCTGATAAATACTGTGGTGAGTGTTATTTTCGTGCCTGATGTTATTTTAAATGTATTATTTGTTGCAGAGTGAGTTAAAATTTTGTAAGAGTGATTTAAAAATTTTTAATTCTCTTGTGAATAAAATGTTACTTGTAGTTATTGCCATGGAGTTAATAATGACAGTTTAAAACGTCAAAATTGAATAAAAAATTATACAGAGATTAAATTTCACAAATTAGACAACTTTGCCATATTCATGGAAACAGCTGATATATTTAAATAATTCTAATTGACAGATATTAGTGTCAAGTGCAATGTACATAGTGTATGTTCGTGTTATAATTATATTGGATTTATAGAATCTTTTTCAAGGAACTTGAAGTGTAGAATTTGTAGACAATAGTATATGTTCGTATTACAATTTTACTGGATATATAGAATCTTTTCCAAGGAACTTTTGGTATGGGATTTGTACAAAATACGTAGAATTGACGGAAGGTCTTGTGCTGGCCACAACAGATTTTTTATCAATTTATCTTTTCCTGCTTTTACCAAGAAACAAAACCACAAATTTATTGCATAATTTGTGGTGCATTCTCCACTACAATTACGAATGCCCTTGAAATTAACAACAGATTAAAAATTTGGATAACATTTATCTGATAATTTCTTTTACACATAAAAACAAAAATATGTGGTTCATCTCAAATAAATAAGTTGATATTTTCCTGCCGCGTATCTACCATAAGTTAAAACAAATTATATCATTAATGTTTATTTTTTATCAATAATAACAGGACGTGGGAATTTGTTTTCTTTCTTTTGTTTTTCCTTGAGTATGAGTTTACATCCGTCTATTGCAAAGACTAGATGTGGTTTTGTTACAGTAGGGTAAGACAATGAAAAAAATTAAATTTTTGTTAATGTGCATATTTCTTGGAAACTACATTCCAGGTAAATATATAGTATAAAATAAATTATTCACAATTATTGATTGTTAATTGGTAAAATATAAATTCAGATGTTCAGTCTCAAATCAAAATAACTATTTATCCTACTGCGGACGAAACTGTAGTCACCCCACCAAGGGAAATGACCGTGGGATGTGAGGGAGTACGACTTACTCAAAATGTGACGTGGCATGTTCCAGATAATGAAGAATTTTGGGCAAATACTAACGTAAGAATAAGAATTTCTTTCAATGGGAATCTCTACTAATTTTTATTTTCTTATAAAACTTAATCTAAATTTAAAACGAACTGCAGTACTATACTTTTCAACTTCAATTTCAGAAAAAGTAAATTCAATTTCAGAAAAAGTAAATTCAATTTCAGAAAAAGTAATATTATTTTATCTTTTCTGAAATTGAATTTACTTATCCTGAAAACGATTTTTTGTAAATTGAAGTTGAAAAAGTATAAAACGTTTTCAATATAAAAATTAAAACTTTCACATCATAAATCAAAAACCATCAGTGATAAAAAATTGAGCAAAAAAAGTGCCTTATTGAAGAACAAGCCTTATAGTTCTTGGGATCCCCATGTTGGACACCCTATACAGGGTGTCTCAATAAGCTTGCTCACTATTAGTAACTTTTTTATTTGAAGCGGTACGAGGTTGGTTAAATGAGCAAAATTGTGCCATTTTATATTAGAAAATTGGTCATGTAGACAAAATAAAATTTGTGTCGGCGGTTCTCAAAATTTGGGACAATATATATATTTTTTAAATGGAACTATATATTTTTTATTATCTTATTGGAAAGAGTATTTTTTTCTCTTTCCAATAAGGTAATGTTGTTTATGTACAATTTTTTCAAATAATGGAGTTATTTACTGTTAAAAATTTTAATTTTGTAAACTATTTTATTAGTTTTTTAGTCAAGTAAGCCATGGAAATGAAAACAATTGATTCTTTGTTTGTTTGACGTTTAATAATTTCTCCCGTAAAGTTCTCTGTGTTTAATAATGTTTAATATCTTTACAAATGAAGAAAAGTTAGATATGATCGTGTTATATGGAAAGTTATATCTAGACACCAGTTACGTAGAACGGTCGGCTCTCTTTCCAAAAGAGTTTAAATGTGCGAAAGAAATAATGGCTTTCAATTTGAATATTTTCTTTGTTTTGTTATTACTGTAAAATAAATTAATAAAATAATAATTTTATAGAAGACAATTGTTTCCATAGTTTACTTGACCTAAACTAATAAAAGATAATTTTTAACTTTAAACGTAAATAACTCGCTTATTTGAAAAAAATGTACATAAACAACATTACCTTATTGGAAAGAGAAAAACATACTCTTTCCAATAAGATAATAAAAAATATATAGTTCCATTTAAAAAATATATATTCTGTCCGAAATTTTGGGAACCGCTGACACAATTTTTATTTTGTCTACATGACCAATTTTCTAATATAAAATGGCACAATTTTGCTAATTTAACCAACCTCGTATCTCTTCAAATAAAAAAGTTACCAATAGTGAGCAAGCTTATTGAGACACCCTGTATATCTTATTGTTGTTTAAATTTAAATACAGTTTGCAAGAAGAGTCAAAAACAAAGAAGGAAAAGACGAAGTCCTTCCGAAATATTTTTCACGAACGAAGGTACATTATATTAAGTATTAATGTAGCAATACTTAATTTTTATAACAATTTTTTTGATTTCAAAGGATCAATACAACATTACTTATATGAATATTACGAATGGTACTGATGAAATGAACAGAGAAATACTGAACGCTGCAGCCTTGTTAACAATACACAATTTTACTTATCATGACATTGGATTTTATTATTGTCATGTTATGGGTAGTTATTATGAAGATCCTGAGAAAAACAATAAAATTTTTGTATTTGTCAATGGTTAGTATAAAAAGAAAGCCCTAAAACATTATCAAAATGACTAATGCATATTTTATACAGATCCCAAAAGATTATCATTTTTGAAAAAATATAAAACGTACACCTTAAACGAACAAACCAAAGTGGAAAATGTAACTTTTCCTTGTATACCAACGTTCCCTAACATTACGGTAACATTAAAGGCTTCGTCCACTTCTCGACCATGGGAAGACTATACAATAGTAAGTACACCTGGTGTAGTTGTATTAGGCGTATTTCTTCGGACTGTGATTATGATTTTCTAAATAATGATTTGTTCAATAACGATTCCTTCGAATCATGATTAAATTTAATTCCAAAGAAACAACAAATTAACTCGATCGACGCGAAACCTACACAACGTCGAACGAACTAGCGGCAAACGACAAATGATAAATCAGCTGTTTTGATTGAATCAATACCCAAATCGAAAATAGTTTAAAGATGGATTGTGCTGTAGCAGAAATAATATTTTTGGTATGGAAGCTCTTGCTTTCATCCCTTTTCTTATTATTTTCGGGTTTTTGCTAACCCACTAAGTGGGAAACGCGTGATTTTATGTATGTATGTATGTATGGAATGTGAAGTAAATTATGAAAACAAGTTTCTTTAACTTTTTTATGTACCTGCAGGGTCTAATATTAAAAAAATCTGTTGTGGCCAGCACAAGACCTCTCGTCATTTCCATATTAGGCTATATAAGTATTGTATTGCAATTCGCTTTCGAACCGTCGTTTTATAACAAAATCTTACAGAACATTACCCAAATATTGTTTTATATTATATTTAAAATGTCTTCTGCACCCAAATAATTCTAATTATATCTATTTTTCATTGTATGAGGAAGTTTCTAAATTTCAAAGATTATTCCAATTCATTAACCAGATTGGCGGTATTTCTGATGGATTTATGCATTTTACCTATAATTTCAAATATTTAATTAATAAAACAATAAGAAAAGTTAAATATACTTCCCAGAAAAAGCTATCAGAATGTCACTAGAACTGTTGATATTTGACAATTACCTACATGTGTCATGTTATAAACATGAGCAAATAAATATATTATCAGTCATAAACAACGTTTATTATTACAAATAAATTTTCGCTAGAAGAAGTACTCTAATGAAGGTAAGTAAAATCAAATTTGGAAATTGACTTAACCCCAGTATTTTAAACTAACCCTTTTCAGAAGTATAACCTATCTCATTAAAAAAAGTGATTTTCATTATCGTCGGCCAGAAAATTTGATACAATTCTCGTGCGTGAAGTATTTTACAGCGCTCCATCTAATAAGGCACTCGCCTTAAGGGCTCGTGCCTCAAACAAAGCTGTCGCGCTGTAAAATACAACTTACACGCACTCGAATGTAAATAACTATTACAACATTTTATGAGGTTTTGTCCGACTTCTCATATTTTACGTCAAAATTTTTAAAAAACAAAACACATGACAAGCTCGAAACCATGACAACCAGTTGTTGCTTTACTATAGGCACACATATCTACTATCTCTTTTTAATGGCCGGTTTTATACACGACAGATAAATTTACTTCCCAATGTAAATAAAATTTACTCGTTCAAATGTCACAACTTTTACAGTAATGTTATAAATGCCATAAAATTGATTAGAACTTGTTAGTTTGAATAAATTTACTTTGGAAGTAAATTTATTCTGCCCATTATAAAACCTGGGGTAAATTGAAAAGGTCTATAGATCATGAAATTTAATTTTCACCATTTCCCGTTTTCGAATTCATTTCCATTTCTAAAATAAGAATAAAAGCTTTGTTTTCTTTAAATAACATTTTTACTCAGAGTTAGGTTTTTTTAACACACTGTACTTATAATTTCTGTATTCTTTTTTATTTGAGCGCTCACTTGTGAATTTACTGAACAAATGGACACTTACACAAGAACAATTTGCACACAGCGCATCTAGCGGCACTGCTTATAAGTAATGATTACTAGGTTAAGACAATACAAAGCTGTCAACAGCCATTCGCAATATAGACAACGGGATGGGGTTTATTTGTAGCAAATTATATCTCTCTTTTGCGTGAAAAGAAGTGAGCGATCACTTCACAAATAAAACAACTTATTCAGGTACAGAGTGACCAAAAAAAGATAAAGCTTGCCGCTCCATACGATTTTGACATTTGCCGCTTACTTAGTATGAAGAATAATACTAACAACCGTCTTCTTTACGTTCGCCCGAACGAAAATATGCTTCAAGAAGAAATCTGTCATGCTCTTTATTAAAAGCCATAATGAAAAGCAATTAAAGATTTGTCACGAAAGTATGAAAAACAATATCAAATGAATCAACGTACGGAATATAATTTTGATGAATTATGGAAAATTGAAACGTAATTTTGATCACTTGAAAGTGACCTTACAAGTTTATTTACACGATCAAGTTTTGCGTGAATTAAAATATCCAAAAATTATACCTACATCAAATTGTCATTGAATTTTCATCACTTGAATGACAATTGACAGTTACTTGACAGTCAAACTTTTCGGGGTCTTTTAAGAAAAGTTTTTCGTGAAAAGTCTATTCTTTTGTCTCTCTTGCACTCATGTCATTGTGCGAGAGAGAAAACTTTTCAACTCGAAAAGAAAAACTTCATCGTGCAATGCTCGCTTAAGTGAGCAAATTTTGTGATAACTCTTTCTTTTTATATATTTTCTATTAAAATTAAATGTACATGGTGTTATAAAATAGTGTTTTTTTTTTTTAGATTTCATATGAAAATACGTACTAAACAGGTTTGAGATAACTAAAAACGTTTTGAAAACAGTTTTAACACTACATTAAACAAAGTGTATGTTTACAACTTGCAATGGCAAGGCTGAGGTAAAATGCTTATATCGTGTGAAAGACAGCAGCGTAAATAAAATTTGCACAATTTTGAATGTCACTATTTTGCTCGAGCACAATTGAACGCTCAGTTACAAAGAATACAACAAATGTTATCTATAATACAGAGTGATAAAGAAACTGATGCAGTTGGCAATAACAAAAACTTCCTTCAAATTGGTAACACTGATACAAAAATTTATTTCCTGTTGTTGACAGTGACATTTGAAAATTTAAATACATTTATAATTTTTTATTCAATTTTGACGTTTTAAACTGTCATTATTAACTCCATAGCAACAACTATAAGTAACACTTTATTCACGTGAATTAATTTTTTTTAAAATCACTCTCAAAAATTTAACTCACTCTGCAACAAATAATGCATTTAAAATAATATCAGACATTATCAGCCATTTTCATTATTTTTCAAAGTACAAATGACAGACATAAAGCTTTTTAAATAGATGACTTGACGTCTATCATCGACGATTGTCATGTACAGCCTACTAACTGACTAGTTTTTTGTTTTGTCAAAATTAAATATAATGGTTTTTATTACCATTTCGTCAAAATTGAATAAAATATTGTATAAACCACATGAGCTAAACTTTCTTCTCATGAATAAACATTAACTTAGCTCACTTGGTGTATAAATAACTATTATTAAAATGGTTTTTTCTTTATTTAAAAAAACCTCTCAACAGGATTAAATCCCAATTACTGAGTAGGTTCACATACACAAACATCCATGCCTTAGTGGGATTCGAACCCAGAACCCCAAGCGCACTCATGACTGAGAGACGTTGCTCTAACCATTGAGCCATCGGAGCCGACACTTTTATAAATATGGCATATTTTCGAACGGTAGTGTATACCCCTGACATAACCTATTTGTATTTATTCTAAAGATCACATGGCAATGCCAATAGTATTTCCGCTTTTGCCTTACGTAGTGTAACTGTAGGATAAAAAGATCCCCAGAATTGTATTACCAACCCACCATTTCTTTTTGATCACTCTGTATAAAAAATAAAGTAATAAATATGAAAATTGAATCATGACGAGGGACTCGTATAACAAAAATAATACACACATATACTTTTTTGTATAGCTGGCGCGGGTTAAGTTGACAATGATATCTGAAAACATCGAGTACAATTTCCTTCCCTTCATACCAATTATAAATGTTGATGGAGTGTTTTTCTTGTAATAATAGCATAAAACACTTACTAGTAAGTAGATAACAATGAGGTCATGCAAAAAAAAAAAAATTGTACCTTTTTTCTGTTTAAATCGAAAAAGGATAGTCTAATTCATCGATCAGTATGATTAAATTATTTTTTATTTATATTTTTTGTTGTATAAAATCGTTTTAAAGTATGGTATTTTTAAAAAGTTGCAAAAACCAGCCATGTTGTGTCGTCACAACGTTACGAACGAAGTTCAGACTCATTTCAAACAGACATATTATATGGACACATAATTTCTAAAAGAAAAATATATATAAACTATAAATTGAGGATTACATATCTAAATATGCTATATTATATTAATATAATATCGTTCTATTTATTTTTATAAATATAATTTTCATTTGGCGTGAAATTATCTACGTTACATCAGATGTTTCTTTCACTTTTGAATCTTTGAATTAGACGGTAGGAGGTTATAAACGCATATGAGATATTGAATATATTCCAGAATATTATTTTATTCTTTATTTTGGCACGAAACAACGTTCCATCGACTTGTTTACTTTCATAAATTTTAGGTTATCTTTAAATGTCACTTTGACGTTTAAGACAATGTGAAAATCAAAATGGTCGCGCTTCTCACTCTGTGACGTCAATGGACAAGGGACGAAGCGGGGATCTTCAGCCGCATTTTAAAGAATGCCATTTTCAATTACAATTTTTTCATGATTAAAGATCGATTTGAGGAAAAATAAAAAATACGGGTCTATTATTTTTAACTACTCTATCGATTCAAATTATAAAAAAAAAGTCGTGCATGACCTCATTATTTTGAACATTCAGCTTAACGTCAATATACGTAACCCCCCTATTTATTACAGTTCCAAGTAGAATAATCGCACATTATATCAGTTTCAACTTAAGCCGCATCAGCTAAGCAACTTTTTAATATTAGTACTACAAAAATTGAAAACAACCATAGTCCAAATATTGCAAATTTGAATTGTATACAGCGAAGTTTACTTTTACGGACGCCTAACAGTTTGGTAATATTGTTTCTTGTTGAAAGAATTCTTAGTCACAAATTATTACATTGTAAAGTTTCACTATTTCTACAAAAATAACCGTAGTTATAGATATTCAACAAATACAGTGTTCAAATAAAAACCTAATTTGGAGTAGGCTATGAACAGAGGAACGTATGTCTGATCATTATTGAATTCAAAAGTCAATTTCTCAAAATTGATCATGAAATGTAATTTTTCTAATCCTGTTTTAATATACTTATTAAGTATGTCATCTGTATTTGAATGACACTCATTATGATTCAGATTTTCATTATGATTCAGATTTTCTTTTCATTATGATACAGATTTGTCATTATGTTACAGATTTTATTTTCATTATGATACAGATTATCATTATGATACAAATTAATTTTACAACTTATATATTGGTTTTTAGTTTATTTTTTTAATTATTATTTTATGACTATTATTACACTCGCATGATTTACGATACTCGCCATGGCTCGTATCGTAACCTTCATGCTCGTGTATTAGTAGCTATCATTATAAATTCATTGCATAATATACTATTTCCTGAAATTCATTGTAACATAACAACCAGAAAAAATATTGCCATTCGCCGTTTTCTATTTTAACATTTTTGACATTATCTTATGCCAAATTGACATTTAATTAAAGACTTTCAAATTAAGACATACCTACGTCGATTCCTGGCCTATTCTAAGTTAGTTTTTTTTTTAACACACTGTACAATCTAAGTCCTGATACATTGGTTGTTTTTGAAGGAAACCCTAATTTTGTATAATAAATATATTTACTTTTTCTATTTCGGTGTTTATATAAGTTTACAAAATTACTGTTAACCCGTTGAAAAGATCTATAAGCGCATTGTTCGTCAAACAAAATTAACAACACACAATACACAAACTGTCAAAATATGAAATTTTTATTGTTAGCGGGAAGCGCTACCAACATAACGGAGAAAAAAAACACCAAATCATTTTTAACAAGTCTCATTGTTAAATTACCTCAATAGAAAAAATAGTCTCGCGGCTTATTTTCCAACCATGGACTCGTATGTTAACAGATTGCCTTATGATACTTGTTTTTAAGATACTATTTACTTTCAATAAATGAAAATGTTTTTTGATTTTCCTGTTTCTGAATTATTAGTTTCTTTCAAAAACAACCAATGTCCTATAAAAATCATTAATAAATACGTAATTGCTCATCATTGTTTTTGATTTTCTAATATTTAATCATAAACTTGAGTTTAATTGAATTACAAAAATATTTATCAAGAAGGTAGAAAGGTCTCTTTTGATTATTTCAAATTCAAAAAATGAACTAAGGTTGTTCTCAATTAAAATTATTATTAAACGATGCAAATTAGAAAAAATAAAACATCCTACCTTACACACGAACTGTTCCTCAGGGTGGCGATATCGGGTCTTTCCTCCATCTGCTCTATGATTTTTTCGGCCGTAACAAAGACATTTATTTTCAATTTCCATTTCACTCTATGATTCTTTCGGCCATTACAAAGACATCTATTTTCAATTTCCGTTTCAATCTATAAAAAATACAGATAAATAGTACGGAATATTATGATAAATTATTCTTTCAATCTAACACATATTAATTTTTTAAATATTCACTTTGCGATATTTAAATTTGTAGTCAGTGTCACTTTGACGTTACACAATTACTATATTTTTGTCGCAGCCTTCCACAGGCTTGTCGTTATAGTGACTCATATTTAAATGCAATTAAACTAAAAACCAAGACTTTTTGATACTACAAATTGAATCAAAATTAAAAAAAACTTTTATTTAAAATAATAAAAAAATAAGAGTGAAGGGTCCCTTTGTATAAAAAAATATATATATTTTTTTAAATTACTTTACGAGATATTTGAAATTTGTGTCACAGTAACGTCACAGTATTGCTATCTTTCTCTCGCAGCCTACTGTACATATTAAACACTGATATATTTGCTTTCTAACAGGCCTATTCTACTAAAAAAATATGTATCGTTATGACTCGTTACTAGGCGATAAGTCGTTATGATAACGATTTTTGCCAAAACCCTATTCTGTTAATTTATTTATCATTACGAATCGTTACATATCGTTATTTCATATCGTTTAATAACGACAAGTTCACATGCATAGTTGAAGTCGTAAAGTTAGACATATTTTGAGAACAAAAGTAAAAATGGCTGGAGAAGATATTTTGTTAATTGTAACTGAGCAAGAGATTCTGCAAAGATGAGTATTTATTCACTTCTGTACACTAATTAAATATATTATACTTTTTAGTATTAGACATTTTATTTATATTTCAGAAATATATTTAAAAATTTAGATTTAGATAATATTTAGTGGACGAAGGACTCCAGGCTGTTCTGCATGTTGATAAGGGTAGAAAAAAGAAAAATCCAAGGTTTTTTCTACCCTTAGATAATATTATTTAATATATTGATATATAATATAATATAGAATATAGATGCACTATCTATGTATTTAAAAAAATATATATTTGTATAGGGATGTCGGATTATATAATCGTACACTGCGTGATACATCAGATCCTTTTACACGGTCCCACAGAATTTAAATAACTTGTACAATTTATTAATTCTTAATGAACTGTTATTTTCCAGTTCTTCAACATATATTTCATACTGTCTTTGAGTTGTCCTCGAAGCCCTTTTCTTTATATCCATTGTCAAATTGAATTAAATGAATTGATATGTCATATTTAAATTGAAAAACATATAAAAATTTATTCTGTCAAAATATACATGAAGTTAGATATTATCGTTATAATCCTGATAACTATAATTTATAACGATATAATTAGTAAAATAGGTTTTTGGCATTTGTCGTTATTAAAGTCGTTTAACCAAATGCTTAGCGACAGTCGTTCAGTAACGATATCGTTATACAATTTTTTAGTAGAATAGGCCTGTAAGTCCGTTTGGTACGATCAATAATTTTGGACAGATTTTTATGTATACCAGTATTCTCTATGCTACTGCCTGCACATAATTTGAATTGATATATAATTCTGGTTATAAACATGATCTTCCTAACATTTTATGATCATTGTTACTTGCTTTCCAGTCCAAGACAATTTAAGAATATTTGTCATACTACATTATATTTTTAATATTATCATTAATATTTATACAAAAATTGAGAACCATAGCACAAATATTGAAAATTTGAGTTAACATATACAGCGATATCCACTTTCAAGAATGCTTAACTGTTTTTAACAAAAAAAATATTACATAAGAAAATGTTCTTTGATTTTTCTGTTTGCAATGTCCTATAAAAATCACTAATAAATAAATACTACAAAATTTTTAACTAAAAGGTGGAAAGTTTTAATGGACTAGGGTTGTTCTCAATGAAAATTCAAAGGTATTAAACTGTAAAAAGTGATCAAAATAAAACTTATCCTACCTTTTATACAAGAAGATCCTCCAAGTCGCAATGTCTGTCCTTTCCTCCATTTGCTCTATTATTCCTTTGACTATACGGCCCCATTTACAAAGACATCTATTCAATCTGTAAAAAAAAAATACAAGGAAATAGTACCACATATTATGATACATTAATCTTTTAATTTTACACATATATGATTATGATTCTGAGTTAAATTGAATTACACAAATCTTTAACGAGTATATAATTGTTTTATTGCTTCAAATACAAAATAATGGACTAGGGTTGTTCTCAATTAAACTCCGAAGTTGTTAAACGCTAAAAAATAATAAAAATAAAACTTATCCTACCTTATACACGAGAAGATGTTCCAGGTCGCGATGTCTGTCTTTTCCTCCATTTGCTCTATTATTCCTTTGGCTGTAGGGCCCCATTTACAACAACATCTATTCAAATAATTTCCGTTTCAATCTGTAAAAGAATATAGAGAAATAGTACGGAATATTACGATATATTACTCTTTTAATCTCACACATATTGCTTTTTAAAACAATTTGCAACACTGTAATATTATCTGTACTAAAAAAAACTACTATCAATATATGTTAAACAGTTATTAAACGGTAAAAAGTAATAAAAATAAAACTTATCCTACCTTATACACAAGAAGATCCTCCAAGGAGCGATGTTTGCCCTTTCCTCCATTTGCTCTATTAAGCATGATTTATAGATTGCACAGAAAAGAATGGAATAGAATGACGTCACTTTTGTGTTACTCCTACACTAAATGAACTATATTTATTGGTGATTTGAATAACGTCGGTTCACAAGCAAAACAAATTGTCATTTTTTTTCAATTTCGACTTATTTACACTATGCCATACCTTTCTTTCAGTTCTATCGTCTGATAAATTCCATTAAGTTCTATCAAAACTGGTTTTATTATTTTCTTTATATTGTTTATAAGTCCTAAATTACGGATTTTACTCAATTTTCTCAATACTAATACTTTTGACTTAAATGTGTTTTGTTTGTAAACCGACGATAATGTATTGTTTGCTTTTTCAATATTTCTGCTATAAAATATACTATTTCTACAAAAGAACTGTTGTTTTTACGTTAAAGCAACGAAGTCACAAGTCACGCGAATATTATCGGAGCAAGCCGAATGGAATAGAATAAGAAATAAAATTTGGTTATATCTTATTCTATTCCATTCTGTGCAAGTATAAATAGTTCCATGCATTTACATTGGTTTATATTTCTATTCTCTGTGCTGCTATTCCATTCCTTATTCTGTTCTGTACAATCTATAAATCATGCTTTATTCCTTTGGCTGTAGGGTCCCATTTGCAAAGATATCTATCCAAATAATTTCCGTTTCAATCTGTAAAAAAATACAGAGAAATAGTACGGAATATTATAATGTATTACTCTCTCAATCTCACACATATTTGCTTTTTAAAACAATTTGTCACACTTTGTAATATTATTTGTACTAGAAAAACTCCATATACTAAAAAAAAATACCATCAATATGTTCTAACTAGTTTCTATTCTTGAAAACGATTAAAACAATTTTATTTTTTATGTAAATTGTACGCTTTGAAAATGATCTAAACTAATACCATCCATGTTAAAATCTAACATAAAGCAATGTTGATTCTAATAATTGCAATACTCATTATTTTCTTTCAATTAAAATCCAAAGTTGTTAAACGTTAAAAAGTAATAAAAATAAAACTTATCCTACCTTACATACGAGAAGATCCTCCAAGACCTTTCCGCCATTTGCTCTTTTATTCCTTTGGCTGTAGGACCCCATTTACAACATCTATTCAAATAATTTCCGTTTTAATCTGTAATAAAATAGAGAAATAGTACGGAATATTACAACATATTGCTCTTTCAATCTCACAAATATATGCTTTTTGAAACAATTTGTCACACTTTGTAATATTATCTGTACTAGAAAAACTCCATATACTAAAAAAAATTACCATCAATATATGTTTAAACTTGTTTCTATTCTTCAAAACGGTTAAAACAATTTTATTTTTTATGTAAATTGTACGCTTTGAATATGATTTAAACTAATACCATCCACGTTAATTAATCTAATATTAAGCAATGTTGGTTCAAATATTTGAAATACTCAATACTTTCAAACAAATTATTTTTCTGTAGATTGTAATTCATAAGAAAAATAAACAATATTCACATAAATATATTGAAATAAAAAATTATGGGCTACGATCTACGAATCAAAATTATGTAACATGTGCTTACATTTCGAGAAGAAATTCTTTGGCCAGGCATATTCTACATTTTTAATAACAATGCTTTTCTCCGTTCATCATAATCTTATTCTGTTGTTGTTTGTTGTACACTTGTCCGCCAAAACACTTTTTGAGGTCAACAACCTGTTGAAGTTGAATCAATGTACACAAATCCACAAAAATTCCAACCGTAATTTTACCAAATATACCATAATATACTATCACAACAAGCATTTTCTTTATTTTTTTCACTATTAAAACTATCATAAAATATCAAAAACGCTGTTGAAATCTTAAAATATGTTTGTCGTTGAGAAATGCAACGCGTGTTCTTGAAGAAAATTAACAAGCCGTGCTCTGAGTGGACCGCGGTAGACGCTTTAGGCTCACCTGATTGGCTATAATAACGAAGCCTGTGATTGGTCATAAATGTCAGCGTTTGAATGCAACATCGAAGTATGAAATATTCTATCAATTTTGCGCTATTTGCGTTCATTTATTTCGAATATATTTATAAATATAAATTTCCGAATGATTATTTCTGACTTAAATTCGTTAAATTCATCATTCAGCAGAACGTATTAATAATAAAAGAGTATATTAATTATTTATTAAGCAAATAAACTTGAAGGTGGACAAAATATACAACAAAAATAACATATTTTCCAAACAATGACGCAAATATAAATAAGTGGCTGGCATAAGAAGAAAAGGAATTTATTTTCCAAAGGCATCGAAGCCCTTTTCAGCGATATCCAAATGTATTACTATCATTTTCAGAGATTATTTTGAAAAATAAAATTGCTTTAAACTTTCCAGTTGATTCTTTCCATGTTAGGTATGAAAATACGTTAAATGACCTTTGTATATGAATTCACAAGAAAAACGAATTTAGGATGCAAATTATATAGAGTGTATCATAATTTCGATACAAACATAAAGGCGTCCCTATAATATTATCACCAAAATGAGTTAAAAAAATTTAAATATGGGTCCTATCTTCAATAGTTGAAAATGAGTTGTTATATCGATAATTATAAGAGTTACGACTTGGATTAAATGAGACTTTTTTTTTTAAGAGGTCATCTTAAGCCGCGTATAGACCAAAATCAACTGTTCGCTATTTATTCGCGAACAGTTTAAGAACTATGCGAATAGTTCACACCACATATTTGAATTTAGGACTCATGTTCGTCGTTTATTCTGAAAAAGTTCCCGTTTGAAATTAGAAAAGAAAATAGGCAAAATGTCGATATCAAAGAGTAGGAATCATTATTTTAAAATAATTGAGAAAAAGAAAAATGTATGTTCATGTTATAATTTTATTGGATTTATAGAATCTTTTCCAAGGAACTTTTTTATAGCATTTATCCATTTTTATTTCAATACTTTTATTTCTAAAAATTCACAGTTGTTCAAATACTCACAATCAAATAATATTACTACCAAGTTTATATCTCTACACATTTTTGAATTATTGCCCCAAAAGTCAAGATAGGTACCCCACATTTAGATAAAAATTTCAAAATTTTTAAAAATCTACTGTTTGTGTATCTAGATACTTCTCAGTGCGCTGATTCCAAATTTTGAAACCGCAGGTCGATATATCGTTTCGTTGTCGAGATATTTAGAGTTAAAGTTTTGTTCAAAAATGGGTCGAGATATAATTTTGGCGACATCACCATTCGATTCTACGGACAAAAATACGTACGTATAGCAATTTTCATAATTTTTGTCCAACCGGTTAATTTTTTATGAATAAAAGCTTGAAAACCCCTGAAAATAGCCAAAATCTGAAAAAATCGTAAGGAGTACACCTTAGATTTTTGCGATTTTTGGCCATTTTCAGTTATTTTGCTTTAGAGATTGTATGCGGTGTTCAAAAATTCTGAAAATTGGAATACTTATGTAATTTTGCCCGTAGAATCGAATGGTGTTGTCGCCAAATTATATCTCGACCCATTTTTGGGTATTAACCCAAAAATGGGCAATTTTGAGCAAAACTTTAAATCTAAATATCTTGAGAACGAAACGAGATATCGACCTACGGTTTCAAAATTTGGAATCTGCGCATTAAAAAGTATCTAGATACATAAAAATTAGATTTTTGAAAATTTTGAAGTTTTTATCTAAATGTGAGGTACATTGACTTTTGGGGCTATAATTAAAAAATGGGTAGAGATATAAATTTGGTAGTAATATTATTTGGTTGTAAAGAGAACGTTACGTAAGTGTACGCATTTTTAGAGTATTTATACAGTGTTCAATTTAAGTGTTTCATTGATGCTATAATAATGGTTAAATTAGCAAACAATTTTTAAAAATTGGTTTATGGGCCTATTATTGTTTTAATTTAATCTTTCATATTTGTATTTTAAGCTGAATAAAGCAAAATTCTTAATTGGTTTTTATTACACTTACATTAGAAGATCTCGGCTAGCCGGAATCTCTGCAAACTCGTACTCAATTACTCTGGAACCCAGGAATTTCCATTCACCTGCAAATTGACAAAAATATAAAAATTAAGTTATCGTTTGCTAATGAATGGATCTGTATCAATTTCTATTAAATAAATTACTTAAAACATTTGTTATTGTTTTAATTTTACTTTGTTATCAATATGTTTGCTATGAAATATTTAATAATTTATAAAATTGTACTCAAAGCTTAACTGCAATTATGAAACATTTTATTCTACACGATACAAACACATTATCAAAGTACATAACAATTAATAGAGTCGGAATGTTCCTTAAACTTACGATTGTTATTAATTTGCAATGATAGTTAACAATATTTCACTATTAAAACAATAAAACATTAATAATAAATGCATTTTTCACACCAAACTCAAATGCATGTTTGCTTGAAGACGGCTGCTATACGAGTAAAAGAACCTTGCAGACCAATACAAACCAGTTTAATTTGGAATGCTGGCTGCTATCACCGTAATCCCTGATCACGTAACTAATTAACTGATCAGGGCCGTAATTATGCTTGATGTTAATTCAATGCAAATAAAAAAAATATTTAAAAAATAAAATGAAAACAAAACAAGGGATGGACTTTACAATGCAATTATTCATGAATATTCGAACGTAAAATTTTATACCAATAAAAATGATACCAAATTTACTTTTCGAAATAATGTATAAGTTTATAATTTATGTATATTACAAATACACAAAGTTCAGAATATGTGAATATAGTTTTATAGCAATTTATACCTATTACGTGCTATAATGTAGTTAATCTGAACAATACTATACTAGTATGTTACAGAAATATAAAGAGAAAATTAATAATTATACATGAGTTTTATACACTATTTTTACTACTACTTTTCATAATATTACAAAAAAAATAACAATAAACAAAAAATTGGTTATAAAATTAATCAGTATCATAATGATAATCTGTATCATAATGAAAATCTGAATCATAATGTTTCATTCAAATACAGATGACACATACTTAATTAATAAGTATATTAAAGCATAGGAGGAGAAAAAGATAAATATCTACTCACATTTTGATTATTTCTTGCTGCCCAAAACCACTGGGATTCTGTTTGGAGATTTCTATTTCCAATCCGGGCACTGAAAAAAAATGAAACAAAATATTGTTAGATAAAATTGCAAACACGTTGTAATACATAAAATAATGGAAAATAAATCTTTGAAGTAGATCACATGATTTTAATTGTAGATTAAATAAAATTCAAATCGCGACTCAAGAATGTACGAGTTCAACATCAGCGTCTACTAGTTTCACTTACATTGTTGTAATAAGAGCAACCGCGGTAACAATTATTATCTTAAATGTTGGACTAATACGTTATCTCACGGTTTCTTATAAATTTTCTTAATTTACCGTAATTTTTCCAAGGAAAATAAATGATAAATCACTCCAAACTGAAATAGCACAACATATCCTCCATTTTGTATGATGATGGGAAGTGATTGGAAGAAATGCAGTGTTACCAAAAGTACTTAACAAAATATCGCCAACCAAAAATTTAGACCATGAAATTCGGATCTTATTAATATTTGCAAAACAGCATAATATACGAACAAAAATGCATTGAATAAACAATAAAATTATTATCCTGTATGAGACAAAATATATATAAAATTGTACTCACACGTCTACCTTCGGGAATATTTTTTTTATAATTATCAACATAAATAACTATTACTATAGTTTAAATGTTACTACTGTTATTAATTTGTTACAAAATGAAACCCCAAATAAATGTAAACATGAATAAAATTCCATCTACGAACCTATGATTCAAGCACTCAGTTAGTAGTAAAACTTGAATTATTTTTCACTATTAATAGATGGAACATCATACCAATTATCTCAAACGTTCGACTAACCCTTTATCAAACGTTCTTGTATGAAATTTTTGAAGTTTTCATATTTTTTCTATCGAAAATGAATATAAAATCTCACCAAATACATTTCGTACAACTCACCATTTTGTGTTTGGGCTGGGCAGTGTTACCAACTAGACTAGCAATGAAATATTTTGTTGCGTTGTGCACAGCTGACAAAGAAATTTCTTAAAAGTTATGTGTATTTTAAATTATTGTAACAAAAATGGTTGTGGGAACTCCAGATCACAGCTTACAGGCTGATATAGTGTTTGTAATTGAGGGTACAGCTACAAATGGAGCCTATATAAACGACTTAAAAACAAACTACATCATTCCAGCTCTTGAGTAAGAATTTTCACATTGTTTATTGTTATATTTCTTATAAACTAATGATGAGTTTGAACGGATACCTGAAGCAGTTCGAGGTATCTTGAAGATGTAACTTCGCTGTTATTGATTAGAGTTTCTAGCTGATACTTTTCTGTTATATTTCGTACACATTTTCAAAGAAGAAAGAATGCATGAGTTTGTATTTTTAGATGTTTTACACAAGGAAATATCGAGGAACGAGATTATATATCTGAAAATTCCAACGCTTATGGAATAGTTGTATATCAAGCAGCTGATTGTTTGCCACATCCAAGTAGCGATACGTTTGGTCCATTTTCAAATGCTTCCAGACTTCTTGGAGCTTTAGACAAACTAGAGTAAGACCAAATATATTTCAACGAATATGTGTTGATTAATGAATTGTAGATTAATTGGTGGTAAAGGTGAATCTCATGCAAACATTGCAGAAGGTTTAGCTACAGCTTTACAATGTTTTGAAGAGCTACAACATAAAAGGGAACCAGGCGTTCCTGCTCAAAAACATTGCATTTTAGTTTGTAATTCTCCTCCATATTCTCTTCCAGTCATGGAAAGTTACCAGTTTTCTGGAAAAACTGCTGAACAGTTAGCCGCAGTTTTATTAGAAGTAACATATATTTTTTTGTGTTTATTTTTATTCATAACATTTAACTTGTAGAGGGGCATAAATTTATCGGTTTTATCGCCTAGAAAAATACCAGCTTTGTTCAAACTTTTTGAAAAGGCTGGCGGTGATTTATCTACGTCTCAAACTAAAAATTACGCTAAAGATCCTCGGCATTTGGTGCTTCTTAAAGGTTTTTGGTGAGTTATCAACATTTTATTTATAAAATGTATTCATTTTAAAGGTGCGTTTAGTTTAAAAGAGCGCCCAATAAGTCCACCAGCCGGTGTAGTCGGTTCTCAATCGCAGCCAAATACTACAACAAATTTATCGCTGCCTAGTCCATTATCTAACAATGATAGCCCAATGTCTAATGCAAATCAGACAAACCAAGCCCTTTTGGGTCAAAATGGGCAACCGGGCGTACCTAGTTCCGTTGGTCAGGGGCCGGTGTTTCGCCCCAACCAAATACCAGCAGGTTGGACAAACATTTTTTACAAAATATTCTTAATAATAATAATTGTTTAATTTTTATTTAGGAATACAGCAGCATCAAAATTCCATGGTCGGGGGCATGGTTAGAGGCAGCACAAGTTACATGGGTGGGCCCCAGTTTCAACCGCAGCCTCTACAACCTCCTGGATATCCAGGATTAGGGGCGCGCCCTAGATGGCCTATGATGCCCCCTCAAAGACCATGTGCGCAGCCCCCGACTCAACAGGGCTCCGCCCTTATTGCACAACTCACACAACCACCGTCTGCCCCTGTTAACCAGTTCCCACAAAGTAAGACATAAATTACATTTATGCACGGAGGTATCAAAATTTGACAATTATACACGAATTCCTTTGACATAAACGTCATTTTATAGCCCGTGGGCCTCATTATAGCCCCCTACAATATAAATAATTGAAACAGGCAACATGAAAAGTTTTTATTATAAATCGAAAAATTTTATATTCTTTAATGAAAAATGAAAATTAGTTTTGTGATATTTATATGGAAAGCACGGAGATACACAAAATAAAACTCAAATGACAGAACTAATAAACTGTTGTTCTCCGCTTTCATAGCAACACTTGATTCTGTGTACAATGACAAATTCTTTTCGATACAATTTTTCTAGCACTCATAATTTGAAAATTTTCGTCCGTGCATAAAGTTTTGTATGTGCCACGAGCGTAACTTGCTTTTATGGCCTTTGACGTGTTTTTATCCCTCGGCTTACGCCACAGGCCATAAAAGCCTCCTTACGCTCTTAATACATAAATAACTATTTAATAAATAAATCTATAATTTTTTGTTGTTCAGTGAACAACCAAAATCAAATGAACCAACAAGCAATTCGTATTTCCATGTTGAGTAATCAACCGCAACAACAAGGAAACAACCCAACAACGTTGCCGCAAACTCAACAACCGGTTTCACAAGTAAAATATTCTATTGAACAATCCTCACAATTTTTAAATAAATCAATATTTAGGCGAATATGAATACCACCGGTCAACAACAACAACAACAAGTATCAGTATCTAGCGCTGTTTCTACCCAACCTCCGACAACATCTCAAGCTTCGGCCCCACAACAAAATCAACAACTCGCCAGAGAGAGACACACAATATGGCACGGAGTTTTAGAATGGATAGAAAAAGCTAAAAGTCCTACCGATCAGCAAAAATTAACGCGGCATGTTCCGTGTTCGGTTTCAGCCGCGCTGAAAGACGCTGAACCTGAAGTGTAAGTCGTTTTCAGTATTTTTAAATGTGTATTTCATGAAAATTAATATTTAGGAAGGCGGAATCCTGGCCGCAAAAATTAATAATGCAGTTAATGCCCAAACAATTAATAGGAAGTATCGGAGGTGTTTATTTGCGTAATTCGAAATCGGTTTTGTTCCATCCGCAAAATTGCGAAGCGCTTGAATCTCTGACGAAAGTCATGAGCACAGGTTTTGTAAGTTCTTAAAAAATAATTATTATTTTGAAAAAAAATACTAAAATGTTCATTTAGGCGGGATGTGTCCACTTCACAAGTCTTCCATCTCCATCAACTTGTGATATAAAAGTATTAATCTTATTATACACGGCAGAAAAACGAGCGTACCTCGGATTTATCCCCAACGATCAAGCCGCATTTGTTGACAGACTCAGAAAAGTTATACAACAACAGAAATCCAGTCAACAACTCGGCCGACAAGGACAAGTAACACAACCACAACAATTATTATTAACATTTTTGTGAGAAATATTATCTTTAGGGTGTTCCGGGTGCTTCGGGCCAACAACAAATAAATCCTCCTATTTCGCAACCTCCGAATTCCCAACAAGGGATTATGATGTCCCAGACAAATACGATGGCTATGGGGGGTGGACAAATCACGCAAAATGTTGTGACGTCATCGAGTCAACCTCAGGCGGGAATTGGCGTTTTAGGACAACAAGTAAATCCGGCTAATATGTCTCCGAGAATGTCTCTGCAGGTACAATACTCCAAAACTCACAGAAAATAAATTATATTTGATATTTTGTTGTATATTTTTGTTTAATATATTCTAAATTTGTTGTTTAGGAACACAAACTGGAATTTTGGTTCGTAAAGACTTTTCATTTCATTCTTTCATTGTATTTGTCAGAGCTGAGACTTATTCATGAATCATTTAAAATCATCATTCAAAACGAATTTCAAATATTATACTAGCGGTCGTTCAAAATGCAACAACAAAAAATCTGTTGTGGCCAGCACAAAACCTTCCGTCAATTCGATGTATTCTGTACAAATCCCATACCGAAAGTTCCCTCTTTTATTAGGGGTCGCTGTTTCTTACTCTTCTCTTCTACTCATTCCTGTCCAACGCATCTTCTTCACACAGTTCTTCCTCTCTCAAATCTTCTTCTACATAGTCCTTCCATCTTCTTTTTGGCCTTCCTCGTACTCCCAGCACTGAAAATTCCAATCTTGAGGCGACACTCTGTCACATATCATTTTCTAATCCTGTACTTTCCACTTTGGTTTTGCGCTTGACACTGACATCTGTCAATTAGAATTTTTTGAACATATCTGCTGTTTTCATAATTTTATCAAAGCTAACTGATTTTTGGAAGTTCATCTCTCTTAATCTCTTTATAACTCTATATCTATTGAATATGAAGGAAAATGTATAATCAAACCGTACAGAGTATAAGATATTCTTTCATATTGATAACATAAAATGTCGAAAAATGATATTTAATTACGTTTTTCCAAGAAAAACTGTTAAAAACTTCAAATAATGGTACTTCCGGTTGACCAATTATAACCAAAATCTAATCAGCTCTTCGTGTGGTTGTAAATAAGAGGATTACGAAAGAATCATAATTTTTAGAATTGTTTTTTGGAGTTATCGTCGGAGAAAAATTTGTCACATACACACACACACGGACACACATACAGACATCATCTTAAAAATAGTAAATTCGTATGGTAGGGACCCTAAAACGTGCTTATTCATTAATAACTCACCATCGAATTTTTTGACCAAAGACAATACCTTCCTTACCTAAAGGTGACGGAAGGTAAAAATATTAGGAATGAATAAATAAATAAATAAATGAGATTCAGCGTAGAAGTTGCTTATTTTATTATTAGTAGTGTAAACTCTAAACAAGAGAAAATTAATATACCGCTAACTGTCTAAAGTACCGGAAATAGTTATAGATATTGAACCCCAAACTATAAAGCTTTGTGTAGGCCTAATTCCTTCTTCCATCCCGGCGTCGTCTAACAAATATCCGAGAACTATTTTGGTATAAACAAAATCGCGATTCATCAGAAAAGATTCCACCAGTCCAATCGCAAAGATCTACGCGAGTCGCTATATCACGCACGATACGGCCTCTTTCAAAATCATTTATTTGATCAAATTCGAATTGAATTTCAATCATTTTGCAATAAATATTATTAAACAAGTTCTTTAAAGACCGCTAGTGTACTAAATCATCTTAAACTTCCTTTTGAATGAATTCCTTCCATCTCCAGCGCGAATCTACGTTTGTAGAACGGTGTAACTGATCTTTTCTGTTAGGGCATGCCTCAACAGGGCCCCCCAACATCCCAGAATCAACAACAAACATCCCAACAAGGTATGAGGCCCAATATGATGGGTGTACCTCAACAAAGACCACCGTTCGACCACTTAGAAGCAGCCAGACAACAAAATCTAGAAAAAATCGTTCAACTCAAACAAACTTTAGAAGCGGCTCAACAACAAGA
This sequence comes from Ophonus ardosiacus, assembly GCA_943142095.1. NCBI lineage: Eukaryota > Metazoa > Arthropoda > Insecta > Coleoptera > Carabidae > Ophonus > Ophonus ardosiacus. Next base: position 51,754,048 of record OW964830.1, read on the forward strand.
AGCTCAATACAAGTCTCAATTAGAAATTATCAGCCATATGAAGACTCAACAGCTGCAGGAAGCTTTGCAAGTGGCTCAACAACAAGAAATGCAATACAAATTGCAAATGGAGGTAAATATTTACGAATTATTTTTAAAAAAATTTTAATAATTGTGTTTAGATGCAGCAGCAACAAAGACAAGGCGGGCCCCAGCCCGCTGCTAATCAACAAAGAATGATGCGTCCTGTACTCACAAACAACCCCGGATTGAGACATTTACTACAACAACAACCTCAATATCGACAACAATTAATAGGCATGCAACAAATGAACACCGGTGGACCCCGCCCTCAACAAATGGGGCAACAGATGCAGAACAATCCAAATCAAAGTCAACAATTCGACGATGTTCCATCATTCGATTTTATGTAGATTAATAAATTTTAATAAAAACGACTAAATATTTTATTAGTTATAAATGCAATTAACAATAAGTACTATAATAATCTTTATTATTAAATAATAAGCAACAATATAAAGCACACAATCACGCATCCATTTATTCTCGTCGTAAGTTGTCCAATCTAGCTTGAAGATCTGCATCAGCGTCAGATAGGGCTGCGCCCCCGGCAGCAACGGCTGCGGGGGTCTTATTTGCAGGATTTACTAAAGATCCTGTAGCTTGAGGAAGGCCTGATAAAGTATCGTTTAATTGTAGGCCTAGTTCATCCAGAACTTGAGACACAACTGCGTCGCTACAAAAAAACAATAAATTAATATCAAATACAGAAAAATTGTTGTATATTTTACGTTTCTTCTTCATCTGCATCGTCCTCCATGGCGTCATCAATAGCATCATTCATCATTTCTTCCTTCATATCCATAATTTCTGATTGTTTTTCAAATTCCTGTAATATTCGTTGAATTTGAGGCATGTTTAATTGCCGATTCATGCTCGCCATGGCTTTGGTGACGCCTTTCATAGCTTGTGCCATGGCATTTTGTGACCGAAGAGTTTGTATTTTCAAAGAAACTGCTTGTATGTTTGCTTTCATCAACATGAATTTTTTAACGTACCTCCTCGTTCGGACTAAATCTTTAGCCATTATTTTAACTGCATCCATTTGTCCTTCTTTTGCCAGTTTTTTAATATCTTGTATTATTTTCTTCTCTTGTTGTTCCATTCGTATTTTTTCCCGTTCCAAGTCTCTCATGGCTTTATTTAAGGCACGTTGATTTTTCCGGAGCATTTCTTCCGGTGTTAATCTTTTCCCAAATAACCACTCCATTTTTACTTAATTCTTAATTATAGTATTTAATACGAATTATACTTATTTATATATAAAATTATTTCGAATATATAATACTGTCAATGTCAGCTGTAATAAGCTGTCAACATTAGTCATACGCTGGTACTTTTGACAAGAGCTGAGCTTGAAGCTTCAAGGCTTTGAAAGTCCCCAGCAAAAAATACGAATTAATATAAAAATACGCGACGTATTTTATGTTAATTGTGCGGGAATATAAATTAAACAATGTATACTAAATATATAATAGTGAAAAATCAATGTTAACATTCAGATTTTTGAATATTTGATAAAAATATCGCAGGGGAAAGTGTAGGAAATTTTGTTCTACTTGAAGACGGCAACAACCAAAACCACAAAATCAAAATGGTGTTCTTATTCAGAGTGGTATTTTTGTAAATATGGATAAATAATCATTCTAGTTTGTGATTTAAACGTATATCTTTAATAAATAATTGTAAATGAATCTGCGTAGTTTATTATTGTAATATTTAGTGTGGTGTTTCCATTCTATTGAACCGAAAGTTCCACTTAAAAAAAATAGTGCTGGCAACTTTCTAGAGTTTGGAGGGAATACCTATCGATAGGTATGAGTTCCCTCAAGGTTTAATCTTGTACGCTTATAAAAAATATTTTCTTAAGTGAAATAGTACAAAAAAATCGACAAAAATGGAAGCAATGGAAGTTCCAGCACCTGAAATCGACTGCAAACCTGAAATAAGCATCGAGGAAACTGAAAAAACCAATGGAGACGTGAGCGCAGTCTCCAGCGAAGAGCCCGAAGAAAATAAACAATCCACTTCGGAAGAGTCATCCGAAAATGTTGTGGATAGGACTACAGAAAGTCCAACCACTGGCGAAAACAACTCCAATTGGAATAATATCAAGTGTGTTTACTGTGAACAAATATTAACTGCTAATGAAGAGCCAAAACTCTTGGAATGTTTACATTCCGCTTGTGGATCGTGTGTCAAAGGTAAAATTGCGGAACAGAAGCGAACAGACGAAGAAAATGCCAATAATTCAAAAGGATTGCCCGTGATTACTTGTGCCGCTTGCAGAATTGTTTGTCGACAAAGTCAAATAATTGAGAACCAATTTTTGGTGGAATTAACTGCTACTGAGGAGAGTACAAACGAAACCGCTAAAGAAGATCAAAAGTGTAATAGTTGCACCGATAATGAAACAGTGACCAGCTGGTGTGTTGAATGTTCCGAATTTATTTGCAACCATTGCGTCGAAGCCCATAAACGGTAAATATTTTCACAATATTTCAACTATGTCTTAACATTCTTTTCGTCTTTAGTTTAAAAATCACGAAGGACCATACTATTAAACCAAAAGAAGAAGCTGTACAAGACAATCCCACAAATTCTTCAATTCTAAATAAGACTTTAATATGTCCTATTCATCATAACGAACAGTTAACTCTGTTTTGTGAAAATTGCGACGTGTTAACTTGTAGGGATTGCCAGTTAAACGATCACAGAGATCACAAATACAAATTTACTCATGAAATCGCTTCAGAAACCAAGAAATTTATTATGGGGATGCTGAAAGACGTATCGTAAGTTTTCAAATTATTATTAATTCCAGGTAATAATTATTGCTTTACAGGTATAAAAGAGTATTATTGGACAGCGCTATGAAAGTTATAGACGACCGGCAAACTTTAATAACAGATAAAAAGCAAACTTTAGTTAAAGAAATCACACAAATGGTTGTAAAGTAAGTAACATTTACTATTTTTTTGTCGTTTGTACAACTTTTCTTTCAGATTAACAAACACCATCAACGTTCGCGGCAAAGAACTTGTCCATCGTCTTAACGAAGTTTGCGACAACAAACAGAAAACTCTAAATGAGAAAAAGGTCGCATTAGAACAACTGTCTCAATTGACAGACCATTGTATAGAGTTCGTAACAACCGCTTTGGATAAAGGAAGCGATAACGCAATTCTCTTCAGTAAAAGACACGTTACAAATCATCTCCAGAGGATCAAATGTAGACGCGCAGACATTCCAAACCCAGAAATACCAGTCAGGATTCACTTAGCGTTGGATAAAGTTCCCGATTTGATAAAAGGTGAGGTAGATATATTGAAATGAAAGGTCTGGTATTTATTTATTATTTTTGTTGTGCTTATCCAGGACTTACTAACGGTAAATATAAACAAAATATGTTGCATTGTTGCTATTATTATTATTAACAATTAAAAAATCTTTGAAATATCGTCTTGCAACACCTTGTATTTTTCTCTTCTAGTGTTGTCCTCAATCGGTGCGATAGTCGTGGACGGCAAAGTCTACCCTCCAATCCCGGGATCATCGATTACGCCATCAACATCACCAGTTCAAAGAACAAATCAACCCTCATCACCTTTAATTCTACCTCGATTGCCACCTCCGTACCCACAACCAAATCAACATCAAGCCCAACAACAACAACCCCAACAACACCAATCGCAACAACATCAATCACAACACCAATCGCAACAACATCAGTCGCAACAACATCAATCCCAACAGCACCATCAACAGCAGCAACAACATCACCAGCAGCAACAACATCATCAACAGCAGCAACAACATCATCAACAGCAACAACATCATCAGCAACAACAGCAGCATCAGCCGCAACAACAACATCAGCAGCAACAGCAGCAGCAGCAACATCAGCAACACCATCAGCAGCAATTTTCGCCGCAACAACAAATGGTAGGGCCTAATGTTCATTTACAACAAAGACCGCATATGCAAAGGGGACCAGCGAATATTTTAAGACCTGGAGGAATTGTTAGATTGGGGAGTAATCATCAACAAGTCTCGTCTTCTACTCATCCCCAGGTAAGGAGATATATTTCATTAAATGGTTTTAAAGTTTTCAGGACTGCCCGAAACTATTTTAAATAAGATACAACTTTTTATAATTGCCTGAAACAGTTTTAAATACTTCCAAAATATCTAAAATTTATTCAGAACATACTGAAAGCAAATCATTTAATTCAAGCATTTCCGAAATTTACAAGTAAGTTGTACAATTATTAATATTGGAATGGGCCAAAATGTTAAAAAAAGGCTCTATCTTTGTTTAAACTGCTTGAAATTTTCATAAATTTATTCAGAACTGTCTGAAGAGGTTTTAATTTATTCCTAAATACTTTAAATTTATTTAGAATTGCCTGAAACTTACTGAAAGCAAATACTATTGATTCAGGTGTACAATTTAAACAAAAAAATCATCCCAAACCTCAGTTTAATCTCTGCGCATGATCATTTTTATTGATTTTTTTAATCGCAATCGATTTATTAGTTTAAATATTTGAATACAGTTGTCAGCACTTGTTAAATCCACCCACGCAATTCATTACATTCCTTATTTATTCCAGTGCAGACGCCTTCTTTAAGGGGCTTGATTTTAATATGCTCCTTTTTACGCGTATAGTTTATACATAACAAAAAATTTGTTGAGACGAGTATGGAATAGCGATCATCGAAAAATCAATAATAATGATCATGCGCAGTAGAGCACAAAAATAGGATATTTTGTTGCGGAATTTGAACGTGGAGAAGACATGAATTCATTTAGGATGTCTGAAAATATTTTAAGTCGTTTCAAATTTAAATAAAACTGTCTGAAACTGTTTTAAATTATTCCCAAATGTCTGAAATTACGCCCCGAGATATCCAGCTCCTAATAACTTTATTTCTATATGGTAATAATTGTTGATACAATTAATAAATTATTTGTTTTAAACAATTAAAAATTGCCAAAATACGGCTGAACGATTGCGCAAATTTTGTCTGTTTTCAGGCATCCTTGAATATGTCAAACGACAGAATGAATCCCCAACTTCGGGGCTTATTACAAAGCCCTTCCAGTCAACCAGTGTACATCCAAACCGGTCCAGGGGTTTATCAAGCCGTTCAGCCATCTTACGTGGCCCAAACACAATATAATCAAAACCGTTACCCCGCGCAACCGCAAATATCCGGCTATCATCCTCAAAGCCAGAGAATGATGTCTCCAACTTCACAAAGTTACAACGCACGAATGATGCAACGCCCTGCTGTACCAATGATGAGCCAGGCGTACCAACAACACGCTAGTATGGCCGGAGGAAATGCCAAATGGCACACACCAATGGACAACGGGCCACAAGTTGCTGGAGCAAACAGACCACCCCCTGCATTAATCGCGCCTGATGATTCATTCAAAATAACTTTAAAACCTCGCCTTGACAACAAAACACTCCCCCAAACTGTCACTTCTACGATCCCAAAAACTCCAAGCCCCAATTTGGGCAAGGGAGACGAAACCGAACGAAATTTAGACAAATTCTGCGAGGAATCCGTAAAAGATCTAATGGCTACAATCGCTAAACTTGATTCCAACGGCGTACAAGTCCTAGCAGAAGGGAGAACCAAAACGGGTGGTTCTCCCCACGTGGATTCGTCAACGGATGAGAGCCCCAATGGGGCGAAAGTTGCGGCCAAGTCCCAACTGGGAGATACGGATAAAGATGATCCAAATGAAGACTGGTGTGCCGTTTGTATGGACGGAGGGGAGTTGGTTTGTTGTGATAAATGCCCTAAAGTATTCCACCAAGGGTGCCACATTCCTCCGCTTAGTGTTGAGTAAGTATCAGAACAGTTTGCGGAAAACAATACGGATTTAAATACAAAAAATGGAGAGGACAGTACGTTGAAAATTAATAAATATTTTGAAAACAAAGTAAAATATCGGTTGGAAACTATAAAATTCGAAATCTACAAGATTTTCTGATCTAAATAATATCAAATAGGTACAAAATTTTTGATTTCGAATCGTAAAACAATCAGTTTTCTTGACAAATATTACGGTATAAAATTGCGGGTCTAGAATAACAAGGTTGAAACTCAAGGAAGTAATATGGCCTGGACTGGAAACTAATTTGAAATTTTAACTCGCTATTATTTTTTAATAATGGATTTAATGCTATTAAAATAATATGGAAAAAAATTACAATGGTATCAGGGTATCGAACCCGAACCTGAACCGAACCAAAACCGGAACCCAACCGTAACATTTTAGGGAACCCAAACCGAGAACCGAACCTCAGATATATTTTTAATTGAACCTGAGTCGAAACCGAACCGAGTATTAAAATTCAGGTTCGGGGTTCAACTCCGGTTCAGGTTAATTTTTAGTTCGAAAAGTAAATACAGCCGATAATCGACGTCTTAGGCGTTTGCGTTGCTGTCTGGGCTGACTTTTCGTGAAAATTGTGTTCGTTTCTTGTTGCGTTCTGCGTAAATTCCAGCTCTCATTTTACATTATTTCGAACCTGAACCGCGAACAAAACCGCAAATTTTATTAATGCTTGAACCAGAACCGCACCCGAATCCATTTTTCAAAAAACAAATTAACCTGAACCTAAACCGAACCCAGTTTTTGGCGGGTTAGAACCCGAGATATATTTAAAAATATTTATCTGGACATCTAAAACTTATATTATGCAAGATGTTTTGAGCGCAAATCACCAAAAACGCATGAAATCTTCGGTTGAAAATCGTACAAATCCGGGTCCACATATTTTATTACACAAACATATTTACCTATAAATTTCTATATTATTTTTTAAATTAATAATTTTTCTTACCATTTCTGTCTTGTAGAACGTTCAAAACACTTTTTTTTGTACAAAAACACTGTTAAAATTACTTTACTTTTGAACAAAAACACTTAAAATAACTTTTGCACAAAACAATTGAAAAATTATCAACAGTTCAATGTATAGTCGACTCCAAAGACTATGCATAGTGACATTACAATATTAAACTTCCATAGTGACGTCACTTTCTTAACATCTTGCTTCAACTTCATTTTGTCAAGTTCCGCGTTTTATACAGATGGCATTAGTGAAATTATTTGAATAAAATCCGTTAAAATTCAAAAAATAATGGTTACAAAATTTGTGATAAATAATCTGCTTGAAGGCTGGAATTTTATATTATTTTATCTCTGTGGTAGGGAAAGCGATACTTGGCAGTGTCTTTTGTGCATGAACTTCGCTGACATTCCAGACAATGCTCTAGGAGAAAGAAGGGACGCTGGATTGAGTCCCAGAGAGAAAAAAATAGCCGAAAGAATCGTATTAGAATTGTACTGTCAGTACGAACCTTCTTTACACTTTAGGGAATTAGTCGGACCAGATGTAAGCTTGAAATAAGACTTTGAATAAGTTTTGTATTACAAATAATTGATTTCAGAACACATACTATTATTCTATAATCAAAAAGCCTGTTTCGTTGGAGATGATTAGACAAAAATTGCGTTGGACTGCTGATGATCATTATACAAGTATAGAACAACTTATTAAAGATATAAGACAACTTTTCCGCAACGCTTATTTATATAATCCAGTAAGTTATCAATAATTTGAAAAAAAAAATATGTTTATAGTGATTTTTTTTAGGAAAACTCTACTGTATACAAAGATGCAAAAACTTTGGAGGCATTTTTCGACCAACAATTGGAAAAATGGCTACCTGCTTACGCTTACGAAAACTTTTTGGACGATGATGATGAAATTTTGCCGGCAAATAAAAAGTACAGACGGATTATATCGGATTGAGAATAGTTGAAAGAACAGGTATTATATATTGGGATTATCATTAATTTATTTAGATCAGTTGGTAGGCTGTGAAAACGGACGAATCACAACAGCTGGTCTTTAGTGCAATTCTAATAATTGTTAGAATTTGGATCTGATTTCAATTTCGACTACGTAGAGTAGGCATTTTACGTAATTATGTTTAGTTATCATTTTTATATGACGTTATTCATATAGGCATTAAAATTAGGGGACTTATTTATATGAATTTATTCGTAGTTATATATTACATTATGTAATAATTGTTTAAAATAAATCTATCTATTCGCCATTTTCTTCCTCTGATTCTTCCGAATCTTCCTCCGAATCCGAATAATCTTCATCGTCCTCATCATCTTCGTCGTAATTAGTTTGGTAACTTCCGAAATCTGTTGGTGCGCCATCATCATCATAATAATCATCACCAGACATCCCTTGTCGACCAAATTTGTGACTGCGAGCTACATTCATCATTAATATCCAAAAATATACGTGTAAAAATTGTAAATACTTACTGGACATGCTAAGGTCTTTAGTTTGCGAAGTTTCATACCCACATTTCGGGCATGGAATAGCTTTATTCTTTTCGTATTTGAACCCTTTGCGTCTTACGTGATCTTCACAGAAACACGTCTTGCATCTTAAGCAAGAATATTGCCCCAATTTATTACAAGACTGGCATTTGAAATTTTCGGCTTCTAATACTTGACAAGACGCTTGATGTTCAAACTGATCATCTTCACATAAATAAGAATCGCAAAACGAGCACTTAAAAATTCTTCCGCCGTGGTCCCACACGCTTCTTTCGCATTCAACACAAATTGCAGTTTGTAACGGACACGAACATGCATGAGATTGGAGACATTTTTTGCCGTGGCATACCCACGCCTCGCAAAAGTCGCAAATCGCACCCTACGGGGTCAAATTTATACTTTTCCAAGCAAGAAATGATTGGAAATACTTACAACCATTCCTAAACCAGTTGTGTAAACTCCAGGGTGGTGAATGACGCAGTCTCCGGTTTTGAGCATGCATTTTATTTTGCCGCATTGAGCGCAAATTGGAAGACGCTGGACGCTTGAACAAAAATAACAAAAGGCACGACTTTTCTGCTTCCTACAAACATATTTCTGTAAGTATTTAGTTTGGAATGTACCCCCAAAGAGTGGTTTATGTACTTGTGGCATTTTTCGCACTCCATTGCAGCATTACAAGGATGTTGAGCTAAACTCATATGCTCTTTAGATGCTCGGATTTCTTTTTGCCTAAGTTTCTGTTTTTCAGCCTTTTTTCTTTGCCCAGTTTTCTTTTTAGGCATTTTGAATTATTAATTGCACTAATAATCTAACAAAGGTTAACTGACATTGCGCTTGCGTATTTTCTTTCAGCTGTCACAACCTTTAAACGACTTGATTGATCAAAATATTGTAATTCAACAATTATTTTATATTTTAAATAATGCATTTATTCTTTATGTACAATAGATCATATATAAATAATATTGAAAAGGTTTAAAAATAATTTGGAACGTGTATTTATGTTTGGCGGGGCTGTGCCGTTTGCTGAAAATCGAAGAGTGAATTCAGATTAAAATCAATTCTTCAAGAATTTACTCATAAATATTTATTTATAATAGCTCTATATTGTATTACTCATCTCTAATAAGACATAATGTACGTGTATTGATTTTAATATGTGTATAAATGTAAATAAAAAGTAAAAAACTGTGTTGATTTTTTCTTGTAAGATCTCTGAACACACTCTCTAATCCTCTTCTTGAATATCTTTGACTGATATCGGACATTTTCATAACTGAAAAATCTGTTTGAAACTGAAATTAGTAACCGAAAGATCACCGTTAAAAGAAGTACTAAGAACATTTTGTAAATTTATACGAATATTGAAACCAGTTGATTTCATTTGGGTATGTATTGATTGTTACAATGAAACACATTGCGTGTAAGTCTTAATTTGACACAGTTTTATGTATAGCACATAGATTTAGTTAATTTGTTTTCATACGGCAAATCCATATAAGGCTTATGAATCATTCTTGTGTTGATGTGATAGAGAAATTGTATGAATTAGGACATTTTTTTCTCGATACCATGATGTGAAATTCTAGCTTGCCATAATAAAATCTTTTGTTTAAATATCATCTTATGACATTTCCATAATTCATTAACTTTCTTTCCTAATTATTTCGTGTTATTATTGTTATTTCCCCCTGACATTGATTGCGTCTGCTCCTTTAGTCTTTCCAACCTGATTTTCCAAATTATGGATAGTTGTTCTTACACTTTTGGTGAGTTTCACTATCTACAAGTCCTATCGCGTTAAATTATTTCATATTGTTGTAATTTTGTAATAATTGCGAGGAAATCGTTCAGGTTTTACGATGGAAGAAGACACAGAATTTAAAAAATTGCCAGTTGAAGAAAGAGTTGTTCACAAACTTTGGAAAGCCAGAGTTCATGGCTATGAAGAACTTACTAAACTCTTTAGGCAAATTGACGATGAGAAATCGCCTGAATTCGGCAAATATTTAGGGCTGGTGAAGAAATTCGTCATTGATAGTAATGCAGTTGGACAAGAAAAAGGCTTGGAAGCAACTTTAGCGTACGTAGAAAATTACGCAAACGCTGGTAAAACTGTGGGAGAAGTTATGTCTGGTATAGTCCAAAAGTGTATTGCTGCACCTAAAACTAAAACCAGAGAACTTGCCGTTCAAATAACTTTGATGTATATTGAAATAGAAAAACAAGAAGCAGTACAAGAAGAACTTCTCAAAGGCACAGAATCTAAGAATCCTAAAATAGTTGCTGCCTGTATCAGCGCCACAACTTTAGCCTTAAAAGAATTTGGTTCGAAAGTTGTTAACGTCAAACCTCTTATAAAAAAAATGCAAACCCTTCTCTCCGACCGAGACAAAACAGTCCGCGACGAAACCAAATCAATGGTAGTCGAAATCTATCGATGGATCGGCAACGCCTTAAGATCCCAACTCGCAAACTTACAAGCCGTTCAAGTTACAGAACTCGAAACAGAATTTGCTAAACTAGGTTCAGAAAAAGTAACCCCGACTAGATATCTGCGTTCTCAACAAGAAAGACAGGCAAAAATTGCCGCTGAAGCTGGAGATGTTGAAGATGCAGCAGAAGATGATGAAGTTGACGCCCCACAAGAAATTGATCCGTATGAATTAGTTGATCCTGTTAATATTCTGGCCAAATTACCGGCAGATTTTTACGAAAAAGTTGAGGCCAAGAAATGGCAAGAAAGAAAAGAAGCGGTTGAGACTGTTGAAAATTTAGTCAAAGCGCCAAAGTTAGAAAATGGCGACTATGGGGATTTAGTCCGAGCCTTAAAAAAGATTATCTGTAAAGATTCTAATGTTATGGTTGTTGCAATTGCTGGAAAATGTCTCGCTGGTTTAGCTTCGGGCTTAAAAAAAAGATTTCAGCCGTATGCAGGGGCGTGCGTTCCGGCTTTACTTGAAAAATTTAGGGAAAAAAAGCAAAATGTTGTAGTTGCTTTACGCGAAGCGTTGGACGCTATATTTATTTCCACAACTTTGGAAGCAATAGTCGAAGATGTTCTGGAAGCTTTGAACAATAAAAATCCGGCAGTTAAAGCTGAAACTGCAGCTTTTCTTGCTAGAGCTTTTACCAAATGTCAACCAGCAGCTTTCAACAAAAAAATGCTAAAAGCGTACACTGGCGCTTTACTCAAAACTTTGAACGAACCAGGTGAAATATTTATTAAATTTGAAATGGCAAAACACTAATAAATATTTTTAGATCCGACCGTTAGGGATAATTCTGCTGAAGCCCTAGGAACAGCCATGAAACTTGTGGGCGATAAAGCAATTGCACCGTTTGTTGTTGAAGTTGATAATTTAAAAATGCAGAAGATTAAAGAGTGTTGTGAAAAGGCTGTAATAACTGTTAAGGTCGCAGCGCCTAAAAAAGAACGGGCGGCTAGTGCTCCGTTGAAAGATGGCCCCAAAGCTGGAAGTAAAGAAGTGAAAGCTGTCAAGAGGCCTACGTCTGCTGGTGAGAGTTTACACGAATTTTACAACAAAATACTCAATAATATTTCATACATTTCTCAAATAAAAATTCGAATTCTGGATATGTTATTTACAGAGATGTGATATCCATAATTGAATTCTTGATATCAAAAATTGAATTCTTGATATCAAAAATTGAATTATTGATAACAAAAATTCGAATTTTGGACATTTTATTTATGGAGATGTGATATCCAGAATTGAATTTTTGATATCCAAAATTCAATTTTTGATATCTTTAATTCAATTTTTGATATCCTTAATTTAATTCTTGATATCCTTAATTCAATTCTTGATATCTAAAAAATAATTTTTAATATCTATAAATATTTGAATTTAAGACGTCTTTAAAACAATTTTGGATATCAAAAAATATTATAAGAACATCCAAAAATGAATTAAAGACGTCTTTATTTCATTTAATGACGTCTTTAAATAATTTAACATATCTTTAAATATAGAATAAATATTAAAACGGCGTTCCATAGTATCGGACATAAATAGAGCGACTCTGTAGGAAACAATAAAAAATACACCCTCATATTTTAAATATTGAATATATTTTCAAACTTTTTATATATTTAAAATATTAAAAGAAATCTCTCAATTTGTTTTATTCGTGAATTACTCATCGGCTAAATTTGTGTAATACATAATATGAAAAAGAATTTCATGCTGAATTAATATTTTTCAATCGCGTTATTCTATTTTTAATCGTGTGAGAGTAAATAATGGAAAAAGAGTAATGAGCCGAATAGGCGTTTCCACCATTATCAAAATAATGAAAAATAACACTAGTACACTAAAACATTTTTTATACAATTAACTACAGACCCAAAACCAAATAGATAATATATTGTGTAGCAATTAATGAATTCAATATATACATTTCATATTCGGAAACAATTTAAAACAGTTTCAGACAGTTTGAATTAAATTTGGGAACATTGCAAATACTTTCAGCTATAAAATATCGCAATTTTCGTGATCTATTGCGCATGATCATTATTATTGATTTTTCAATGATTGCTGTTTCATGCACGTCTCAACAAATTTTTTGTTATGTATAAACTATATAGATAAAAAGGGGCGTATTAAAATCAGGCCCCTTAAACAAGGCGTCTGCACTGGAATAAATAAAGAATGTTAAGAATTGCGTGGGAGGATTTAACAGGTGCTGACAACTGTATTCAAATATTTAAACTAATATCAATTGCCATCTGAAAATCAATAACATAATCATGGGCAAAGATTAAATTGTAGTTTAGGAAGATTTTTTTTTGTATAAATTGAACACTTGAATTGTTTTGGAAGTTCTACATAAATTTTAAATATTTTCCGACGTATTGAAGTTTTTTTTTAGACAATTCTAATTAAATTTCAAATATGTGGGGAGGGTTTTCCACCATTATCAAAATAATGAAAAATAACACTAGTACAATACATTCATGAAAACACTAACTAAATGTTTAAATATGTTTCCATTTTTTTTTTAAATGCATAAAAACATTTTACTACGTTTGAAACGCTGCCAAATTTGTGACGTAAAGGCCCGGCACGGTTTTACAGTTTAGTAGTAATAGATGGCAGCACATTCAAATTGTAACATTACATTTAAAAGTATTTGAGGTGAATAGTTATTTTAAACTAATTAAAATTGTAAATACAATTATTATTGTTTACCTTATCGTATATTAGTGAAGCATTTTCTATATTTTATAGACTCATAAGTACTCAAATTTTTTTTATATCTAACCATTTACGAGTTACTGATAGCAACTTTTATTTTTCATATGGAGGTCATATTAAGCTATGGCATTTTTAAATAGAGATTTTTTTTAGCTTTACAATGATATAAAACAATAATAATTTATTTTTATAATTAACAGAAAAATTAATAAAAAATTGTTATTTATACTAAAATTAAATTGAAAAAAGTAAATCGAAGGCTGCTATGAAAACAACAAACAACAAAAAAGTGCAACAATTGAATTTCTGAATTTTACTTGACAATAGTAGATTATTACGAGTAATAAAAATTAATTTTTCTCGTTGGGAAAAATATATGTTGAGTTGTTACATTCGTTGTCAAAGTTCGTTTATTACTCGTAATAATCTACTATTGTCAAGTAAAATTCAGAAATTCAATTGTTGCACTTTTTCGTTGTTCGTTGTTTCCATAGCAGCATTCGATTTACTTTTTTCAATTTAATTTTAGTATAAATAACAATTTTTTATTAATTTTTCTGTTAATTATAAAAATAAATTATTATTGTTTTATATCATTGTAAAGCTAAAAAAAATCTCTATTTAAAAATGCCATAGCTTAATATGACCTCCATATGAAAAATAAAAGTTGCTATCAGTAACTCGTAAATGGTTAGATATAAAAAAAATTTGAGTACTTCTGCAAATTCACTATACAAAAGTGCCTTAAGAAAGTGCAAACCAGAATCTCGTATTATTTCATATAACAAAGTTATAAGCAAAAAAAGAAAATCGCGAAATTTACATTTTCACCTGTATCTAGTGACCTATGAATTTTTTCGCAAATAACAAAACACCATTAAAATAGCCTCCTAATGGGGCAACTTTTGTCTAATTTAACCAACCTCGTAGCTCTTACGGTTCTCGAGATACCAATGCATTCGTACCTTAAATGGGACACCCTGTATATAACTTTTCATGAAGAATGACATAAAAAAATTGAAAATTAGTGGTAAACCCCCATTGAAAATTTGTTTATAACTCGCAAATAGTTCTTGAAACTTTAATTCAACTGAAAATCTGCTAAAAACCGTTGACAAAAATATTACAAGGACTAATAATAATTTCAAGTAATTATTTCAAATTGTAACCATTGCATGAAAATTTATAAAATCATCCATATGTAAACATTGTGAATTTTTTGCGTAATTTAAGTTTCTTTCATAAATTGTTATTCTGGTTAATTTTATAAAAGTAATTATAAGATTTTTATACAGTTGCTCTATTTTTGTCGCACCTCACATACTATTTATTTAGATTAGGTACATTCACCTGCAGTTTTTTTAATATTTAGTTGCTTGTATTATAATTTCCCATACATTATTGTTATTATTATTTATTTATTTGTATTTGTATGTTTCATTCATTTCTATTTTCTGTTTTTCATTATTTATTATTTTCCGCTTCTTATAAGGCGATAGCAAAACCAAAACTTCAGCTGCGCCCTCCTCGACATCAGTCGTCAAAAAGAAACCTCTTTCTTTAGTTAAGAAACCCTCAAAATCCTCCAAATTACAAGAACAAGAAATGAGTCCCGAAGAAGTTGAAGACAAAGCCTTACAAATCATCGACCAAGAAACATGGAACTCTCTTGTGGATGCCAACTGGAAAACGCGTCTAGCCGCTGTAGAAAAATTCCACAGCGTTGTCCAGGGACTGGAAAATGGAGCGATATCTGGACAGGTTTTAGTTGGGGTGTTAAATAAAAAACCTGGGCTGAAAGATACCAATATTCAAGTGGCAAAGTGTAAACTAGAAACGTTGAAAATCGTCGCTGAATCACACAAGTTTTCCACGTAAGTTTCGTCCTTGAATTATCATATTGATTCCGTTTGTTTATTGATCAAACTTTAGCAGTAATTTGCGTCGCTTATTTTATAATTATTTTTGTGTAAAATGTGCAAAACTTGTGACTATTTTTTCAGCGTATCTGCAAATCTTTGTATCAACGATGTGACAGACAAATTAGGCGATTCAAAGAATAGTTCGTTGGCTGCTGATGTTTTAACAGCTATTGCAGAAGCTACAACTTTAGAGCACGTTAGCACGGCAGTTCTAGATTATGCTTTTACTCAAAAAAGCCCAAAAGTTCAACAAGAATCGTTGTTGTGGCTGTCAAACGCCATCCGCGAATTTGGGATGAGGTAAGAACTTGGATTTTTTTCAGGGCATCGAACCCGAACCTGAACCGAACCAAAACCGTAACATTTTAGGGAACCCAAACCAAGAACCGAACCTCAGATATATTTTTAATTGAATCTGAGTCGAAACCGAACCGAGTATTAAAATTCAGGTTCGGGATTCAACTGCGGTTCAGGTTAATTTTTAGTTCGAAAGTAAATACAGCCGATAATCGACGTCTTAGGCGTCTGCGTTGCTGTCTGGGATGACTTTTCGTGAAAATTGTGTTCGTTTCTTGTTGCGTTTTGCATAAATTCCGGCTCTCATTTTACATTATTTCGAACCTGGAGTGGGATCACGTAACTGTGAAAACGATATTGCGACTGTCAACAAGTGAAAATGCGATCACGTAAATAGTGAAAACCGAAAACGATATCGTTTTAGACTAAAAAAAAATGTGAATTCTAGTCGACACTCTCAAAGCATGTGAAAACGTTAGTCGTTTCTTACGTCTCTTTTTATTTTATACATTTGGGTATACGTATATCCTTTTCTTATTTACTTGCACTTAGGTAAAAGAATGTAGTGAGCAGTGAGTTGAATTTGACGTTTTGGAAAGAATGAAAGAAATGTCATTATAAATTATTTAAAAATAAATTAATATTTTAAATTTGAAAGGTATATTTTATTATTTTATTTAGTAAGGCGAAAATGAAATAATTGTGATAAAATACGATAATTATAAAATAAAAATTGATTACAAGAATGAATCTAAGAAAAAAAAATCATGAATATTTTAATAAGCATGTTGCGAAGAACTAAATGCTTATGATTTACTATATATTTTTACTCTTTTGAAATCTATGATAAAAAATTGAAATCTTGGTGATTAGATATTTTCTTATTTCTACTGAAATTTTCCTGATTTACTATTAAAATTTAGTGAAAGAACTACCCAAAAGAAATATTTTCGGGCAATATTGATATTACAATAACTGTAAAAGTGTTGATTACAACAAAGCATATTTTGATTGATTACAAGAATAAATCCAAGAAAGAAAATTTTATTAATATTTTAATAATATTGTATTCTGCGAAACATCAAATATAATGATTCTAGCTTGTGTTTTATGATAAATATTTTGTAGTTTTTACATAAAATTAAAATTTGTGAATTGATCATTTTCTGCAGCCCTTCGAAAGTTGTGCGCCGTTATTTAAATGTGGCCCATACTTTATTTACTTGAAATACAAAACTTAATAAAAACTAGATTACTTTAAAATAACAATCTTGTATACTTGCAATCTTAAAAGGTCTCTTGAAGTTTTAATTTTATATATAACGAAATAAAAACGAAGGGCGAGAATAATACTTTTTGACATTAGATTAAAAATTTTAATGACATTCATATAAATTATCTGTCAAATATACTATTTAATACAAAAACATTAGTCTGTAAACGATATCGTTTTCACAAAACGTAGTCACTTTACGGAAATAACCGAAGTTGAAAACGTAGTGAGTGACTAATTTTACGTGATCGGTAAGGAAACGAATGTCGTTTTCACTTCTCGATAATCGCAATATCGTTTTCACTTTTACGTGATCCCACTCCTGAACCGCGAACAAAACCGCAAATTTTATTAATGCTTAAACCAGAACCACACCCGAACCCATCTTTCCAAAAATAAATTAACCTGAACCTAAACCGTACCCAGTTTTTGGTGGGTTCGATACCCTGATTTTTTTTATAAATTTGATATTTTAATTCCCTGTTTCTAGTGTCAACTCAAAATATGTGATAGAAGTCGCAAAAAAAGGTGTGGGAGCTACCAATCCAGGGATTCGCACAGCCGCTATCACATTACTAGGTACTGTCTACCTTTTTATGGGGAACACAATCCACATGTTTTTCCAGAACGAAAAACCGGCCCTCAAACAACAAATCGACGCCGAATTCAACAAATGCGACAACGAAACTCCACCTCAACCAACTAGAGGCCTCTCAAAGACTAAATCTTCATCTGCAGACAATCTAGACGAGGTGGAAGAAGAAGCAGAAGAATCAGAGCCCTTCAAACCAGAAGATCTTCTCCCTAGAGTTGATATAAGTTCTCAAATTACTGAAGCCCTAATAAATGAATTGGCAGATAAAAATTGGAAGGTTAGAAATGAGGCCCTGCAAAAAGTTGAGACTATTTTGAAGGAGGCAAAGCTTATTCAGCCGAATATTGGCGATTTGCCTCAAGCGTTAGCGTTGAGACTTGTGGATAGTAATGGTAAAATTGGGCAAACTTCTATTCAGATTTGTCAGACTTTGGCGACTGCTATGGGGCCCCAATGTAAGCAGCATGTTCGCGCTTTATTCCCTGGACTTTTACAAGGTAAATTTTCAACATTAAATGTTTCACAATTTGTTCATTAGATGTCAACAATATTAAAAGAAATATTAATAACAAATAAAGATAATCTTATATTTCATTTTCTATACTTATCTATTATTCCACTTGATCGCCTTACTGAACAATTACAAAATTATTATAACACGCTCAATAAAAATGACACTTTATTGGACTAGTACATTTACTTTTTTTTATTGGACAGAACTGTCACTGTCAAAAAAATGAAATTTTTATTTACATGAAATAACAAATACTTATTTTCAACAAATTTTTCGACTTGTTGGGCAAGAGTGATTCTTTGGTTAATAAACAAATTATTTAGGGCCAGTTGTACAATCTCCGGTTAAAATTTTAACTGGAAGTTAAATAAACAATATTGAATCGGATTATTGACAGCAATGATATATTTGTCATTTGACAGCTCATTTCGTTTCAATTTTGTGTATTTAACCGACAGTTAAAATTCTAACCGGAGATTGTACAACTGGCCCTTAATCATATTTTAACAATTTTTAACATTTGCGTAAATACAAAAAAAAAAAAACAATAAAACAATAGCATCATTAGAAAAGCACACTAAGTTATACCGAATTTTTATAAAGGGAGCAGTGTTGCCAGATGGGAGGGAAATTCCCTTTTTCGTGGGAATTTTTGAGTCAAGAGGGAAAAAGAGATTTTTCACAAAAAAGAGGGAAAATGGATTTTTTTATTTACATAATATCAAAAGAAAATAAAACATACCCGATAGCGATTTTAAGGAAAAACTAAATAATATTTAAAAGCAGTTCCTATAATTGAATCGCTAAGTTTAGAAAAGTAAGTATTACAAAATTATTTTTGAGATAAATAATAAAAACTGAATCATTTTAAATACCTTTGTACACATATGAAACTCAAAATAACAAATTGACAGTTCTTTCCTGTTTGAACAAAGCGATTCAATTAGAGTACGCATATTAAATTGATTTAAATAAATTATTATATTTTTATTATATGTTTTGTGCAATAAAATACAATACTATTATTTTTCTGGCTGTGAATGTTACCTTACAATAATTGCAAAAGAGGGAAATTACGAACAAAAGAGGGAAATTTTGAACCACAAATAGGGAATTTTGATAAGTCATCTGGCAACACTGAAAGGGACATAAAAAAAATAATTTTAGGAGCTATCCAGCTTTTCTAGAGTAGTCGCACATAAAGCTTTGTATGTAATTCGTACATAAAGAAACTTTATAGGCTCGCCATAGACTCGCTCGCTCTGCTCGCTCATCCATAAACAGCGGCTCGTTCAATAAAGTTGTATATTATGTATTAATTATATAAATAGCTATTATTCGTCAATGATGAAACCGGGCATTAGACTTTTAAAATAAACAGCCCGATTCACAAAAAAGTTTGAACTAATCCTTATTTTTTGGATTAGCGAATTCTATTCTAATTTTGACAGTTTATATTTTAAAATATAGTCTAACCTATTGCTAGTATCTACCTTTATTGATAATATCATGAAAATTAAATCTTAAATACCGGAATAGAATAGAACTCATTAATCTTTAACTTTTTTGTGAATCAGGCGGAAAAAGATTAAAAACGATGTCATATCTTCAGTATTTACTACTAAAAGATAGTAGTTTTTGATACGTTGTTATGCATTTTAGGTATGGGAGATACAAAAAGTTGGATTAGGGCTGCCGCTATAACTTGCATAAATACTTGGGGAGATACTTGCGGTTATAAAGAATTCTTCGATGGTGAAATGATTGGCGATGCCTTAAAAACAGGTTCACCTACCCTTAGAACAGAATTATGGGCTTGGTTAGCGGAAAAAGTAGAAAAACTACCCTTAAAGTCAATTCCAAAAGAGGAATTACAAATTTGCATCCCTTTATTGTTCACAAATTTAGAAGACCGCAACGCAGATGTGCGCAAAAACGCTTCAGAAGCCGTCTTACCATTTATGATACATTTGGGCTTTGATTACATGTCCAAACAAACAGAAAAAATTAAACCTGCTTCAAAACCAGTGATCATGGCCAGTTTGGAAAAAGCCCGGCCAAATCTCCCCGTTAAACCTCTTCCAAAAAGCGCTAAAGCTGTGGCAGAAAAGCCCGCAAAAGTTCAGAAACAAGACACAGCAAAAGCCCCAGCTAAATCAAGGCCATCTGCAGCGAAAGCTCCCACAAGAAAAAAAGAAGATGACGTGGATACTTCTCCACTTTTAGTGGTGAATAATTTGAAACATCAACGAGTGATTGACGAACAAAAATTGAGGGTTTTAAAATGGAATTTTACAACGCCCAGGGAAGAATTCGTTGATTTATTGAAAGATCAAATGTCTGCTGCGAACGTAAACAAAACTTTGATGTCTAATATGTTTCATGTTGACTTTCGGTATCATTTAAAAGCCATAGAAAGCTTGACGGACGATATCGACGGAAATTCAGCTGCATTAATATCAAATTTGGATTTAATTTTAAAATGGTTAACATTACGCTTTTTTGATACAAATCCATCAGTTTTATTAAAAGGTTTAGAATATTTACAAATAGTTTTCAACATGTTAATACAAAACAAACACACATTACTAGAAAACGAAGCGTCTAGTTTCATTCCTTATCTGATTTTGAAAGTCGGCGACCCGAAAGATGCAGTTAGAAACGGGGTTAAGTCCCTCTTTAAACAAATCGCTGTTATATATCCATTCAGCCGTTTATTCACTTACGTTATGGAAGGCTTAAAATCCAAAAACGCCCGCCAAAGAACCGAATGTTTAGAAGAACTAGCAACCCTCATCGAAGGCTACGGGATATCTGTCTGCCAGCCCAGTCCGGCCGCCGCTCTAAAAGAAATAGCCAAACACATCTCCGACCGCGACAACTCTGTCCGCAACGCAGCGCTAAACTGCTGCGTCAAGGCCTATTTCCTTGAAGGAGAAAAAGTCTACAAAATGGTGGGCCAAATTTCCGATAAAGATTATTCGTTATTGGAAGAGAGAATTAAGCGCGCGAAGAAAGCGGGACCGCCGCTGAAACCGTCTCGGGTGAGCATTCCGCAGCAGATGTCCCCGCCGAAGACTTCGCCAATTTTGAGTAGAGAGCCCAGCGATATTGACAATAACGAAGAGGAAGAAGAGGAGATGGCCCCGCCACCGGTTTTCGCGTAAGTGGAAAGTGTACGATGCCTCACTTCAAACACAAAATAACTAATGACAAACTTTTTTCAGTTTTACTTTTCTGATATACAATTGCGTGCAAAAGTATTGTGCCAAACCTATTTTATCTCTTTTACCTTTACTTATACCCATATTCATAAACACTCGTAAAATTTTAAACAAACAATTTTTATCCGGTAAAATCAGTCAACACTGTCAGAAAAATCGAAATGTAATTTGTCAAGTTTGTTTCTATTTGTCAAAAATTATAACGAACCGTTTTGAAACTTTACGATTGTTTATGAATATGGACATTAGTAAAAGAAATAAAAAGGCGAGACTAAATGCTGCAAAACTATTAAATATGGAGTACAAAATCACAAGTCAAATATATTTTATACAGTGTGTCCCCTTTAGAACTGCCACCATTGGGATCTCGAGAACTATAAGAGATACGATGTCGATTAAATGGAACTTTTTGTGCGCCTTTAAGAAGCAATCTCAGATATGCTTTTGTTTTTCCAAAAATTCTCATAGGGCACTAGATAATGACGAAAAACTGAATATTGTTGATTTTTTCTTTTTCAAATAACTTCTAAATTATTAGTTATTGAGAAAAACGTTTCAAATATAAATATTAACTAACCAGTGGCGTCGAAATAAATTTTTATATCCGTAAATTTTCGAGATATAACACAAACATATTTTTTTTAAATGGAACCTGTATCTGATTTCAATCTCAAAAAAAATCAGTATTTTTTTCTCTTTTCAATGATGTAAGGGTTATGTTTTATATTTGTTTTGCTCCTAAAATTTCTCTTTATTTTCCTGAACTTTCTTATTATTTCCCAAAAAAACATTATTATTTTTATTAATTATATTGTATTTGATCGATATAATTTATTTTATGCCTTTATTACTTAATATTTTCATTCTAAACTCATAATTACAAATTACATTATAATGTGCCAAGGGCGACCAGATGCAAAATATACGAGTTTTGAGCAAAATTTTCTAACGGAATAAATTATTTAAATACAAGGAGTATTTCTAAATAGAAATCTACCAATATTTTCAAGTAATTGTAAATTTAATACAAAATAAAGGAAAAATAATAATTTTGAAGGCAAAATATAAAACATAATAATCCTTACATCATTGAAAAGAGAAAAAAATAATATTTTTTTGAGACTAAAATCAAATATGGGTTCCATTTAAAAAAATATAAGTTTGTATTATATCTCGAAAATTTACAGATATAAAAAAAATATTTCTTAGGCTACTGGTTAGTTAATAAAAATATCTATCTTTTATATTTGAAACGTTTTTCTCAATTAATAATAGTTTAGAAGTTATTTGAAAAAGAAAAATTCAACAATATTCAGTTTTTCGTCATTATCTAGTGCACTATGAGAATTTTTGGAAAAACAAAAGCATATCTGAGATGGCTTCTTAAAGGCGCACAAAAAGATCCACTTAACTGACATCGTATCTCTTATAGTTCTCGAGATCCCAATGGTGGCAGTTCTAAATGGGACACACTGTATACTAGCGTTTTATATCAACAACTTTTTGATTGTCACTTTCGTTGCTTAAAAGTAACATTTATAAGCACTAGTGCTTAAAAGTAATATTTCGCAGCTTAAAAGTATTTCATTTAGCAACGAATAGATGAACCTGACGTCTGCCTACTTTTTAATTTTGAAAAATTCAAAATGTTATTTGAGAATAAATGATCTGTTTTAAAACGCTATTATAAAAAAATCTTGTATGTAATACATTGTGGAATGAGTGTTTTAGGCACTTGATGTGTTGTACAAATTTCATGCCGCGTGTCTAAAAGACTATCATTTCGCAACTTATTACATATATTGCTTTTTGCACAACTCAAACTATTTTTTCGTATTTTGTACAGTAACAGCCCGATTCACAAAAAAGTTTAAGCTAATCCTCATTTTTGGGTTAGCGAATTCTACTCTAAATTTTGACAATTTATATCTTAAAATATAGGCTAATCTATTTCTAGTATCTTCCTTTATTGATAATATCATAAAAATTCAATTTTAAATACCGGAATAGAATAGAATTCACTAATCCAAAAATGAGGATTAGCTTAAACTTTTTTGTAAATCGGGCTGTAAGGTACTATTTTAATAAACTCAAAATTGTACAGTAATGGGTTACGTTACAATATAGCAACTTTTACTGCACAGCAACGGTTTTTGCCATTAAAATACATTTTGACACAAAGAATTGTTTATTTTTATTTTTTATTGTTTATCTTCTTAATCATTTTCCATGATCTTTTCATCGTCTAGATCCATCGTTTTATAAATAGATCTTCAAAAATTAATTTGTTTGTAAGGTACAAAAAATAACTATCGAATTACTTTGTTACTGAAAATCAGACTACTATGTTTTTTAAAATGATTTTAATTCAGATTATTATGGCGCAAAAAAATTAAATTTTAATACTGTACTCGTGTGGCATTTAGTCTTTACAATATTTGATGTGGTTTGGCTCAAAACTTTTGCTTGCAACTAAAGTTTCGGCCAAAAATAATATTTTGTGTTTGAAACGTGGCGTTGTACTTGTTGCTTGTTCAATTTTATTTTCTTGTTTTATTTCATTTGATTTTTGACCATTTAGTAGCCCGTCTATTTCGGAAATCCCTCAAACAATAAAAGAGGAACCGGCAAACGCAAACGAGACGGTAGTTTTGGATAATAATATGAACCCAATGCAAGAAGAGACAATACCGATTAAAAGCGAACCAAATTCCGAGCTGTCAGTAATATTTTTCATTATATTCGTTGTCTTAATCTGGGTTGTATTTTGGGTAGTACTTTAAAACGGGAGTAAATCAATAAATATTGGGTATAGTAGAGCTAAATTATTTACAGACAGAAATGTATTTGAAATTGCACAGTATTTATTAAAACTTGGTCAAACAGCAGATTTGTGTAATTTGTTTGTCGTAGTTAGCATGAAATTTGTAAGTTGTATTGTTCACGTAAATTAACAATTTATATTTTGGGCGCATGAAAATTTGCATGAAATTCTATCCCAATTTTTTTTTGTGTTTTGGGGAAGATTTCAGCGAAAATTTATCAATTTTTTTTAATGTTTTTGACTATTTAGTCGTAGGGAATCACCGCCCCGACCCGTTTCTGGGCCATTTGGATTGGACAGCAACCTTTTACAGCAACTAGAAAAAACACCAGCTAGGGTTCGAATCCCGCAAGTACTTGAAATGGATCTGGACTTCTTAGATGATCCAGTTCCACGGCTTTCCGAAATTTATAAGTAAGTTATTGTACAATTTTTGAACTCAATATAAACATTGGAATACGCTAAAATGTTGAAAGAAGATCTATCTTTGTTTAAACTTTCAGAAATTTATTCAGAACTGTCTAAATGCTTAAAATTTATTTAAAATTGCACTTCACAAAATGTATAAAATTTATTCAGAATTGTATAAAGAGGTCTTAAATTATTCCCAGATATTTGAAATTTATTTAGAATTATCTGAAAAAAACTTCAACACGTCAGAAAATATTTAAAATTTAAGCAGAACTTTCCAAACTTCAATTTAATCTCTGCCCATGATCATTTTTATTGATTTTCACATATACCTATTAACTAATATATTGCTAATGCTCGTATCCTTCCCATAAGAGTAGGTGAAGGAAACACTGTGAAATGGAAATATTATTTCTGCATAAGTCTATCTCTCACAAACACCCAACCGGCAATTATGCGCATGCTCGGAAATCTTGACTACTATTGGCTAACGCTGACAGCGTCGCTGGCTGGGCTGCATTCCAAAATCCACAATATTTTCAAATGTAGCTGCTCACGATTCTCAACATATGAAAGTAATTTGCCTTCTTGAGGAAGAAAACATGCTTTTGGTTGAAAATAAACATAAGTAAATACGTTGGCGTGTATTACGAGCATACTTTTATAATAAAAGCGATTTTATGGAGAGTACTTTCACATTATATTGAGGAGAGTGCTTCATAAAAGCGCTTTTATTACGGGCTTGACATTAATGTTGTACTTATAAGTAGTTTTGTTAGTTTTTTAAAATTATTTTTAATTTAGTTTCAATTTTTTACTTCAATAAAACTCTCATTCGCTCCAAAACACAACACATCGTACTCTACGCCAAAACTAGGTATTCTTGACTTTGGAACGCTGCCCTGGTGATGCAGCGAGCACATGTTTGATTTCATTTCTGTTTGTAGTTGCACTTCGAAAGTATTTGCTTTGTGTTTCATACAGTAATTTATTGTCACCTAAATAAATTAATCCTGGCCAGATTGTATTCCTATTATTTTTACAGTACAACAAAGTAAATTATTTTATTCAAATTTAGCACTAGAATATGTCAATGTTTTTTATTATTACTAATATTTATATTCAAGAATTTACATACAAAATAAATAGTAGGTACATTGTTTAATTTCTCAAATTTAAATTTAAAATTTCTCGCGCTAGCCGTTAATAAACAGAACTCTACGATTCGCAAAAAGTGATCATGATTTCCTCGTTAGCCAATAGTAGTCGCGGTTTCCAAGCATGCGCATAATTCGCGGTTGGGTGTATGTGTGAGATAGACTTATGCAGAAATGATATTTCCATTTCACAGTGTTTCCTTCAAGAAAAGCAAAGGATCCGCAATATATTAGTTAATAGGTATATGGATTTTCAGATGGCAGTCGATTTTAGTTTAAATATTTGAATACAGTTGTCAGCACCTGTTAAATCCTCCCACGCAATTCTTAACATTCTTTATTTATTCCAGTGCAGACGCCTTGTTTAAGGGGCCTGATTTTAATACGCCCCTTTTTATCTATATAGTTTATACATAACAAAAAATTTGTTGAGACGTGCATGAAACAGCAATCATCGAAAAATCAATAATAATGATCATGCGCAGTAGATCACGAAAATTGCGATATTTTATAGCTGAAAGTATTTGCAATGTTCCCAAATTTAATTCAAACTGTCTGAAACTGTTTTAAATTGTTTCCGAATATGAAAAAGTCTTAAATATTCCAATGTTTATATTGAATTCATTAATTGCTACACAATATATTATCTATTTGGTTTTGGGTCTGTAGTTAATTGTATAAAAACTCTTGATTTTTTTTTGCTTTAAAGGAAAGGAATTGATTCAGAGATTCTTAGGCCAGTCGAGCCCTATTTACGGTAGAGATATATTAGTTAGTTGCTTACTAATTATGCACTAAATTGGTGTTTTTATTTTTACAAAAATCATTTAACAAATCATCAATAATTTAATTCATTTCATGCCAGATATCACGATAAATTGACAAATTCTAACAAAATTGTGTGTCTACCTTTTCCATTTGTATTTCAGAAATGGTCATTTTTAATTCAGAAAACGTCATTTGTAATTCAGAATAATCAATTTAATTTCAGAAAGCGTCATTTGAAATTCAGAATAATCAGTTTAATTTCAGAAAGCGTCAAATGTAAATCAGAATAGTCAATTTAATTTCAGAAAGCGTCATTTGTAATTCATAAATCGTCATATGTAATTCAGAATACGTCAATTGTAATTCAGAAAGCGTCATTTGTAATTCAGAACGTTATACGTATTGCGAAACAAGTTAGCTTTGATTTTCTGTAACGTTTTCATAAGTTATTCAGAATGTTATAATTATGTTATTTGCTGTGATTCTTAATACTGCAACAAACGGTTGCGCACCTACATACCTCTTCTTTCGATGCTATTTATTTCATTTGTATTATTGTACAATTGTCATACAATACTGGATTGATAATTTTGCATCTTGATTGCTGCAATATAATTTTATTAAAAATCACTTTTTATTTAACTTTAATATTATTAACTGTAATTTCTTTTTCCCCGTATATGAATTTCTGCTTATGATAAATAATTCAACAATTACAAATTATAACTTCTAAAATCGGTCATTTAAATCAAGGCTAACACGTATTTCAGTTCCTTTGTTCTGAATTACAAATGATGCAATCTGAATTACAATTTTCTTTTTCTGTAATTCAATTGACGCTTTCTGAATTATATTTGATATATTCTGAAATTCAAATGATACTTTCTGAATTACATTTGACGCTTTCTGAAATTAAATTGAATATTCTGAATTACAAATGACGTTTTCTGAAATTAAATTGACTATTCTGAATTACAAATGATGTTTTCTGAAATTAAATTGATTATTCTGAATTACATTTGACGAGTTCTGAAATTAAATTGATTATTCTGAATTACAAATGACGCTTTCTGAAATACAAGTGGAGAAGGTGTAGATTTTAAAACGCGGTGTTTAAATACTATAACTGACTTTTTACCGTGAAAAGAAATGTTTACATCATTCAATTTTGCTTATTTTGCCTTTTTAAAAGTATTGATTAGTCATTTTCATTGTTGTAATCAATTATTATAATCAATTTTATGTGCAATTAAACATTTTTATTGTTGTAATCAACCAATGTCAACAAAATTATAGTATTTAAACACCGTGTTGTAAACGTTTTGAAATATTCCTATTTGTTTTGTGAAATTGCAATTTTAGGAACCCTCAGGCCCCCGCAAAAAGAGTGTCGTCTTTAACACCGCTCCAACAATTTGCAGCCCCTCGTTCAATGACCAGTTTGGTGACAAACCCTCGCGTAGGACAAGAACTTCTTTTAGAAAAAACTATAAATCAAATAGCAAGCCCGGACCTTAAAGTTGCACTCGTTGCCATCAAACAAATGGAAGAAATATTTCAAACCAACAAAATAAACATGATGAGCGCTTTTGAAGATCAATTCATGATTGCGTTAACTGTTCAATTAAAATTGCTACATTCGCAAAATATTGAGAATGAAGAAGTTTTAAAGACTTATAGAAGTTTGTTGACAGTTTTGTCCACAGTAAGTTGAAAAATTGGATTGATTTGTATATATTATGATATACTTTTTGTGTTTTTAGTTTAACGACAGTAAAATTCTGGGCAAACAAGTATCTAGAGATGTATTGAAAGATATCTTGCATCAATTGATAAATTTGTTAATTGATACTAAGCTAGAACGTATACAAAATAACGACGCATATAATCGAGTTATTAATTTGCAATGTTGTAAAATTATTGAGAAATCTGACCATACCAGTATTATATGGTAAGTTATGCACAAACAACTTTGAAAATATATTCGTAAATGCTGTTATTAATCCTTTTAAAAAAATATAGTTCGTTGCTATGCACGTAAATAACATATACGGTTCGCACAAATAATAGTCTAATAAAAATGATTATATTTGTAATTTAATCAATCATATTTACAGCCCTTTTGTATACAGGGTGTTTCAATACATGTGTCGGAAAATAAATGGTGGGATTGATTGGCTAATTATAAGAAAAAAAGTTCCCATTAACATGGTTCCGCAAACGCACCGTTTTCGAGATACAGGCTGTAAAAAAAATTATTTTTATTTTATTTTTTGACGATATCTCAAAACTCAGCTTTTGTACACATCTTAGCATTAATATTAGCTACTTTTTAAGAGCTTATTCAATTTTTTTCATGTGCCATTGACGGAGATTTTAGGGTTGCGTGAGATTTTTATGGCCCTAATTTCTATGACACTTGGGAAATAGGCATTCTGAAAGCACATTGTGAACCACCAATATTTTCTACACAAAAAAGGTACTCCTAGTCAAAAGCTCTAACGTAAACCGTTTTAGAGAAATACGGCATTTTATGATGGAAAACATGAAAAAAAGTAGCAACATGTTTTGTTGTTGATAAAAACATTTGTTTTTGATCTAGTCGTCTGCGTTCATGCATTTGTTTTGACATTAAAATTATTGTAAATAAAGGAATTTCTGGATATCAGCCACTAAAATTTATTCAGTCTCGACCGTTTCGACCCCACATGGGTCTTCTTCAGGAGATGAACCTTGTAAACCAGTAGCAATACATGTGGTGTGTAATATAGTTTAAAAAATAAATTAATTAATTAATAAATAACATGGAAATTCATAGAATTAAAATTGTTAAACATAATATTTAACACAGTCGTCAATATAAAATAATACATATAAAAAATATGCTAGTCTAACATATAAAAAATGAAAATATAAAAAATATATGAAATTAGGTGTGCCACACCCTAACGGACACCTTAGACTGATGTTATTATGTATAAATACGTTTATGAATGTGGCTGAGGTGGCAGAAGTGTGCATGGATAGGAATGTGTGGCTAAGGATGATTGTTCCGTAACTATTATTGTGGTCCGGATGCGGTTATTCGCTACCGAAAATCAATCACTTTAATATGTTCTTTGTATGAATGTTATGATGATTTTGGACAAGGCGAAAGAAGAATGTTTTTAAAGAGTTAAGTGATTCAGCTGAGCTCTTATTCTTATCCCTTTTCTTGTTGTCAATATTGTTTTCGGGTTTTTGCTAACCCACTAAGTGGGAAACGCGTAATTTTATGTATGTATGTATGTATGTATGAATCGTTAGATTACGAAACCATAATAAATAAATTTGCTGCACACAAAATGAGAAAAATTCCACTTTAATATTTTAGTTTTTATTTATCTATTTCTCTTGATTATTCATATGTTGTGATTTATTTATCAAGTTCTTATTTTATATACATGCTAATTTATTTGTAATTATTTATTTATCACACTACTACCTATGTAATATTCTTTGTATTGTTTATTATCAAAAAGTTTGATTTTTCAAATATATTTTTTTGAGGAGGTCTCAAAATTTAGTTGCGCCTAGGGGCCTCAATGTAATTAATCCGCCACTGAATAAATCTATTTTTTTAGAAATACCGATCTTTCAGAATCTAAAAGATCGATATCTTTTAGAAAAATCTATTTTCAAGATTCTGCATAAATGATTTTTACTTGATCGATCTTTTTGAAAATATCGATTTTTCAATTGATCTGAAAATTACCTGAAATGGTAAAATTCCGAAAATTTTATTATAATCTCTTGTTCAAGTCATAAATTAAAATTATCAGTTGTCAAATATACACTTAAAAATAACAATAAAAAAGCAATTTTACGATGTAATTAATGTGTCGCAATTTTTTGTAGTGCATTAATCAAACTTCTTCATGATTGCGTCTCATCCCCATGTTCTCCTCGTTTGCTGGAGCTAGTAATGAAATGTTTATGGCGTATCATCAAATTATTACCGACATGGGCAGACGAATTAGATTACGACACAATTTTACTAGAAATCCATATTTTCTTCAAAGATTTCCCAACATCTTGGTGGAAACAAAAACCCAGTGACACCCCTTCACGTACCATCAAAACTTTAGTTCATTCCATGGCGAAAGTCAAAGGAAATACTTTAATCACACATTTAACTAAAATACAAAACCCTAACGAGAGTGAACTCCAAGCTTATCTACTGAAAATCCTGAAAACTTTAAAACTAGAAGAAGTGAAACAAATTCCTTTGAAGAAAGATATTAAACGGCCTATCAGCAGAACTCATCACAACATGCTGACTGAAATATTTCAGAAAATCGGTTCTAAAGAAGATACGAAAGAGGGACTGACTTTGTTGTATGATTTTAAAATACAACATCCTGAAACTGATGTGCAGCCGTACTTGGAACGTTCAAGTCAGTTTTTTCAAGAATATATTGAAAAGGGATTAAAAGATATCGAAATGTCCAGGAAAAGGGCGCAAAGTGAACAAGCTACGAACTATGCGCCCAACAATTCGTCTACGCAGTCTTTCGAAAGCGGTATGGATTTTTCTTACAGTTTTATGATGTAATTCTGTTCAAAACTGTAAGTCACACAGATGTGTAAATCTGTAATAATGATTAAACCGCAACGAAAGCTGCCATTTTCATCAACAATTATTGTCAGTTTTTAAAGATTTACAGATCTGTAAGACTTACAGTTTTGAATAGAATACGGTCGTTTTAATTGTTACACCACGCAATTTTAAGAATTTTAATGTTATTTACTAATAAAAAATGCATGATTTTTTGTGTTGCATGAACTAACAAAATGGCATATCATTATTTTTTATTTACTTTATTTCCTAGACGTTTCGATATCTTTTAATTTAAATACAAAATGATATAAAATTTATTCAGAATTGCTAAAAACTATTTTAAATACTTTATAACCAGTGGCACTGGCTTGGGGCGCCTGGCTTTTTGGGGCGCCCAAAAAATATAAAAACAAAGACAAATATATAAATAAACAAAAATAATATTTTTACCTTCCGTCACCTTTAGGTAAGGAAGGTATTGTTGTTCAAATACTCTAAAAATGCGTACACTTAACTTAACATTCTCTTTACATTCAAATAATATTACTACCAAGTTTATATCTCTACCCATTTTTGAATTATTGCCCCAAAAGTCAATATACCCCACATTTAGATAAAAACTTCTAAATTTTCAAAAATCTATTTTTTATGTATCTAGATACTTCTCAATGCGCTGATTCCAAATTTTGAAACCGCAGGTCGATATCTCGTTTCGTTCTCGAGATATTTAGATTTAAAGTTTTGCTCAAAACTGCCCATTTTTGGGTATTAACCCAAAAATGGGTCGAGATATGAATTTGGCGACATCACCATTCGATTCTACGGACAAAAATACATAAGTATAGCAATTTTCATAATTTTTATCCAACCGGTTCATCTTTTATGAATAAAAGCTTGACAACCTCTGAAAATGGCCAAAATCTGAAAAAATCTTAAGGGGTACCCCTTACGATTTTTGCGATTTTTGGCCATTTTCAGTTATTTTGCTTTAGAGATTGTATGCGGTGTTCAAAATTTCTGAAAATTGGTGTACTTATGTAATTTTGCCCGTGGAATCGAATGGTGTTGTCGCCAAATTCACATCTCGACCCATTTTTGGGTTAATACCCAAAAATGGGCAGTTTTGAGCAAAACTTTAAATCTAAATATCTCGAGAACGAAAAGAGATATCGACATGCGGTTTCAAAATTTGGAATCAGCGCATTGAGAAGTATCTAGATACATAAAAATTAGATTTTTGAAAATTTTGAAGTTTTTATCTAAATGTGGGGTATATTGACTTTTGGGGTAATAATTCAAAAATGGGTAGAGATATAAACTTGGTAGTAATATTATTTGATTGTAAAGAGAATGTTACGTGTACGCATTTTTAGAGTATGTATTTATATACATAATGTATATTCATGTGATAATTTTATTGGATTTATATAATAATTTTTGTAACAGGTGGTGGTGCTCTAATCTAATTTGGCTCAGGGCGCCTATATATCTTGAGCCGGCTCTGCTCGTAACTATTTAAAATTTATTCAGAATTGCTAAAAACTATTTAAATACTTCGTAACTGTCGACAAGTTATTGAGAATTACCGGAAACTATTCTAAATATTGTTCCATTGTCTAAAAGTTATTTAGAATTGTTGAAAACTATTTTAAATACTTTTCAATTATCTAAAAATTATTCAAAAATCACGGATACCATTCTAAAAGTTACTCAAAATTGCCAGACATTATTGAAAATACTTCTCAACAGTCTGAAAGGAAACTATTTTAAATACTTTGTAATTGAAACTAATCTTACAGTAAATTTTGTTGAAAAACAAACTATTTTGTTGTATATTTTAGAAAGTAACCAACCAAACCAAGCGGGGGACGCGAAAGCATCTCCCGATTATTGGATGAACCGTTTAAAAATGTGGCAAAACGTCATCAGCAGTTCGTCTTCGACCGTCGACAATAAAGTGAGTGATATGAATGAGAATTTGAGTCCGCAGAAGAGTTTGGGAAGCAACATGGCAGACCAGGACGTAAGTAAATGAAAAAATGTGAATTGAATTTAATAAATAAACCGAGTATTGTTTCTAGTTTGATAACGTAATGAAACAGGCCGAAGAATTGCGCAAGAAAACAGAATTACTAAAGCAAAACATGTAATTTAAGCTTGAGTATTTATTGCGTTTTGTAGCATGAAGTTTTATACGAGGCGAGACAGTTTTATCGTTTATTATTTATACATTTCTCATTTACTTTTTATCATTATGTCTGCAAAGACTGAATTTTTGGTTTACCAGTGCTAATATTTTACGCATTTAATCTATTCTTTCTTTATCAAATCCATTTTGTTGTAAGATTTATTTTTACATAATCATCGACTAATTTATATATCGAATTAATTTATTGCAATATTTTTTTATTTCGGTCTGAAGAGGAGTGCGTAGTGTATTTTTTATCCCTTTTAATGTAGATGTTGAGCGTATATGTTGTACATTATGAATAAATAAAACCCAAAAATCTAATTTGTCTAAGCAAATCGACTTACGTTTTTTTAAAAAAATTACAATAAGTTTGGCTTTGTTTACATGCCCCTAAGGCTGTGTCTGATGTCGCATTTTGTCATTTAGTATTTAGATAAGGACATGAATACAACTCCGAATGACACACTAATGATATGCGTTGGTTTGTATGGCAACACTTTAGAACAACAAAAATAAATTATACATTTCAATTTAATTTAATGTTTCAGATGAAATAATTAAAAGATAAAAAGCTATTCTTTGACAGTAAATTTGATGTTTTGTATATTTTAACTTCATAGTTTTATTTAATAAAACAGTTTATATAAAAGTTTATTTGGACTAGAAAAAAACAATTTAAAGTATTGTGTATTCGAAACGTTGCCGAAATTGCGACGTATCCGGATACAAGCCAATGAAAAACTAGTTGCGCCTTAGATCTTTCATGATATTGTAATAAAATTAAAAAATTTGGTTATGTTTAGGAGCAATCCATGTTTGTAACGTTTATGATTCTATAATCTACATTTCTACTACGCGTTTGACGTTTAAAATGGCAACAAACGCCACGGAACATACTGTTACCTTATTGGCTTGTACCCGTTGACGTCAGTAGACAAGGGGTGAAGCGGTGCATTTCTGCTGCTTTCCCGAAAATATCATTTTTACCTCCCGCTACCCTTGGTAAGGTATAGGGATCGTGTTAAAAATCACATATCGAGATTTTAGTAAATGACCATGTTTTAAGGTCCCTAGAATCCAATTTTAACATGTGTGTGTGTATGTATGTATGTGTAGGGATTTTGTCTTCGCTCTAACTCAAATACTATCATTCAGAAAATTTTGAAACCTTGTCTTTATACCCTATTCTAATACGAAAAGAAGCCATTAGATTTTGGTGTAAATCGGATAACCGGAAATGGCACTTTACCTCATAATGGTTTTTCTTCAAAAAATACGATTAAATGCCATTTTTTCGCATTTTATGTCTCATGAATATTAAAGATTATTGAATACATTAATACTTTTTCTATATGTTTTACAGATAAATTTAAAAATATTTTTTTTTTATTAGTCGCGAAGCTTAAGAAAAACACAATTCCTTTGTTACACAGTTCATATTTCAAATGAATTAATAATAGTGACATTTTAAAAAGAAAATAGTAAATAAAGCAATAGTTTTCTGCAATGGAACTGTTTGCAGCGTTAGTAAATACGTAGGTATGTATTTAAATTAATAAAAATTAAATAATGGGAGGTTTTGTGTTGGCCACATCAGATTTTTAATAATTATTTTCTTTTTTTAGAGATTAATTTGAATAAAAATAAAAAATACGGGGTAAATATTTTTTAGTTCTATCAAATAATGCGAAGGACAAATAATCGTGTAATACCTCATTATACTTACCGTCAAATAAATATGGACTGGAGATTTCTACACTGTTGCCAATTCATGTTGAAAATGCTAAGTTAATAAGAAGCGACAACACCGCATGGCAAGGGACAGGGTTGGAGAAGGGAAAAAGTTGAGCATCAGTCCATATTTATTTGACGGCAAAACTAAAATGTAATTCCCAAAATCCTAAATAATCACTAGATTTAGGGCATATAAATTTAGGATTTAGATATTAGGGTGATAAAAGTGTAACATCGGACACAGCCTAAGTACTAAACCGCTCCACGGGAAAAATTGTATCTATGTGTATAAAGAATTTCTCAACGCCCGTTATATGTTTTTAACCATGCCCAAGTGGCAGATGAAAATATGCGAAATGAGCAGATTTGAAAATTAAATTTAAAGTAATTGTATGATTTTAACCGTTTGTAACTCGACATCCGTTCATTGGAAAAATTCTTGAGGTATATGAAACGAAAGAAAATTGCATACCGACTTCAATTTTTCAACGCTCATTATTGTATCTTTAACCGTGTTGGAGTGACAGTTAAAAATATGCAAAATGAGCCGATTAAAAAAACTAAATTTGAAAGAAATTTTATTTAAATTAAAATGATAAAGAATTGCACGTAGAATACAAATTTTCAACACGCGTTATTGTATCTAACCGAATCCGACAATGGGGTATTCCACTCAATTTTTTTTATTATTTTAAATAAAACTTCATTCAGTTTTGAAGCAATTCATAGTATTAAAAAATCTTAATTGTTCCTAGTTTAACAGTATTTTATTTTCGGGAAATCAGTGTAACGTCACATTTCCTCTATACTTGTCTTTCTCACACACACTGCTTTGAGTACGCTGCGAGAGAAAGATAACTATTGTATGACGTCAATTTTCCCTTTTAGCAAATATGAAATATCTCGTAAAGTAATTATTTAAAAAATGTTTTCATTGTTTTAACTATTATTTATTGAGCCATACTTTATGTTAAATTGAAATTTTTTAAATTTTTTTGTTATGGTAGAATACCCCATTAGAAATTATTTTAAATTTTTAAGCAAAATAGAAATGACTCGTGTGATGCATTCTTCACTTTTGAGAGCCTGAAATGTACGAAATCTGCAACTAAAAGTAAATCGACACTCTCAAAAAATAATAATCCATAATTATTTTATAAAACAACAATACAGGTACGTATAAAAAACTTATTTAACTTAACTACAATCATCTTCATCTATACAAGCATCAAATTCCGGCAGTAAATTTCTCTTACAGGGCATATTATCACCATAAACAATAGATTTAATGCTAAAGTCTATTGGGTTCGTCAGACTTCCAACATATCCGACTTTCAAAGTACACGGACGCTCCCATCTTGTTTCAGCTACCCCGCGTTTAGAACAAGGTCGACAAAGTTCTATAGCACCTGTAGTTTCAAAGAAAAAAGTAGTACGGTCTTCGATATCTTCAGAGCGGCAACGAAGAGGAAGATTGTCGATATTTGGTCCATCACCGCAGGCGAATTCATCAATATCAATTGTTGATGTATTTGAATCAGGCGTGGATTTTATTTGGTTTTTACATTTTGTCCGTCGAATAGGAATACTATAAATGATTTTATGTAAAACAATAAAAGAACTACCTACATCCATTTTTTACCTGTCTGCGAGTGTGGAGTTTCCCGGGTTTTTAACTCCTAAGATGTGTTTAGCACCTTGCATGTCGGTTTTTATAAAATGTAAGATTTTATACGGACCTTTGAACGAACGGCCAAACCAATGAAATGTAGTATTGTCTGATAGATAGTGAACAAAAGTATTTGGATAATTCTCTATCATATCAACGTACCATTCAATAAACTCGTCTGGATCTAAAGAATTTTCCATTTTTGTGCGTTTGATTACTCTGAAATAAACAACACTGGTTGCTATGCACATTTCAACTGTTAAACAATAAGACGAATAATTTTTGAATATTTTAATTGTAAAAGATACAAAAATATACAATCAACAATAACTATTTTTTAGTTTGGGAATTTTCTTCAATAGATGTTTTGTATTTTTCGTATTTGTATTCTCTCGCAATGTTTTTAAAGTGTTCCGAATATTTTAACATGTTCCTATTAATTTGTTCAATTGTATTATGAATTTCTATGATTTTATCAATAGGATTACTACCTAAATTGGCAAAAAAATGTACGTTATAATAATATGTAACATATTTCAATGGTACTTACTTAAATTGTCATTCACTTTAGTTTGAAACTGCCTATCGCGCTTTCTTTCTATTAGCTTCATTCTAAATAAATATAATGTAATATGCAAATATATTGCAAAATAAATACACAAGCGATTTTTTGAAAATATACGGTTAAGAAAAACGACGCTTGATTGACGCCAGGCCATACAACACAAGGGAAATTTATATTTTGACAGGTGTCATCTAAAATGTCAAACTCATACAAATAAATGTATTTTGCTCTAAATAAAGGTTGTATACTCTTGATTTTATGATTAAATGAAAGGTAAATCTTTAATAATGTATAATAAATAATTGTACAAATTTGGTAATAGTTGTCTCTTCTTCTATTTATCTATTTTTGACAGGTAAAGCACGTTGGTACTACGCGGTCAGTGTTTTGAGTGGGACTACAATTTTTAACCGTGTGTTTACAGCTGATTTAAACCTAAAATGAGGATGATTTTTATGTGATACTATCGCGAACACTTTAAAATTTACTTCATTACAATGTAGACTATGATTTACGATGGCGTTTTTGTAAATACAGTGCTTAGTTTTCGCAAATTTCAGTGAATATCTGTTTGATTACAGAATCGCCATTTGCAATAATTTTACTTACAAATCATGAATAGCAATTAAATTTTGTGTTGTTGCTGTGTTATAAATATGTAATATTATAATAGATTTGTTTTTAATTTATAAATTAGAGTATTGTTGTGTATGCGCGCCAATAAATAATGTTTAAAAAGTAAAGTAGAGCAGACTACTGCGCGGCTAAGGTAAGCCCAAAAAATGGTTAATATTTGCTTGTTTTTACAGTAAAAAATACACTTTTCCCTTTGTGTTACAGTACTTTAAACTAATATCTGAACATAATAATAAGAAATTAACTTTTAACAACATAAATAAATCATTTATTCCGCGAAATATCGATGAATTTGATATTGTTTACAATTGGATTTCGCATCCATTTTGTTCTTTTTCTTTCTGATTTTAAATGACTCTTTTTTGTAAAAATAAACAATATTAAGCGTCGATTTCCGCATTTTAGGATGGATTTATTGGAAGCCAATAAGATTGTCATTAAAACTGAGTCTGATGTCGAACAATCAGTTAATATCGATACAAATGTCGCTGTTCAACCGATCGAAGAAATGCTCGGTTCCGTTACCACATACAATAATGTTGATGATTTACATGGTAGCAACAAAAACTGCCAGCAACTTCGCACAAGTGCTCGAGTCTTCAAAAAAATGAAACTAGATAGTTCTTTAGCATTAACCACATCGCCTGTAATCGAGAAAGAGAAAAAAATCGTCACAGAAGTCACAACTCCAGAAGTGAAACCGAAAATTCGGAAACCATTTCGCCCCATTTGGTCGGTGGAAGATAAAGATATGTTCTTTGATGCCTTGAACGAACACGGCAAAGATTTCGACGCAATTCAACAACATTTATACAATAAGTTAAAGAAAAAAGGGCTTCCAGATTCACAAATTAAAACTAAGGAACAAATTAGACATTTCTTCAATCGTACCTGGCATAAAGTTTCAAAACATCTCAAATTTTCTGAGGATATCAAGAAAATAGCTCAAGAACTTTATGCGCTAATAAATTATGGAGAACTTCGCAAAAAAGTCGGATCTGTGAACGAAAAAATTTGTATGAAACTTAATGAATTAATATACAGGGGAACTGTTGTTATTAGAGTTAAAGGAAAGAATATCAGAGTTAAAACACCGATGTGCCGCGCTTTACGGAAACTCAATCAACTGGATGGTTAGTTAACTCACAAATTATTCTTAAATTTTAATAAAACTTGATTGATTTTTATAGAAAAACACGAAGATTTAAAACTTCCGACTCGTGTACAAGTAGAATTACGTCCCAAATCAATGGCAACTTGGTTAAATGTACAATTCATGTCTCAAAATCCACGAATTCGCTTAAATTTACCCTTACAAAAACGTTTAAGTGCGTTATTAACATTTATAAACGAAAAATGGAAATCCCATCTTACAAAAGTTGTACGTATTCCACCGAAGCCTCTGATATTCTAACGAGCCTCAAATATTCTACGCTTCCTCCAACTAAACGACCAAATCTAAATATCTTCTCTTCATATACAGGGTGTCTCTTAAATAGGGGGACATGGCTTAACCACAGATTCCTGAGGCTAAAATAAGACGATTTAACCAAACTTGCTTCTACCGGAAAGTGTACCATTTAGCCAGAAATCTGCTTCAAAGTTCTTCGAAAAAAAATTAATTTTGCTTATAATAATCGGACGCTTTATTCGATTTGGATGAAATTTGGTATGACAGTTTATATGGTTATAAGTCATCTTTTAAGGTGATACTTGTTATTATTAGTGAACCACTAGTGTATGAAACTTAGGTCTCCCAACATAAATTAGACCGTAACTTTATAATGGCAATGCCGAAAACGTGAAATTATTTTTCTTCAGAAAGATACATTCATTAGTAAACTTTTGTCTCTCTGTATAATTTGTGATATCTGTTACGGTTCACACAGAAAAAAATAAAATATGAGTGACTGCACTGCTAAATTTTTAAAATAAATTTAATCTAGCAGTCTATCCAAATGTCAAACAAGGAATTTTTAATGAAAAAATCATTTCACGTTTTCGGCATTGCCATTAAAAAGTTACGGTCTAATTAATGTTGGGAGACCTAAGTTTCATACACTAGTGGTTCACTAATAATAACAAGTATCACCTTAAAAGATAACTTATAACCATATAAATTGTCATACCAAATTTCATCCAAATCGAATAAAGCGTCCGATTATTATAAGCAAAATTAATTTTTTTTCGAAGAACTTTGAAGCAGATTTCTGGCTAAATGGTACACTTTCCGGTAGAAGCAAGTTTGGTTAAATCGTCTTATTTTAGCCTCAGGAATCTGTGGTTAAGCCATGTCCCCCTATTTAAGAGACATCCTGTATATTGATAGAGAATATTATTTTTATCTCTCGCTAAGAGAGGTATTGGATTCATGTTAAAAATCGCATATCCAGATTTTAGCGAATAAGCACGTTTTACGGTTCCTACAAAATAATTTTAACATTTTTACGAAGATATGTGTGTTTGTGTGTTTGGATGTTGGAGGAACGATTCCTCAAAAACTATAATTCATGGGAAGAGCTGAAAAGGTTTTGGTAACAATTTGGCAACCGGTAGTAGTAGTTACTTAAAAAAAATATTGTAAATATATTTTTTTGAAATTTTTTTATTATATCTTGTATACATTTAGAGATAAAGACACTATAATATATAGAATAACCAGCTAAACTATACTAAGAAAACCAGTTGACAAATTTAAATGTTTATAACATAATTTTTAAATGACATATCAGTGTCAAAAACGTCAAAAATCCATAGTTTTAGTGACATTTTGAAAGCTTTTTCTGGAAAGTACATTTAAACTTTCTTATTGCTTTATTAATTAAATATTTAAAATTATAGGTAAAATGCATATAACCATCAAAAATACCGCCAATCTTGTTAATGAATTGGAAGAATGTCTGACATTTAGGAACTTCCTCATGCAATGAAAAATAGATATAATTAGAATTATATGTGTGCAGAAGACATATTAAATAAATTTAAAAAAATAATATTGGGGTAAAGTTCTGTAATGTTTTTGCAATATAATACTTATATAACATAAAATAGAAATGGCGAGAGGTATTGTGCTATATTTGAAAAAACTATCGCCCATTAATCGCTGTAGTAAAGTTGGACCACTGTTGTACAATTCCAGGCTCGTTACAATATCGGAGGTTTCGATTCCGCCATTAAAACATTTTTTTTTTAAATAATATATTTGTCTTAGCATGAGCAGATTCACAGTTTTACAAACACAGACCCTTCGCCGTCGTGTGCGCAGGGCCCCAATTTGAGAGTGGCCCCAAGGCAAAACGCGGCAGTCGAATTGCCAACTTTTAATATTACAGAATATTTAACAAGTCACAGGATTTGTTTAAATGCTTATGAAGAAAGAATAGGTGTCAAAATTCCGGGTGAACAATTGTGGCAAGACATGTGCGCCAGTTTTAAAAGCACGGGGCGGAACACCTCCAAAAAAACCGCGGGGAAGAGACAGAGAAATGAAAGCACAGGTATGAAAAAAAAAAAAAAAAAATACAGGGTGTTAAAAAATAAGTGTCACAAATTATGAGGGCAATAGTACTGACCAAAAAAAGATTAATTAACATTGGTCCGATCTTCAACTGTTTTCGAGATAGAGAGATCATTTTGTATTAGAATCGAAGAAAAAGAGACAAAGAAAGTGACTGAACAAAATTTTGTCTATGTCAGTAAATAGACCATCAAAAAACAATAACATTTTGTATGAAACATTTTTTTTACTTTCTAATAGTTACGAAGTTATTTGAAAACTAAATATTGGCCAAGGTCGTCACAAAATTTGTTTTGGTACAATTCGATTTATTTTGAAAAACAAAAACACATCTAAAGTGACCTTTGAAAGGTAAACAAAAAAACTTATTTAATCAAAATCGTAACTCTTAACAGTTTTCGAGATAGCAGAGGTAAACTCCCAAAAAACTTATTTTTCACTGCCTTATACAGGATTAGTTAAAAGTATGGAGACGGCGATTTATTGTCGTTAATATTCATTTTAGGAAATTATGTTCAATACAAAAGTTTTTTAATAAATTTTGATCTACAATTGAGAATACTTGAATTTTTTTTTTCTTTAATTGTTTTTGAGTTACGCTTGTCTGCGTAATTTTTTTAAATGGGAATCTATTAGTTTTACTCTACCATTCGATAGAATGTTTTTTCCTCTTTACAACAGTATGTTTGTTTTTTTGTTTTTCAATTTATTTTAATAACATTTTTACAAGGAAAAACACCTGTTCAAGTATTTACGAATAGTAGGTACATCTAAGATAGACAAAAGCGAAGCGATAAACAAACTCGAGCGATGTAATTTAGTTAGTTATTAGTTTGTGACCGACAACTTTATTGGAAATAATTTTGTCTATCTTAGATGAACCTACTATTCGTAAATACTTGAACAGGTGTTTTTCCTTGTAAAAATGTTATTAAAATAAATTGAAAAACAAAAAAACAAACATACTGTTGTAAATAGAAAAAAACACTCTATCGAATGGTAGAGTAAAATTAATAGGTTCCCATTTAAAAAAATTATGCGGACAAGCGTAACTCAAAAACAATTGCAGAAAGATAAAATTCAAGTATTCTCAAATGTAGATCAAATTTTCTTTAAAAACTTTTGTATTGAACATAATTTCCTAAAATGAATATTAACGACAATAAATCGCCGTCTCCATACTTTTAACTAACCCTGTATTTTGGAAACTATTGAAGATCGGACCCATGTTGATTAAGCTTTTTTTACTCATTTTGGTCAATACTATATACCCTCATAATTTGTGACACTTATTTTTTAACACCCTGTATACAGATGTCTTAATAAGCTTGTTCACTATTGGTAACTTTTGTATTTGAAGAGATACGAGGTTGATTAAATGAACAAAATTGTGCCATTTTATATTAGAAAATTGATCAGGTAGACAAAATAAAAATTGTGTCAGCGGTTCCCATAATTTGGGATAAAATATATATTTTTTAAATGGAACCATATATTTTTTATTCTCTTATTGGAAAGAGTATTTTTTTCTCATTCCAATAAGGTAATGTTGTTTATGTACAATTTTTTCAAATAAACAAGTTATTTGCGGTTAAAAATTAAAATTTTGTAAACTGTTTTATTAGTTAATTTAGCCAAGTAAGCCATGGAAACAATTGATTCTTTGTTTGTTTGACGTTTAATAATTTCTCCCGTAAAGTTCTCTGTGTTTAATAAAGTTTAATAACTTTACAAATGAAGAAAAATTAGATATGATCTTGCTATATGGAAAGTTATATCTAGACACCAGTTACGTGGAACGGTCGACCCTTTTTCCAAAAGAGCTGAAATGTGTGAAATAGCTTTCACTTTGAATATTTTCTGTAATTGTTTTGTTATTACTGTAAAATAAATTAATAAAATAAAATTATAAAATACAATTGTTTCCATGGTTTACTTGACTAAATAAACTAATAAAAGATAATGAGGTCATGCACGACTTTTTTTTATAATTTTAATCGATGGAGTAGTGAAAAATAATAGACCCGTATTTTTTATTTTTTCTCAAATCGATCTTTAATCATGAAAAAATTGTAATTGAAAATGACATTCTTTAAAATGAGGCTGCTAGACCCCCGCTTCGTCCCTTGTCTAATGACGTCACAGAGTGAAAGGCACGACCATTTTGATTTTCACATTGTTTTAAACGTTAAAGTGACATTTAAAGATAACCTAAAATTTATTTCGTGCCAAAATAAAGAATAAAATAATATTCTGCAATATATTCAATGTCTCACATGCGTTTATAACCTTCTACCGTCTAATTCAAAGATTCAAAAGTGAAAAAACATCTGATGTAACGTAGATAATTTCACGCCAAATGAAAATTATATTTATAAAAATAAATAGATCGATATTATATTAATATATTATATCATATTCAGATATGTAATCCCTAATTTATAGTTTATATATATTTTTCTTTTAGAAATTATGTGTCCATATAAAATGTCTGTTTGAAATAAGTCTGAACTTGGTACGTAACGTTGTGACGCCAAACATGGCTGGTTTTTGCAACTTTTTAAAAATATCATACTTTAAAACGATTTTATACAACAAAAAATATAAATAAAAAATAATTTAATCGTACTGATCGATGAATTAGACTATCCTTTTTCGATTTAAACAGAAAAAAGGTGCAATTATTTTTTTTGCATGACCTCATTGTTATCTTTAAACGTAAATAACTCGTTTATTTGAAAAAATTATACAGAAACAACATTACCTTATTGGAAAGAAAAAAAAATACTCTTTTTAATAAGATAATAAAAAATATATAGTTCCATTTAAAAAATATATATTTTGTCCCAAATTTATATCGTCATCATTACCGATGTCTACATGTGTTGTAGATACTGGCACACCTAGAAATGGGTAATATGCCGTGATGATATATTTATTTATTTTATTTTTACAATTTTGCTCATTTAACCAACCTCGTATCTCTTCAAATAAAAAAGTTACCAATAGTGAGCAAGCTTATTAAGACACCTGTATATGTATTCAACTATTTGTACACTCCGTATTGTACTAATTTTTCAGGCGAAAAAACTCCGATAAAACCAAAAGAAAACTGTGATGAATATGACGACAATCCAACTACTGTGAGCGACGTAGTAGACACTGCCATTAACACAATTCTTTCATTACAAATGTCCGAACCTGATGAAGCAATTAAGGAAGAAAATAAACAACAAAACGGCAAAAATACGAAAGAACCGGTCAGTAAAGAAGAACAGATATGCAGAATAAGAAACGGCTGGACTGTCCAAGACTGCGGAACTCTTAGCGTCGGAGAAATGTACCTCATGGTAAGACACTTACCAAATTTTCATATTCAGATTAAT
Organism: Ophonus ardosiacus; assembly: GCA_943142095.1. NCBI lineage: Eukaryota > Metazoa > Arthropoda > Insecta > Coleoptera > Carabidae > Ophonus > Ophonus ardosiacus. Next base: position 51,799,014 of record OW964830.1, read on the forward strand.
TTAAATTGCTTTTAGTTTGGCCACGACTCCAAACTAGAACTAGAATACTCCTGGGATCCCCCCGAATTCAAATCAGAACCACAGGAAACTTTGTCGGCTACAAACGAACTGTCCGTAACTTTGAAAAACTTATTATCCTTAGCAAAGTTGCATTATAGAAAAGAAAGAATTCGTTGTCCTTGTGGACATATTTGTGGAGGTTCTAAAACAAATTCTGCCAGTAGAAATAAAAGCGTGGTTAGTAAGACTACGCAAAAAGAAAGCGAAAAGGCGCCGCCAAATTGTATGAGAAATGTGACGGTTAAATCGGAACCTATGTTCAGGAAACCGGTTATTTATCCTTCTAATGGAACAGGGACTGATTCCTTTAGGGCACAATTAGACGTAAGTATCAATAAATTAGTTAATAGTTAATAATTTTCATATTTATTAATGAGGTTATGCAAAAAAAATCTGTTGTGGCCAGCACAAAACCTTCCGTCAATTCGATGTATTTTGTATATATCCTATACCAAAAGTTTCTTGAAAAAGATTCTGTATATCCTATAAAATTGTAACACAAACACACTATTTTTTACAAATTCTATACCGAAAGTTCCTTTCCCTATTTTATTAGGGGTCGCTGTTTCTTACTCTTCTCTTTTAATCATTCCTGTCCAACGCAACTTTTTCACACAATTCTTCCTCTCTCATATCTTCTGCTACACAGTCCTTCCATCTTCTTCTCTTTGGAGAGACACTCTATCACATTCACATATAACTTTCTATTTGACACTGACATCTGTCAATTAAATTTTTCTGAATATATTTGTTGTTTCCATAATTTTAACAAAGCTGACTAATTTTTGAAAGTTAATCTCTCTTAATGTCTCTATAACTCTTATATCTATTGAATATGAACGAAACTGTATAATCAAACCGTATAGAGAATAAGATATTCTTTCAAATTGATAATCACAAAATGTCGAAAAATAATATTTAACTGCGTTTTTTTAAGAAAAACTGTTATAAACTTCAAATAAGGGTACTTCCTGTGGATCAATTATAACCAAAATCTAATCAGCTCTTCATATGGATGTGAAGAAGAGGAATACGAAAGAATTATAATTTTTAGAATTGTAGTATTGGAATTATCGTCGGAGAAAAATTTGTCACACACGGACACACATACACACACACACACACACACATACATACATACATACATACATACAGACATCATCTTAAAAATAGTAAATTCGTATTGTAGGGACCCTAAAACGTGCTTATTCATTAAAAACTCACCACCGAATTTTTTGACCAAAGACAATACCTTCCTTACCTAAAGGTGACGGAAGGTAAAAATAATTGTATCTTTTTACCGCCCGTAAGGGAGGTAATGTTTTCGGTCCAAAAATTCGATAGTGAGTTTTCAGTGAATAAGCACGAATTAGGAACCCCACAACACGTTTTTGCTACATTTATGACTATTTTTTCGTTCACGATAACTCATATCAAACTTCCAAAAATCTCTATATTTCATGTTTAAGCTTTCTGTATTCATATACAGTCCGATTCACAAAAAAGTTTAAGCTAATCCTCATTTTTGGATTACCGAATTATACTCTAATTTTGACAGTTTATATCTTAAAATCATATACCTATTAACCAATATATTGCGGATCCTTTGCTTTTCTTGAAGGTAACACTGTGAAATGGAAATATCATTTCTGTATAAGTCTATTTCACACAAACACCCAACCGCGAATTATGCGCATGCTTGGAAACCGCGACTACTATTGGCTAACGACGAAATCAAACTTTTTGCGAATCACAGAGTTCTGTTTATTAACGACTAGCGCGAGAAATTTTTAATTTAAATTTGAGAAATTAAGCAATGTACCTACTATTTATTTTGTATGTAAATTCTTGAATATAAATATTAGCAATAATAAAAAACATTAACATATTCTAGTGCTAAATTTGAATTAAATAATTTACTTTGTTGTACTGTAAAAATAATAGGAATACAGTCTGGTCAGGATTAATTTATTTAGGTGACAATAAATTACTGTATGAAACACAAAGTAAATGCTTTCGAAGTGCAACTACAAACAGAAATGAAATCAAACATGTGCTCGCTGCATCACCAGGGCAGCGTTCCAAAACCGAGAATACCGAGTTTTGGCGTAGAGTATGTTGTGTTGTGTTTTGGAACGAATGAGAGTTTTGTTGAAGTAAAAAATTGAAACTAAATTAAAAATAATTTTAAAAAACTAACAAAACTACTTATAATTACAACATTAATGTCAAGCCCGTAATAAAAGCGCTTTTATGGAGCACTCTCCTCAATTTAATGTGAAAGTCCGCTCCATAAAAGCGCTTTTATTATAAAAGTATGCTCGTAATATACGCCAATGTATTTACTTATGTTTATTTTCAACCAAAAGCATGTTTTCTTCCTGAAGAAGGCAAATTACTTTCATATGTTGAGAATCGTGAGCATCTACGTTTGAAAATATTGTGGAGTAATTTCTATACCCTCGTCGTTAGTCGAGTAAGTAGAACATCACTTTGGAGTAAACTCTGGCTGTTTTGTAACAGGTTGAGTAAACTCTGAGAGTAAGGTTATTAGTTTTGAAACGACTTTGAATAATTTCGTACTCTAAGAGTAGGATTTTGGAACGCAGCCCAGCCAGCGACGCTGTCAGCGTTAGCCAATAGTAGTCAAGGTTTCCAAGCTTGCGCATAATTCGAAGTTGGGCGTTTGTGAGAGATAGATTTATGCAGAAATTATATTTCCATTTCACAGTGTTTCCTTCAGCTACTCTTATGAAAAAGATACGAGCATTAGTAATATATTAGTTAATAGGTATATGTTTAAAACAGTGTGAAAATCAAAATGGTCGTTGCTCTGAACCTGTGACGTCACAGGGCAAGGAACGAAGAGAAAGAATGCCATTTTCAATTACAATTTTTTCATGATTAAAGATTGATTTGAGGAAAAATAAAAAATACGGGTCTATTATTTTTCACGATTAAAGTTTTAAAAAAAGTCGTGCATGACTTCATTAAATAATATTTTGTTTTTAAACGCGACAAAAAGTAGTTTTTAATTCATACTCCCTCAATAACAGTGTTGTATAAAATACTTGAAAAAACGTATTTCAAATAGAAAATACTAAATAAAAGTATTTCATATGTTTGGTAAAATACAATTATTTTTTTAGTATTTCAAATATACCAATATTTCAAATACTTTCAAGTATTTCAAATATTTTTACTTTTCACATGAATATTAAAAAGAAACTCCTACATTAACATAAGCTAGTATTTATTTAAGAAAAAAATTAGAGAATTATTGGATGTTATATTACTATACTTGCCGTCAAATAAATACGGACTGGAGATTTCTACACTGTTGCCAATTCCATTGGTGATGTTGAAAGTGCTAACTTATGAAGAAGCGGCAACACCGCACAGCAAGGGACAGGGTGGGGGAAGGGAAAAAATTGAGCATCAGTCTATACTTATTTGACACACAACGTAGGGCTTCTATTTCAAATACATAAATCAATTTCAAATACTTATGTATTTATATACAAAAAAAGTATTATCAATTAAAAAATGTACTTCAAATATTGGAAAATAGTATTTCATACAAATAATAGTATTTTAATGTATTAAAATACAACATGCTTGTAAAAAGTATTTGATCTAAAAATACAAAATACTGTTATTTTTAAGTATTTCAAATAATGCCTTAAAATACTTTATCTAATTCAAATACTTATTTCAATTACTTATATTTCAAATACTATACAACACTGCTCAATAACTTTTGTTTATTTATTGAACTATAATTTGTAAAAGTAACAGAAAAATTCCTGTTTTTGTAGTCTTTGCAAAGTATGCCGAAATGCACCAACAGAAAAGGCAGACCCGTTCGCTCTAAACAAGTAGTAGAAAGAATGCTACCTTTACTTCCTAAACTTTCCTTAGTTACAATGAAAGTTATAACTCAAGAAAAAAAACTACGGCCCATTGCGCCAAGAATGGACGAAACACAAGAGCCGGAATCAACTTTAGAAAGTACAGAAATCGAAAAAACTTTCTTTACAAATGTAGAAGAAACAGCAATAACCGAAGAAAACACAGGAGAAAAAACTCCTAAGCGAGTGCCTTCACCGACAAGTATTTCAAATTTCTTGGACTTGGACCTTCAAGGATCAGATACAACGGATTTAATATCCGGAGGGAAGAATTTAACATCGTTCGCGGGATTGTTAAGCGATGATAATCCAGATATAACAACACCAATGTCAAGTCCTTCGCGGATTTTAAAAGAAAATGAAAACCAATGGTTGAATTCGGAAGTGAATGATTATTCTTTGACTAGTTTGTTGGGGCATTTGGAATCTCCAATGAAGACTGCAACTGCTGTTGTGTCTTGCGATGAACCCCCACAAGACGTAAGAATTTATTATAATAGTCGCAAAGTGCGTACACTTTAACTTCAAGCCAGCTGCGTCACCAATCGTCGTGTATGAATTCATAAAGAATAACATATAAAAAAAATTGAAAATTAATATATATTAGAATAAAGAAAACATTTTTATTATAACAGGTTTTGTGTAAAAAAAATTTTGAAAACAGTATTTTTCATATCTCGTTTAAACGGCTAATTTTTCCCGCCACAATGATTGCGTACGGTCCCGCCGATTTTCTGCTAATGCTCAATAGATGAACGAGATATAAAAGTCTATAAAATATAGAAAATGCTTCACTAATATACGATAAGGTAAACAATAATAATTGTATTTATAATTTTTAATTAGTCTGAAATAAGTATTTATCTCAAATACTTTTAACTGTAATGATACAATTTGAATGTGCTGCCATCTATTACTATTAAACTGTAAAACCGTCCCGGGCCTTTACGCCACAAATTTGGCAGCGTTTCAAACGTAGTAAAATGTTTTCATGCATTTAAAAAAAAAATGGAAACATATTTAAACATTTAGTTAGTGTTTTCATGAATTTTCTTTATATTTAGCGGTTTAAACTATATAACATAAATTACAGTATAAAAACTCTTCTATATAATAACGAAAGTGTCCACATTGTTAATTCCGGTTTTCGAGTAATTGATAGCAACTTTTAATTTTCAAATGGAACTTCCTATTTAGAAGGGCCACCATTGGGATCTCGAGAACTATAAGAGATACGATGTCGGTTAAATGCAACTTTTTGTGCGCCTTTGGGTGAGGCCATTTCAAATGTGCTTTTGTTTTTCCAAAAATTTTCATAGGGCACTAGATAATGACGAAAAACTGAATATTGTTATTTTTTTCTTTTTCAAATAACTTCTAAAATATTAGTAATTGAGAAAAACGTTTCAAATATAAAAGATAGATATTTTTATTAACTAACCAGTAGCGTACGAAATTAATTTTTATATTCGTAAATTTTCGAGATATAACACAAACTTATATTTTTTTAAATAGAAGGATCTGATTTTCATCTCAAAAAAATAATTATTTTTTTCTCTTTTCAATGATGTAAGGGTTATTATGTTTTATATTTGTCCAACTCCTAAAATTTAATTTTTCTCTTTATTTTCCTGAATTTTCTTATTATTTCCCAAAAAAACATTATTATTTTTACTAATTATATTGTATTTAAACGATAAAATTTATTTTATGCCTTTATTACTTAATATTTTCATTCTAGACTCATAATTACAAATTACACTATAATGTGCCAAGGGCGACCTAATACAAAATATTATAAAAATTAATATGATACGAGTTTTGAGCAAATTTTTCTAACAAAATAAATTATTTGAATACAAGGAGTATTTGTAAAAAGAAATTACTAATATTTTCAAAATAATTGTAAATTTAATACAAAATAAAGAAAAAATAATAATTTTGAAGGCAAAACAAATATAAAACATAATAACCCTTACATCATTGAAAAGAGAAAAAAATAATTATTTTTTTGACATTAAAATCAGATATGGGTTCCATTTAAAAAAATATAAATTTGTGTTATATCTCGAAAATTTACGGATATAAAAATTTATTTCGTACGCCACTGGTTAGTTAATAAAAATATCTATCTTTTATATTTGAAACGTTTTTCGCAATTAATAATAGTTTAGAAGTTATTTGAAAAAGAAAAAATCAACAATATTCAGTTTTTCGTCATTATCTAGTGCCCTATAAGAATTTTTGGAAAAACAAAAGCACATCTGAGATGGCCTCCCAAAAGCGCACAAAAAGTTCCATTTAACCGACATCGTATCTCTTATAGTTCTCGAGATTCCAATGGTGGCACTTTTAAATGGGATACACTGTATTTATTTAAAATTTAAAAAGTACACGAAATTTGCTATCCAATAGTATAAAAACCTTTATGCTCTATCTATACATGAAAAATTTGCAAAAATTCGAGCTGGAATAAGCTCAAAATTAACATTTTTTTAGATTTTGCCTTCATTCCGTTCCGATACGTTTAAAATATTACATTTTTATTAAATGTGGTAGGCATCGATATTCACTTTTTTAAAAAGAAAGAACCTACCACATTAAAAATATATATTATTTTAATCATTCGCCACTGTATCTTTTAATAATGTGACATATAATTATATAATTATTTTTTTTACTTTTCTAGTCCGATTTTTTTGCAAGATAGAAGCAATAAGATATTGTGCACGCTACTAAACAATTTGTTGAAGGCGTGGTTTGTTATGACGTAGCCGACTTGATCTTAAAGTGTACGCACTCTACGAGGAGTAAAGTATTGATAATTTTTTCGCAGATCGACGCACAATTCCCGTCGCTTTTGGGCGAAAACGGAGTCGATTTCGTGGATCAATTCGTTGACTTGGCAGCTCAGGTTGACCCAGACGCCTAGCTAATCCTATAAAAAATTGTACTCCTTGTTGTGTTATATTTTATTCTACACTTAATTTACAGTTTTATATAAAATATGTGATGATTTTTGCAGAATATATTATTTTCTTTTTTAAATAAAACTATTTTTACAGTTTTAAATGTACTATTGCCATTCCCCAGTGCGTTACATCGATTTCTCCAACGAATTTTCAAGCTCGTTGTTGTCTTTGCCGTTATTTTGGGTTGTAGTGCCCCATGTTAAATTCAGGTGAGCTTTTATCGTACCAGAAAGGGGAGGAATGATTTCTCGAGGAATCAAAAATGTCGATAAATTAAATAAATCCACAAACACTTTGTACCGGTCACTGAAATATTAACACACAGTAAAATATGGCACAACCATTTTTGTCCAATTTCCTGTACCTTAATGTAGATCGCAAATATTGATAACCGGAAGAACCTCCCGTACCAAGTGCCGAAGATCCGATCATTCTTTGCACCATTAACACATGATTATCTGTAAGTAAAACACTTAAAACTCGCACAAAACTTAAGGCGGATTTATGCAGCCATTTTCATTTTACTTTTTAATTTAATTCTCATTTATAATTTTTAAATGTACCTATTCATACAAAAATATATAACAAAAATAAATGAAAATGAACGCATGCGCACATATAAAAATACGCTGACAGATGACGAACGTTATAACCCGACTTTCATTGGAATAAAGTTTATTAATAAAAATGTTCAAAAATAGTGACAGCGAAGAAGTTATGAGTTTAATTTTAAACGTGCTATTGCAAGAAAAAACCGTAAAAAGAAACGATATCGGAGATACATAATGACAACCATCTGATCAACTCAAATGGATGCATTGCACAGTAATTGCCCTCTGACGTCATATTAAGTCTGTCATCTAGTGATATTTTTGTAAAGCTTTGTAGAGATGATGCTCTGTTGCCACATAATTGATATATAATTAAATCAGATTGTATTAATTAAAAATTATTCTAATAATGCCAAAACAAATAAATTATTGCAATTTTGAATTTAAATATGATATATCCAATAAAGAAAAATGAATTTTGTGTCAAAATTAGGTTTTAAACAATAGTAAAATTTAATAATAAACGCAACTGGCAACAATGGATTATCTGTCATGTAATGAATGTGCTTGTGCCATCGACCTTTAAACTAATGGACCAAGTGTTTCCTATTCTTTTATTGTTAGAAAAATGCTCCAACATAAAAGGATAGAAATATATATTCTGTCCTTCGACAATACGGAAGTTCTCAGTTAAAGTATACTGCGCATGCGTTCGTACTCATTGTACATCTTTTTCAGCCATATGTAAACCTCTATACATCGCTCTCTATCACTAAATAGTTGTCAAAATCTATTTGACGTTTCGTGACTGTTTGTGTATTATTTTACTTTTTTTGAGAACATTTACAATTATTTCTGTCAACATATACGAATATGTGCTGTGAGGGTATGCGACAAAATAATGGGGAAACGATGTATTTTGTGCAGTCAGCAGTACGTACGCCGTTTAGCTGTGTCATTTCATATGTAAGTTCTTATTAATTATTATTTGGTCCCTATAATATAATATGTGTATATAATATATTGTATTAAAAATGTATAATGAAAGTAATTATGCACAAAAAAATTAAATATATACTCAGCGATTATGCACCAAGTATAACAAGTTAGGGACAAATCAAATTTTTATTTTGCCGCGTTTTCTTAACTTTCGTACTATTGAAGGATAGAGATACTGTGTCTGCACCGTTATGGCGGGACAAGCGTTTTGCTCGTACGCTGCGTCTATTAGTTTAAAGGTCGATGGCTTGTGCTTAGTTTGTGAAGCGTTGTTGAAATGTTATAAGTTCAAAAAATATCTCAAAACTATGGAACAAATAGAAGTAAAATGTATTAAGAAACACAAATTATTTCGAAAATATTGTTCCGTAGCTTCTTGTAATGCGTCATCCCAATTATTATCGTATCGTAGATTTCCGAAGAACCCAGAAATGAGAAAAAATTTGTTAATTTCATTAAAAATTAATACAGATGTAAAGTAATTCGCATTTGTCTGTTGTAAACATTCTAAGGAATCTGATTTCATATCAAGTTTTTTGAATTTAAAACTGACTATTTTATTGTATCATCTCTCTGCGCAGAAAAACAACAGCGCATTGAAAACATCTCATTTTTTACTATCTCTCTCACTTTGTGCAATGCATCCATTCTCGTCCCTGTCATGTCGTACACGCATGCGCCATTTATAATTTTCATTTATTAGATAAAAGTTGGCCATCTTTAATAATAAATGAGAATGAGAGATAAATGAAAACGTAAATGAAAATGGTGTATGCATGGCTACATTGGTTTACATACATTTATCTTTTAAATGAAAATTAAATTAAATTAAATGTAAATGAAAATGGCTGCATAAATCCGCCTTTAATAAATTTATTTAAATACATCTCCATTTTGTGATTAATGAATCGATATCCATCAGTAATGTCAATAATTGATGCGGTTGACTGAATCTCGGCTCATCTCTGTAAAAAGTGATCATAATTGCGCCTTGTAACGCTTTGTGCGAAAATCTCCTTTCGCCTCTAGATACCAAAGCGGAATGAACATTTGGATTAAAAATACTTTCAAACACTTCTCTCCGCTGTTCTAAATCAGCAACCGCATATTTTCTTTTCGATTCACTGTCTTCTTTCTAGAAAAACATTCGCGTTGTTACACACTACTTTCTTTGTATTTTACATTCTTACTTCTAATTTTTGTTCCGCGTCCTGTATAAGTTTCTGAAAAGCTCTTTCGTACTTTCCCCAAAAATTAAAGCCGTTGTGTTCCAATCCTGGTGTTCTTTCAAGCCATCTTTGGACCAAATCCGAAAGAGAAGGTTCGGATTCGGATTTCTCAATGGTGCTGATGGCAACGTCATCTTTGCCGAAAGCACGGGAATAATTTTGATTGTACTTTACGCGTAATTCAGTCTTTACACCTAGTTTGTTTTCTAAAAGGCGGAACTGGAGGCTTTGGAAGCCTGATGCCGGACATAAATATCCGCGAAAATCCATAAAATCGAGAGGGGTCATTGTTTCTAAAATCATGACTTGGTCCACCAATAACTAAAATATGTAATACATTATTTTTTGGTGATTGGTGATTGATGGAACAAATTCGAGTTCCTTATATGAAAAACTTTCTTATTATGCACGAAACAGAAAATTGCCAACTTTTTGAGACAACTTTAATAGGCATTACAGGAATTTTCGTTCTTTTGTTTTTGAGCTACAGGCTAAAACTTGTTTTTCGATTATTTTGAAAATACACAGTTTTTTGCGTAGAATAACGTGGTGTGATTAGATTTTTTTTAAATGGGAATAATAATTCTCGAGATATAATACAAACATATTGAAAATAGTCTCACCTTTTTACTTATTTTATAAGCTTTTCAACGATGTATAACAAGTACATTTTTTTGTTATAAACATGAATAAAACTTGAATTATTATTTTTTTTGGACTGAAACAAATGAAATTTATTAGGAAACAAATGAAAAAAATTCATCAATTTGTTTATTTTGATTATATATCTATTAAATATATTCTAAAAATTCTCTTTAATCAATTATTTTCGGAGTTAGTTTATTTTTTATCGACTTTGTAGTTGGTTTTGACACGATTCCAAAAATGTTGAAAATATTCTCTCTAAAGAATATAAATTAGGAAAATGATTAAAAATAACATTAAAAATAAACAAATCATGATCTGTCATTGATTTTTCCATTTGTTTCTTACAAAATTTCATTATTTTCACCCCAAAAATTGATATTTCAAGTTTTATTCATGTTTAAAACAAAAGAATAAAGACTTGTTACACATTGTTAAAAAGCTTATAAAATAAGTAAAAAGATGAAACTATTTTCAATATAGGTTTCCATTTAAAAAATGTGATGTTTGTATCATATCTTGAGAATTATTAAATTTTGAAAAAAATTAATTACATCACGTTATTCTACATAAAAAACTGTATAAAAATTGTCTAAACCATTTTTATGTATCTTTCATAATAAGCGAGATATGAGGTATTTTCAAAATAAGCGAAAAACAAGTTTTATGCCCAATTGCACCAACATAAAATTAATTTTAATCACGTTTAATCTACGTTTAAACAAAAAATGCAAATCTGAATTTTGACAGCAATTTATTATAATTCATTTGACATTTCATTTCGATGCAATATTGTCAATATAAACCGTGTTTAATATTTAAGATATGTTGGCGCAATCGGGCATAAGTCTCTAACTCAAAAACAAAAGACGATAGAAAATTCTTGTGGTGCCTATTAAAGTTGCCTTAAAAAAATCAACAATTGTCTGTAGGGTGCATAATAAGAAAGTTTGTCATATAAGGAACTCGAATTTGTTCCACCTGTACTGCTTTATTTTATTTAAAAACGAAATATTCTTCAAGTTTAATAGTTTAAATTTATATAAAACACATGAATGATCTTATACTTCATTTCACGTAAGAAAATAGCAGACAGCGCTTGAGAGCCGACCGTTTTTACATGCATTAAATAAATAACTTAAATTCGTGAAATCAAACTTTGTCAAAACTAAAAATATTTTTATCTGTAAAATGTACAAGTTCTGAATATTAAAAATTACTTCAAAACATGGTTAAATATCACTTAATTCTGTCGATTTATTTAATAATTGACAGCTGACAATTTTTTTTCGCTTTTGTGAATTAGGTTAGCATTCAGACCAATCAAAGAGCAGAATTTATATCCCTATCTAAACCAACACTATTTTCTTAAGCGAAATGAAGTATAGAAAAAAAACTATATAGATCTCAAAGATGGCGGTAGCTGTATCGTTTTTGATATTAAGAACTACTTCCGGTTAAACAGGAAGTGCTACTGCTTTGAAAATATATTTGTTGAGATGGACATATCGAAAAACCTCTAGATAGCAAACTTCATAAATTAATATTGAATACTTTTTAAATTAAAACCAGCGTAAGCTAAGTATAAATTTGCTAAGACTTTTTAAAACAATCTACAAGAAATAGAAGTTGAAGCGTCTTTTGTAAGAAAATGTGTGAATAAAGAGAACTTATGCGTAAGCTCTAATCAATAAAGATGATTTGAAACGTGTTATCCGTTAAGTAGTATTAGTATCAAATTTCGCTGTCCTTTATTTTTTCGTCAACGGAAATGAAATAGAAAGACGACCTATACAATAATAACACGTAACTGAATCTCTTGTTAATGTTAACAAGAATTAGGACACGACAAATAGTTTCAGAAGCCAAACAGAAAATAATAATTTAAACTTCAAAACATGTTTATTGACAAATGTTTATATTTGTGATGTTGCAATTAGCAAAAAGCGCAAAAAGTTATCAGTTTTTAGAGATAAACTACTTCGTAATTTGCGAAGTTTTAAAGTTACATCCGCAGAAAGTCTGTTTAGGTGTCGTCTTACAATTATTTTCGCCCCAATGCACAAGAGCTGGTTTGAAATTTATTTTTTTGTTCATAGTTCAAGGCTGCATATTTCCCAATTTTTTAAATCATAAATAGATAACAACTTACTTTTAATATCAAAACAATTCGATTCAATCTTTTAACAATTTCCAACGTTTGAGATTCTTCTAATTCAACAATAAACATATCCCTGATTGAATCTAGTTCATATATGATTTGTTTAAACCATAATTCATATGCTGGAAATATTATTACACTTTAAAACACAAAATAAATTCATAATTTTCATTGTTACCCTGATGTGTTATAATAAACAAATGTTCATCATGTACTGGTCTGTTATCCTCTTTACTTAATAATCTCTGAGCGTCCAGAATCTTATCCAGCATCAAATATTCGCCGTATAGCATTCCATCTTGTTCTTCACATTCTGTTCCATCAGATTCAACACTAGAACGCAAGAAATGTTAAAGAATCTGAATATTTAAAGCGGTATAAATTCTCACTTATGTCGCATCGGACAGCTCATATTTACTGAAGCTTTCGAAGTGTTTCTGATGGATTCTCGGGCACTACTGAGCGATCTACTAATTTCCCAATGTGTTACGTAATCAAATATATGTAACAATTTTTTTTTGAAGAGATAACTTTTTGTAATAGACTTTTTTGAAATTTAGCAATGTACAGCATTTTGGCGTAATACTGTTGAAAATATATGTAAAGTTGTTTACCAAAAATATATTATAATGTATTTTTATTATATTATTGATTATAAACAATTTAAAATATATTTAATATAAAATACTACATGTACAAATATGCAATTTTGATATTTTAACAGACGTACAGTAATATTTATTGTTTAAAACTTTGTTTTATCGGCCCTAAGTTTATATTTATAAATATAAATAAATATTATGTATAATAAATAACAATGATATATGTTTCAATTTCAATTCAATATAATTTATACCGTGAGTTTCAGCTAAGATGCAACATTTACTATACTGTTATTAATATATTACTATGGATACTAGTTTTTGTATGTACTGCATCGTTCCAGATAAAATGCAACATAGGTTGTCAAAGTTGTCAATGTCAAATTAACTTATCATAATTTACTGATGCATAAATAACGTAAGAGTAGTAGCAATAAAGAATCAATATATTTCAATCACAAATTAGAACATATTTTCAAAAACTGCACCATTAACAATTAAACTATAATTTAGACGATTATAAAAATGTTCATAGACAGAATGTTGACGAAGTCCCTCTAATTATAAATTAATGTTCTTCAATTTCTCTTGTATATACTTTAGATTTAAAAAAAAAAACCACTAAAGGAAGTTATTTAAACTTGGTATAATCTTATTTTATATAGCAGTTCCAAATATATTTTGTGAATTTACTTCTCCTGTTGTAAAAAAAATTTGCTTCATCAGTAAACAAAATTTTGCTCGTCAAAACCAGATCGATATTAATTTTCTCAAAAAATAGCTCATAAAAGACAATTCTCTTCTCATTGTCATTGTTTCTTAACTCATAGTGATTTTGAAAATGTTAAAGATGAAATTTGTCGTCTTTTAATAATCTAAATACAGAAGTTTTGCTAATATATTTGCCAAAATTTTCATAGATAGCTAATTATTTTCTATTGTTAGTAAATTATTTCTCTTTTCTTCAGTCCATGCAGTTTTTGTTCTTGTCCTCTTATGATACACCACAAACATCCATCACTTAAGTTTTGAAAATATTCTCGAAACTGAACATATCACACACATTTCTTAAATTATAAACATTGTACCTACCAAGTAACCATTCGAATCATTTCTTCTTTTCTAAACGTCTTTGAAGAGTAATGATAAGAAAAATTAATTTGACATTGACAACTTTGACAACCTATGTTGCATTTTATCTGGAACGATGCAGTACATATAATAACTAGTATCCATGGTAATACATTAATAACAGTAAAGTAAATGTTGCATCTTAGCTGAAACTCACGGTATATACAATACAATTATATTGTTACTTCAATTGTTTACTTTTCATCATGTTTTAAATGTATAAAACTATATATTTTGCTAGTTTATACTGTATTGATAGTATTTTTTATATAATATAGTCCATATTATTAATACATTTTGTATAAAAATTATGGAATATCATCCGAAAGCTTGATTTTAAATTTATAATCTTAAATCAGAGGTTGACTGGGTTGACTATTGCAAAATTCTAATTTCTAATTATTGCTACATAGAAAATAATATAAAAAACACATGTTTAAAGTGGTTATTTATTGTAATCAACATTTATAGATAAGACCGTAATTAAAAAATTCAAAATAATCTTTGAATATCATAAAATAAGCGCCCTCTTTAAAAGAACTAAGCACATCATTCCAAGATGTCTTCAACTTTATTTGCCACATCTAAAAGCTGTAAGTTTTCTTTATTTTTAAAAAGAAATAATTAATCTACAAGCTTGGAACTAATTAACAAGAAAGAAGTTTGGATGAAGTAACAAGAATGAAAAGAGAAATTGTTATACTGTTCCCAAGTCTAACCTATGAATTGTTTATTTATTTACATTGTTTCTAACTTAAAACTGTAATTAAACGAATTGTTAACAAATAAAGAATGTTGAAATTAACATAATTGTTGTTGCATTGTCGTATTTTTTTAATTATAATGCATGATCTTTGAACAATTTGCTCTGGTTCAAAGTTCACGTTACTCAATAGTTTTCTTTTGTATTTATATTTGTACTATTTTTTACAGTAAATCGGCTACAAATATTAGCCAGAAGATGTTACTCCGATCAATTTCCAAAGATTACCACACATTATACAATATATCCACGTGACCAGGACCCACGGTGGAAAGGTAAAGTCAAAGTTCTCCATAAGACTTTTAATGGATTCTGAGATGAAATATACTTTGTAGAAATAAAAATCGAAAGGTTTTCTGATGAAACCGATATTCTTATTGTCGGAGGGGGCCCTGCGGGCATGGCCGCTGCCATAAGGGCACGACAATTGGCCGATAAAGACGGTAGAGAATTACGAGTAACTTTAGTCGAAAAAGCGTCGGAAGTCGGTGGTCATATTCTTTCTGGAGCTTGTGTAGACCCTATAGCTTTAAATGAACTTATCCCTGATTGGAAAGAACTAGGGGCCCCTCTTAACACGCCTGTCACAGCAGATAGAATGGGTTTCTTAACAGAAACTGGTAGAATACCTGTTCCTATTTTGCCAGGTAGGTTCATATTCAAAATATTGTGGCTATTATGGAAAGGGAAAAAGTTAATGGAGTTTCATGTAGACTGATTTTATTAAAGTGAAATTTTGTTTAACAAACCCCGACGTTTCTATTCCAAATGAACCATCTTCAGGGTTGTGGAAAACATTTTTGGTAATATTATTTTTAAATTAAAAACTTTCAAACAAAATGTAAAAATCTGTTGTAGCCAGCACAAGGCCTTCCGTTAATTTCATGTATTTTGTACAAATCCCATACCGAAAGTTTATTGGAAAAGATTCTATATAGCCAGTAAAATTGTAATACGAACATAATACAATTTTGTACAAATTCCATACAGAAAGTTCCTTGGAAAATATTTTATAAATCCAATAAAATTATCACATGAATATACATTATGTATACTCATATATAAATACTCTAAAAATGCGTAAACTTACGTCCCAATCTCCTTACAATCAAATAATATTACTACCAAGTTTATATCTCTATCCATTTTTGAATTATTGCCCCAAAAGACAATATACCCTACATTTAGATAAAAACTTCAAAATTTTCAAAAATCTAATTTTTATATATCTAGATACTTCTCAATGCGCTGATTCCAAATTTTGAAACCGCAGGTCGATATCTCTTTTCGTTCTCGAGATATGTAGATTTAAAGTTTTGCTCAAAAATGCCCATTTTTGGGTATTAACCCAAAAATGGGTCGTGATATGAATTTGGCGACAACACCATTCGATTCTACGGGCAAAATTACATAAGTACACCAATTTTCATAATTTTTGAACACCGCATACAATCTCTAAAGCAAAATAACTGAAAATGGCCAAAAATCGCAAAAATTGTAAGGGGTACCCCTTAGGATTTTTTCAGATTTTGGCTATTTTTAGGGGTTTTCAAGTTTTTATTCATAAAAAATGAACCGGTTGGACAAAAATTATGAAAATTGCTATACTTATGTATTTTTGTCCGTAGAATCGAATGGTGATGTCGCCAATTTCATATCTCGACCCATTTTTGGGTTATTGCCCAAAAATGGGCAGTTTTGAGCAAAACTTTAAATCTAAATATCTCGAGAACGAAACGAGGTATCGACCTGCGGTTTCAAAATTTGGAATCAGCGCATTGAGAAGTATCTAGATACATAAAAATTAGATTTTTGAAAATTTTGAAGTTTTTATCTAAATGTGGGGTATATTGACTTTTGGGGCAATAATTCAAGAATGGGTAGAGATATAAACTTGGTAGTAATATTATTTTATTGTAAAGAGAATGTTACGTTAAGTTTACGCAATTTTAGAGTATTTGAACAACTGCGTGAATTTTTAGAAATAAAAGTATTGAAATAAAAATGGATAAATGCTATAAAAAAGTTCTTTGGACAAGATTTTATAAATCCAATAAAATTATAACATGAACATACACTATATAAATTGCACTTGACCAAGGACAATACCTTCCTTACCTAAAGGTGACGGAAGGTAAAAAAGATGTACAATTGTTGTACAAAATGTGTATTGGTACAACAAACCCAGACTAATAAACATAAATTTAATTTTAAAGAGACCAAAATATTAAGAAATAAATGTAATTTAAACAAAATATTGACACTGAAGATATTAGACATATACAGGGTGTCTCAATAAGCTTGCTCACTATTGGTAACTTTTTTATTTGAAGAGGTACGAGGTTGGTTAAATGAGCAAAATTATGCTATTTTATATTAGAAAATTGGTCATGTATACAAAATAAAATTTGTGTCAGCGGTTCTCAAAATTTGGGACAATATACATATTTTTTAAATGGAACCATATATTTTTTATTATCTTATTTGAAAGAGTATTTTTTTCTCTTTCCAATAAGGTAATGTTGTTTATGTACAATTTTTTCAAATAAACGAGTTATTTACGGTTAAAAATTTAAATTTTGTAAACTATTTTATTAGTTTTTTAGTCAAGTAAGCCATGGAAACAATTGATTCTTTGATTTTTTGACGTTTAATAATTTCTCCGTAAAGTTCTCTGTGTTTAATAACTTTACAAATGAAGAAAAGCTAGATATGGTCGTGCTATGTGGAAAGTTATATCTAGACACCAGTTACGTAGAACGGTCGGCTCTCTTTCCAAAAGAGTTTAAATGTGCGAAAGAAACAATGGCTTTCAATTTGAATATTTTCTTTGTTTTGTTATTACTGTAAAATAAATTAATAAAATAATAATTTTATAAAAGGCAATTGTTTCCATAGTTTACTAGATCTAAACTAATAAAAGATAATTTTTATCTTTAACCGCAAATAACTCGTTTATTTGAAAAAACTGTACATAAACAACATTACCTTATTGGAAAGAGAAAAAAATACTCTTTCTAATAAGATAATAAAAAATATATAGTTCCATTTAAAATATATATATATTCTGTCCCAAATTTTGGGAATCGCTGACACAATTTTTATTTTGTCTACATGACCAATTTTCTTATATAAAATGGCACAATTTTGCTAATTTAACCAACCTCGTATCTCTTCAAATAAAAAAGTTACCAATAGGGAGCAAGCTTATTGAGACACCCTGTATAACACAAGAACTCTATAAATTCGCAGACAGACATTATAAAAATATAATAAATATTAAATAAGGTACAAAGATGGTTCATTTAGAATTGAAACGTCGAGTTTTATTAACAAAATTTCACATTAATAAAACCAATCTACTCCATTAACTTTTTCGTTTTTCATATTATGACAATAGTCCAAAAATCCTATCAATTAATTGTGGATATTGTACAGTAGTATTTGAATTTAGGTATGCCGTTAAATAACCACGGAAACTTCGTTGTCCGTTTAGGCCACGTTGTGAAATGGTTAGGCGAACAAGCCGAAAGTTTAGGGGTAGAAATCTATCCTGGATACGCCGCTTCAGAGATTTTATACCACGAAGATGGTTCTGTGAAGGGCGTAGCAACTAACGACGTAGGCATCGCGAAAGATGGCAGCCCTAAAGATACTTTTGAGCCCGGAATGGAGCTCCATGCAAAGTGCACCATCTTTGCGGAAGGTTGCCACGGACATCTGTCGAAGCAGTTGATGAAAAGGTTTAATTTGAGAGAGAATTGCGAACCGCAGACATATGGAATTGGATTGAAAGAAATATGGGAAATTGATGCAAAAAATCACAAACCAGGCACGGTAGAACACACAATCGGTTGGCCCTTAGATAAATTTACATATGGCGGCTCGTTTTTGTATCATTTAAATGAACCAACGCCGTTAATAGCAATCGGTTTTGTAGTTGGTTTGGACTATACGAATCCGTATTTGAGTCCTTTTAGAGAATTTCAAAGGTTTAAACATCATCCGAGCATTAAAACAACTTTAGAGGGTATGTAACATATTTGTTCATAGTATGGATTCTGATCCTATCAAATATAACAGCTCAGAAACTGGTACAAAAAATCTGTTGTGGCCAGCACAAGACCTTCCGTCAATTTGATGTATTTTGTACAAATCACATACCAAAAGGTCCTTGGAACAGATTCTATATAATATCATGTAAAATCGAACACGAACACATACTATTTTTTACAAATTCCATCCCAAAAGTTCATTTGAAAAGGTTCTATAAATCCCCTATTTTATTAGGGGTCCCTGTTTCCTCTTCTCTTCCACTTCACACAGTCCTTCCTTTCTCAAGTCTTCTGCGATACAGTCCTTCCATATTCTCTTTGCAAGTCACTTGCGAGGAACACTATGACATATCTATCAATTTTATATCATATACTTTCCATATTTGGTTTTGCATTTGCAACTGACATCTGTCAATTAATTTTTTTTGAATATCTCAGCTGTTTCCATGATAAATAGCAAAGATGACTAATTTTTGAAAATTAATTTCTTTATAACGCTTTAAATCTACATCTATTGAATATGAAGGAAAATGTATAATCAAACCATATAGAGAAGAGTATTTTCTTTAATATGTATAATAACAAAATGTCAAAAAATAATATTTAACTGCGTTTTTTAAAGAAAAACTGTTAAAAACTTGAAATAAGACAACTTCCGGTGGATCAATTATAACCAAAATCTAATCAACTCTTCATATGGTTGTACAGAAGAGGAATACGAAAGAATTATAATTTTTAGAATTGTAGTATTGGAGTTATCGCCGGAGAAAAATTTGTCACACACACACACGGACACACACACATACATACAGACATCATCTTAAAAATGGTATATTCGTATTGTAGGGACCCTAAAACATGCTTCATTGAAAACTCACCACCGAATTTTTTGACCAAAGACAATACCTTCCTTACCTAAAGGTGACGGAAGGTAAAAATCTGATGTGGCCAGCACAAAACCTCCCGCTATTTAATTTTTATTAATTTAAATACATACCTACGTATTTACTAACGCTGCAAACTGTTCCATTGCAGAGAACTATTGCTTTATTTACTATTTTCTTTTTAAAATGTCACTATTATTAATTTGAAGTGATTAGTTTTTTGACAGTGACATTTACCGTCAGTTACATTCATTTGAAATATGAACTGTGTAACAAAGGAATTGTATTTATCTACAAAATATATAGAAAAAGTATTAATGTATTCCTGTAAAAAATTCAATAATCTTTAATTTTCATAACGACAAAATGCGAAAAAATGGCATTTAATGGTATTTTGAGCTTCAGGTAAAGTGTCATTTCCGGTTATCCGATTTACACCAAAATCTAATGGCTTCTTTTCATATTAGAATAGGGTATAAATACAAGGTTTCAGAATTTTCTGAATGATAGTATTTGAGTTAGAGCGAAGACAAAATCCATACACACACACACACACACACACACACACACACACACACACACACACACACACAGATATCGTAAAAATGTTAAAATTAGATTCTAGGGACCTTAAAACGTAGTCATTTACCTCCCTTACCGAGGGTAGCGGGAGGTAAAAATCATTTTTTTATCTTAATCGTTATTTATTGAGTAGTACTTTAAGGGTAGAGTGTACATTTTATTATTTTTTGTTATGGTTTATGGGCCTTTTCAAAAATGTTCCAAGAAAAAATAAATTCAATTTCGAAAAATGTAAATTGACGCTTTCATAATTATTCTGAAATTTGGTTATGAGATGGTTATTTTGTAGTGTATCTGTTTTTGAGCTGTCATCTAACCCTACAGTTCATAAAAATATATTAAACTTAGGGGGCAACAGAATAGCGTATGGTGCCCGTGCATTAGCCGAGGGCGGCTTTCAATCAATACCTAAACTGATCTTCCCGGGCGGATGTCTTGTGGGCTGCTCAGCGGGATTTTTGAATGTCCCCAAAATTAAAGGTACACACAATGCCATGAAATCTGGGGCACTCGCTGCTGAAGCCGCCTACGAGGCAATAACTAGTGAACAACCGCAAGAAACTGCTTCTTTCACGCCCGTAACATACGAAGACAAAATTAAGAATTCGTGGATTTGGAAAGAATTAAAGGCAGTTAGAAATGTTAGACCTAGTTTCCATAATCCGTTGGGGTTGTATGGAGGATTGGTTTACTCAGGGGCGTCTATGATGTTGCGAGGAATGGAACCTTGGACCTTCAAACATGGAGGTATTACCTATCATCATATACCTATTAACTAATATATTGCTAATGCTCGTATCTTTCCCATAAGAGTAGGTGAAGGAAACACTGTGAAATGGAAATATTATTTCTGCATAAGTCTATCTCTCACAAACACCCAACCGGCAATTATGCGCATACTCGGAAATCTTGACTACTATTGGCTAACGCTGACAGCGTCACTGGCTGGGCTGCGTTCCAAAATCCTACTCTTAGAGTACGATATTATTCAAAGTCGTTTCAAAACTAATAACCTTACTCTCAGAGTTTACTCAACCTGTTACAAAACAGCCAGAGTTTACTCCAAAGTGATGTTCTACTTACTCGACTAACGAAACGGGTATAGAAATTACTCCACAATATTTTCAAACGTAGATGCTCACGATTCTCAACATATGAAAGTAATTTGCCTTCTTGAGGAAGAAAACATGCTTTTGGTTGAAAATAAACATAAGTAAATACATTGGCGTATATTACGAGCATACTTTTATAATAAAAGCGCTTTTATGGAGCGTACTTTCACATTATATTGAGGAGAGTGCTCCATAATAGCGCTTTTATTACGGGCTTGACATTAATGTTGTAATTATAAGTAGTTTTGTTAGTTTTTTAAAATTATTTTTAATTTAGTTTCAATTTTTTACTTCAACAAAACTCTCATTCGTTGCAAAACACAACACATCATACTCTACGCCAAAACTCGGTATTCTTGGTTTTGGAACGCTGCCCTGGTGATGCAGCGAGCACATGGTTTGATTTCATTTCTGTTTGTAGTTGCACTTCGAAAGCATTTGCTTTGTGTTTCATACAGTAATTTATTGTCACCTAAATAAATTAATCCTGACCAGATTGTATTCCTATTATTTTTACAGTACAACAAAGTAAATTATTTAATTCAAATTTAACACTAGAATATGTCAATGTTTTTTATTATTACTAATATTTATATTCAAGAATTTACATACAAAATAAATAGTAGGTACATTGTTTAATTTCTCAAATTTAAATTAAAAATTTCTCGCGCTAGTCGTTAATAAACAGAACTCTGTGATTCGCAAAAAGTGATCATGATTTCCTCGTTAGCCAATAGTACTCAAAGTTTCCAAGCATGCGCATAATTCGCGGTTGGGTGTTTGTGTGAGATAGACTTATGCAGAAATGATATTTCCATTTCACAGTGTTTCCTTCAAGAAAAGCAAAGGATCCGCAATATATTAGTTAATAGGTATATGCCTATCATCTGATTTACAAACTTTAAGCAGTGGTGTAAATAGGAACATCCAAAAAATATTTTAGATATAGAAAAAAAAAACATTTCTTTATTGCTATTATCAGCTATAATATCCCGAGGACATTGATAATTACGAAATAATTTTATGACAGTTACCGAAAGCGCGTTGCTTGGTAACAGCCCGACGCCGAAGGCAGAGGTGGTGTTACCTAAAAGCAACGTGCTTGAGGAAGTGTTATAAAATTATAAGTATTTATCAATGATCGAGGGGTATTCGGTGAAAATTTTTTTGCAGTTTTAACATTAAATTTGCCTAAAATTTGTATTTGACAGAATTTTTGTGTCTAACATAACCCAGTAGATGTCACTAGTAGCTATGAACGTGAATGTGGCTATGAATATGTTCAGTGTGAAGTGTGCAATGAGAATGAGACCTGTTTGAGTGAGACCAAAGAGAAAATAAGACATACAAAAGTCCATAAATATTCTCCATATTTAGTTTTTTATTGAATACAGTATTTTTTAATGTTTTCTTCTTTAATTTTGTTGATTAAATCATCATTTTCATTGACAGCGTGAAAATGACATTTTTAAATTAAAATAATTAATCTTTAATTATATGTCAAAAACTGTTTGTTACTTAGCAACTTAGTGACATAAGTGATAATTGTCTTAGGATAATTATCAGTGTAAGTTTGTTTTGATTGGTTACTTTCGCACACGTGGTCAGCAATAAAGGGATTCAATTGGATAATTTTTTAACCAAAAATTTTTCTGTTTAACATTGTTCTAACTAGGTTCTTTTTAAAAAGACTTGATTACAACAAAGAAATGCTTGATTACAGTAAAAAGACTTTGATCCAAGAAAGAAAATTACCAATCACAAAAAATTGATTATAATAATTATTATTAATGTATGTTTTTATTCCAATCCGGGCATTATGTTGCAGGTAATTTAATGAAAATATCAATACGTCCTCTTTATTTCCCTTCACGGATTAAAAAATAATATTTTGATTGCAACAATGAAATGGTTGTTTATAATATAATGATCATCTAATTACATATAAGGATTAAAAAAAAAAAAACACTGATTACAGCAAAGAAATGCTTGATCACAAAAAAAAATATTGTTGTGACTAGCACAATACCTCTCGCCATTTCCATTTTATGTTATATAAATATTGTTTTTATTGTATTTAACATGTCTTCTGCACACATACATTCTAATTATATCTATATTTCATTGTCTGAGGAAGTTCCTAAATGTCAGAGATTGTTCCAATTCATTAACCAGATTGGCGGTATTTCTGATAAATATATGCGTTTTACCTATAATTTTAAATATTTAATTAATAAAACAACAATAAGAAAGATTAAATGTACTTCCCAGAAAAAGCTTTCGGAATGTCACTAAAATTGTTGATTTTTGACACTAACATCTGTCATTTACAAACTACGTTATAAACATTTGAATTTGTCAACTGATTTCCTTAGTGCCTTAGCCTTCTGCAATGTATTACATTAAATTATTCTATATATTACAGTGCCTTTATCTCTAAATCTATACAAGATATAATAAAATTTTTAAGTGTATTAGATGGAGAATTTTATGTTCTTTAATATTTGTAATAACAATAATTTCCAAAAAATAATATTTAGAAGATTTAAAAAAAAACTATTACTTCCGGTTGATCAATTATTACCAAAATCTAATCAGCTCGTCCTAGGAATGTCAGATTGAGGAAACTGCAGTTAAATATTTTTTAAGTCTTATAGTATTTGAGAAACCGTCGTAAAAATGTTATAATCGGATTATAGGAACCTTAAAATGTGCTTATCCATTAAAATCTGGATATGCGAATTTTGGCATTATTCCAATATCTCTTCGCGAGAGGTAAAAAAATTGATTACAATAATGAATTAACTAATTACGCAAAAAGTTGATTATAATTATTGTCAGTGTAAATTGCAAAAATTAGGATTTGTTTATTTTAATTTTAAATCAGACAGGCCTAGAAATTCTAGTTACGCCACTGTAACAAAATATATTTAAAAGAAAACTGTTAAAATTAAATTTTGCTATGATGTTTTTAATTTTCAGCGCCCGATTATACCAGATTAAAACCCGCCTCTGAATGTAAGCCAATTGAATATCCAAAACCGGACGGAAAAATCAGTTTCGACCTTCTAACTTCTGTTGCTTTAACTGGAACGAATCACGAAGGCGATCAACCACCTCATTTAACTTTAAAAGACGACACAATTCCAGTTAAAAACAATTTGGCTAAGTTTGACGGCCCCGAAGGCAGATTTTGCCCTGCAGGTAATAATTTAAAACGCATCTACATTTAGTTGTTTATCTTTAGTGTAAGTTTGTTGACTGTCTCGTCGAATCGATCCCGGTTTTTGACCCTTAACCTTGAACTTGCAATGACCGTGTTTGACCTGAAGATTTCACACCCTTTTAACTTTCCGGGAACTATTAAATCCATAACATTTCGCTCATAAAACTGCGGATTTCGCGGGAATAATTTGTCTTGGGTGTTGTAAATTTTCCCTGTTTTAATCGGAAGGGTGGTAATTTTATGCGTTCGTTGTAAAATAATAAAGGAGGTAAAATTTGGGTGAATAATTTTTAATTTGGGGGAAACCAGCAGCCTGTTATTAATGACAGCGGTAAATTTTCGTATTTACCTTAATTGGTCTCTTAATTTTACCGGTTTTCGTTCTGCTGTAGATTTATACCTTGAATTTGGTTTGCATTTTAATAAGACTTAATAGAATTGAATTTCTACAGGATTACAGCTAAATAAATGCTTTATTTACGCCCTAAAACACCATAATATTCCACACAAACACAGTGTGTCCCATTTAGAGTTGCCACCATTGGGATCTCGAGAACTATAAGAGATACGATGTCGGTTAAATGGAACTTTTTGCTTTTGTTTTTCCAAAAATTCTCTTAGGGCACTAGATAATGACGAAAAACTGAATATTGTTGATTTTTTCTTTTTCAGATAACTTTAAAGATATCTATACTATATCTGATTTTAGTCTCAAAAAATTTATTATTTTTTTTCTCTTTTCAATGATGTAAGGGTTATTTTGTTTTATATTTGTTTTGCCTTCAAAATTATTATTTTTCCTTTATTTTGTATTAAATTTACAATTATTTGAAAATATTAGTAGATACTCCTTGTATTTAAATAATTTATTTCGTTAGAAAATTTTGCTCAAACTTCGTATCAAATTAATTTTTATAATATTTGGGTCAGGTCGCCTGCACATTATAGTGCAATTTGTAATTATGAGTCTAGAATGAAAATATTAAGTAATAAAGGCATAAAATAAATTTTATCGATCAAATACAATACAATTAATAAAAATAATAATTTTTTTTTTGGGAAATAAGAAAATTCAGGAAAATAACTAGAAAAATAATAATTTTGAAGGCAAAACAAATATAAAACATAATAACCCTTTCAACATTGAAAAGAGAAAAAAATAATTATTTTTTTGAGACTAAAATCAGATATGGGTTCCATTTAAAAAAATATAAGTACCTCGAAAATTTACGGATATAAAAATTTATTTTGTACGCCACTGGTTATTTAATAAAAATATCTACTTTTTATATTTGAAACGTTTTTCTAAAATAC
Organism: Ophonus ardosiacus; assembly: GCA_943142095.1. Classification (NCBI taxonomy): domain Eukaryota; kingdom Metazoa; phylum Arthropoda; class Insecta; order Coleoptera; family Carabidae; genus Ophonus; species Ophonus ardosiacus. The sequence goes on from OW964830.1 coordinate 51,825,211, forward strand.
TAATAGTTTAGAAGTAATTTGAAAAAGAAAAAATCTGATGTGGCCAACACAAAACCTCCCGCTATTTAATTTTTATTAATTTAAATACATATCTACGTATTTAGTAATGCTTCAAACTATATTATGTTCCATTGCATATAACTATTGCTTTATTTACGATTTTCTTTATTATATTACTGTGTAACAAAGGAATTGTGTTTATCTTAGACTTCGGGATTAAAAAAAGAAAAATGATTTTTAAATTTATCTGTAAAATATATGGAAAAAGTATAAATGTATACCTGTACAAAATTCAATAATCTTTAATTTTCATAAGACATAAAATTCGAAAAAATGGTATTTAATGGTATTTTTTGAAGAAAAACAATTATGAGCTTCAAGTAAAGTACCATTTCCGTTTATCCGATTTACACCAAAATCTAATGGCTTCTATTCCTATTAGAATAGGGTAGAAATACAAAGTTTCAGAATTTTCTGAATGATAGTATTTGAGTTAGAGTGCAAACAAAATTCTTACACATACACACACACACACACACACACACGCACACACGTACACACATACAGACATCATCGTGAAAATGTTAAAATTGGATTCTAGGGACCTTAAAACGTGGTCATTTACTAAAATCTCGATATGTGATTTTTAGCACGATCCCTATACCTCCCTTACCAAGGGTAGCGGGAGGTAAAAATCAACAATATGCAGTTTTTCGCCATTATCTAGTGCCCACATCGTATCTCTTATAGTTGTCGAGATCCCAATGGTGGTACTTCTAAATGGGACACACTGTATAGATTGTTTCTTTTATTCATTTATAGTTTATTTACCGTAAAATGAGTGTAAATCTTAACGTAAATAAAGTTTAAATCTAAATTTGGTATGCAGAAAGAGCGTCCGTCGTATGGGAGTAAAGTAGATTGCTGTGTAATAAAATATAGGAGGGCGTGCAAGTGGGGCAACGGTGCATAAAGTGCATCAAGTGCCTGTATTTGTATTCCAGTGGCGCGCGAGGGAAATTTACCGCGACCTCCCCATGCATAAATAAGGAAACACCAAACCACAAATTACTTACATTTTATACAATTTAATTGAATTTGTTTTCAGGTGTATATGAATTCGTCCCGCTGGAATCGGGCGATGGACAACGGCTTCAGATCAACGCGCAGAATTGCATCCATTGCAAGACGTGCGATATCAAAGATCCTAGTCAAAATATTAACTGGGTGGTGCCGGAAGGTGGCGGTGGCCCCGCTTACAATGGAATGTAAAAGTGGTGCGGTCTTTTCATCGTTATTACCTCAGCAGCAGAAGATTTTGCGAAGAATGGTGGCTCATAGATTTATTTATTTTGCGGCACAAAGTTATTATTTTTTGTATGTGCCTTTGTAAATAATATATATAAATAAATATTTGTACATATTTTTATTACAGATTTGCAGTTATTTCCGTTTAATTTTCTTTTCAAATATGTATTTGATTTTTTACCTCTCGCTAAGAGAGGTATTGGATTCATGCTAAAATTCGCATATCCAGATTTCAGTGAATAAGCACGATTTAAGGTCCCTAGAATCCGATTATAACATTTTTAAAATGATGTCTGTGTGTGTGTGTGTGTGTATGTATGTCTGGATGTTGTAGTCACGATTCCTCAAAAACTATAAGACTTAAAAAATATTTAACTGCAGTTTCCTCAATCTGACATTCCTGGGAAGAGCTGAAAAGGTTTTGGTAACAATTGAACAACCGGAAGTAGTAGTTTCTTAGAAATATTCTTCTAAATATAATTTTTTGGGAGTTTTTTTTATTAAATATTGAAGAATATACTTGAAATTTTTATTATATCTTGTATAGATTTAGAGATAAAGACACTATAATCTATAGAGTGAACTAATCGCAGAGGCCAAGGCACTAAGAAAACCAGTTGACAAATTCCAATGTTTATAACATGACACATGTCATTGTCAAATATCAATATTTTTAGTGACATTCTGATAGCTTTTTCTGGGAAGTATATTTAATTTTTCTTAATGTTTTATTAAATAAATATTTGAAATTATAGGTAAAATTGTGGTAAAATGCATATATCCATTAGAAATACCGCCAATAAATTAATAAATTGGAACAATCTCTGACATGAAAATGATATAAAATAGATATAATTAGAATTATATGTGTGCAGAAGACATGTTAAATACAATAAAAAACAATATTTGGGTAAAGTTCTGTAATATTTTGTTATAAAACGACGGTTCGAAAGCGAAGTGCAATACAATACATATATAGCCTAATATGGAAATGGCGAGAGGTCTTGTGCTGGCCACAACAGATTTTTTTATACCGGTAAGTAAATAAACATTTGTTCTCATTAGTTTTTAACAAATATTTTATACGATATGTACAATAAAGTAGTCTAAGAGCCAGTGGCCGGCAGACTTACGGTATTTTGTAAAACCCTATATTTTTTTCATTTACTCTCTTATACCTGCCGTACATGAAATGGGGACCCGTTAGTTCAGCCGGCGGTTCCTATAGAGTCAGTCGGGTATAAAAGGTGTAAAAATTTGACTGAGTTCAACGTAATACTGACAAGGCTGCCACTTAGATATTTTAAAATACTTAATTATTGATATTGAAAAAAAACAATGGCAGACAGCTATGGCGGTTCCAAGGTCATGGCAGACACTTTTAAAAGTCCCAAAAAATAATAACAATTTACGGTATTTTGACAAAGCTAAAATTTATATATGATGTTAATAATAATATTGTAAGCCTATATTTAGCACGGCAGACATTTTCCACGGTTCTAACATCCCGGCAGACAACCAAATGTTACCTCTTGCGCGACCATACATATGTATAATACTGTCGCACTCACTCTAATGTAAGTACTATTTTACTTTCTTTAGTTAGTATTAGGGCTTACATATAACTGAGTGTCATATTATACCAAACAGTGAAGCATCTAACGTAGTAATAGTAATGGTTTTGTCTAATATTTTTAGTGTATTTCTGAACTCTGACAGAGAAGCATCTTACGTAGTGAAAATTTTAAAATATTTAACATGAAGCGCGGGCAGACACATGACTTTGAAAAGTGTTTGTAGGGCCCCACAAGGTTGCCAATATACAGCTTGTGTACTTTGCCTGTATTGCCAAATCAATTTAACCGTAAAATTAATAAAGTTGTAAAACTAGTTATTATTAATGAATATCATATTATTTTATTTTCTAACACAAATTTAATTTTTAAAATATTTTTTATGTAAAAACAGCGATTAGTGCTACCATCTACGATACAAAAATTTCTTGGCGCGCTAAATTGCTCATTATCCTTCAATATCATAATCAGAATCAACATCACTATATTTAAGGTCATGAACTTTACTTAAACTTCAAATACTAAAGTACAAAATGCACACTTTAATTCAGTTGTCATAATGTCAAATTAACAACTTTAATATATAGTATAGATCAATAAAATAAAATTTCACAATGACGCGCGGGCAGACACTTTGAAAATTTTGTTTTATTTTCTAACACATAAATTGAATTTGCAATATTTTTTATAGCAAAAGACGTTTAACAATCAACTGATGGTTTCCTCAAATTTAGCGGGCCATGAAATTTTTGTATAGCACTAATCGCTGTTTTTACATAAAAAAAAATATTTTAAAAATTAAGTGTCTGTTACAAAATAAAATGTTAAAAATTTTACAATGTTCACTACGTAAGATGCTTCTCTGTCAGAGTTCAGAAATACACTAAAAATATTAGACAAAACCATTACTATTACTACGTTAGATGCTTCACTGTTTGGTATAATATGACACTCAGTTATATGTAAGCCCTAATACTAACTAAAGAAAGTAAAATAGTACTTACATTAGAGTGAGTGCGACAGTATTATACATATGTATGGTCGCGCAAGAGGTAACATTTGGTTGTCTGCCGGGATGTTAGAACCGTGGAAAATGTCTGCCGTGCTAAATATAGGCTTACAATATTATTATTAACATCATATATAAATTTTAGCTTTGTCAAAATACCGTAAATTGTTATTATTTTTTGGGACTTTTAAAAGTGTCTGCCATGACCTTGGAACCGCCATAGCTGTCTGCCATTGTTTTTTTTCAATATCAATAATTAAGTATTTTAAAATATCTAAGTGGCAGCCTTGTCAGTATTACGTTGAACTCAGTCAAATTTTTACACCTTTTATACCCGACTGACTCTATAGGAACCGCCGGCTGAACTAACGGGTCCCCATTTCATGTACGGCAGGTATAAGAGAGTAAATGAAAAAAATATAGGGTTTTACAAAATACCGTAAGTCTGCCGGCCACTGGCTCTTAGACTAAAGCTCTACTAATCCAAACAAAATTTAAAAAAAATCTAATGTGTCCAACACAAAACCTCCCGCTATTTAATTTTTATTAATTTAAATACAAACGTATTTACTAACACTGCAAACTGTTTCATTGCATAAAGCTATTTTTTTACTATTTTCTTTTTTAAATGTCACTATTATTAATTTAAAGTGATTAGTTTTTTGACAGTGACATTTACTGTCAGTTACATTCATTTGAAATATGAAGTGTGTAACAAAGGAATTGTGTTTATCTTAGGCATCGGGACTTACAATAAAAATTATTTTTAAATTTTTTGTAAAATATATAGAAAAAGTATTAATGTATTCCTGTAGAAAATTCAATAATATCTAATTTTCATAACGACAAAATGCGAAAAAATGGCATTTAATGGTATTTTTTGAAGAAAAACCATTATGAGCTTCAGGTAAAGTGCCATTTCCGGTTATCCGATTTACACCAAAATCTAATGGCTTCTTTTCATATTAGAATAGGGTAAAAATACAAAGTTTTAGAATTTTCTGAATGATAGTATTTGAGTTAGAGCAAAGACAAAATCCATACACATACATGCACACACACACACACACACACACACACACACAGATATCATCGTAAAAATGTTAAAATTAGATTCTAGGGACCTTAAAACGTAGTCATTTACCTCCCTTACCGAGGGTAGCGGGAGGTAAAAAATCATTTTTTTATCTTAATTGTTAATTATTGAGTAGTACTTTAAGGGTAGAGTGTACATTTTATTATTTTTTGTTATGGTTTCTTTTCATATTAGAATAGGATAGAAATACAAGGTTTCAGAATTTTCTGAATAATAGTATTTGAGTTAGAGCGAAGACAAAATCCTTACACATACACACACACATACATACAGACATCATCGTGAAAATGTTAAAATTGGATTCTAGGGACCTTAAAACGTGGTCATTTACTAAAATCTCGATATGTGATTTATAGCACGATCCCTATACCTCCCTTACCAAGGGTAGCGGGAGGTAAAAATTATTTTTTTTTATCTTAATAGTTATTTATTGAGTAGTACTTTAAGGGTAGAGTGTACATTTTATTATTTTAAGGTAAAAAATGAAAATGATTTTTAAATTTATCTGTAAAATATATAGAAAAAGTATTAATGTATTCCTGTAGAAAATTCAATAATATCTAATTTTCATAACGACAAAATGCGAAAAAACCTTGTAATCCGGATCGACCACGGAGCCTAATCCGGATCGTACGTCGTGCTCTTATATCCGCAACAATACCACCCAAGAGTACAAAACCATCTCGTGGTTTTTGCAAAACAAAATATCCACTTGCTTCACATTAGAATAATGTATCAATATTTAATTATGACATTTGTTTAACTACTTGACACTGTGATCTGATGATTGCCGTCCATTAATGATCCCCTATTAATGTATGATTTTTATTAACACCATTAATCACCCATTATCACACTTAAATAACTTTTAAATGTTTTAGCATTTATTGCACCTTTGCTTTACTATTTTAATAATACTTCAGTAATCCGGATTTTACATTAATTCGGTAATTGATCCGGATTAGCAGTGCTTGTCCAATTGTTACCAAAATCTTTACAGCTCTTCCCAGGAATGTCAGATTGAGGAATTCATAGCTAAACAGGTCTTATAGTTTTTGAGGAATCGTCCCTCCAACATCCAGACATACACTCATTCACACACACATAGACATATGTTAAAATCGGATTCTAGTAACCTTGAATCGTGCTTATTCATTAAAATCTGGATATGCGATTTTAAGCATGAATCCAATACTTCTCTTAGCGAGAGGTAAAAAGAAGAGAATTTCTATTGAAACTCACTTTAGAATGTTATTGGTACCGCTACAAAATTTCCCAATTTAGAAACGAATTACAGTCGCTTAAAAGCGTCGAAAAATTCGTTCAATAAATAATAATCCCTGTAATTAAACTGGCAGTTCATTGTAACTCAATAATTTGAATTTTTTCACACGTAAAGTTTTGAATAAAAGCAAACATGAGGCAAAGCGCTCCGGGGCGTTTGTACGGTTGTTGTTTTGTTCCACTCAACAATTTCCGGGAAAAAGGAAGTTATTGGTTTATTTTGTGGACAGTTTCCATGGAAAACCGAACGGATTTTTTTAGCAACGGTAAACGATTTCATGATTTCAAACAAAGATTATTCCATCGACCTTTAAACTAATAGACGCAGCGTACGAGCAAAACGCTTGTCCCGTCATAACGGTGCAGACACAGTATCTCTATCCTTTAACAATACGGAAGTTAAGAAAACTCGGCAAAGTAAAAAAAAAATATTTGTCCCTAACTTGTTACTTGGTGCATAATCGTTAGTATAGATTTAATTTTTTTTTGTGCATAATTATATATTTTTAATACAATATATTATATTATAGGGAACAAGTAATAATTAATAAGAACTTACATATGAAATGACACAGCTGAACCGCGTACGTACTGTTGATTGCACGAAATACACCGTTTCCCCATTATTTAGTCGCGTACACACCTCATACACATATACGTATGTATTGACAGAAATAATTGTAAATATTCTCCAAAAAAGTAAATAATACAGTCACGAAACGTCAAATGTATATTTTGACAACTATTTAGTGATAGAGAGCGATGTATAGAGGTTTACATATGGCTGAAAAAGATGTACAATGAGTACGAACGCATGCGCAGTATACTTTAACTGAGAACTTCCGTACTGTTGAAGGACAGAATATATATTTCTATCCTTTTATGTTGGAGCATTATTTTAACAATAAAAGAATAGGAGACACTTGGTCCATTAGTTTAAAAGTCGATGGATTATTCGCTGTCAGAAGCAGCTGACGAGACAAAAGTATTATTTTATTTATTTTGTATATAACAGTTGTTGTATTGTTGTTCAAAATCCCAAAAATGATTAAAAATATTCAGCCCGATTCACAAAAAAGTTTAAGCTAATCATCATTTTTGGATTAGTGAATTCTATTCTATTCCGGTATTTAAAATTTAATTTTTATGATATTATCAATGAAGGTAGATACTAGGAATAGATTAGACTATATTTTAAGATATAAACTGTCAAAATTAGAGTAGAGTTCGCTAATCAAAAATGAGGATTAGCTTAAACTTTTTTGTGAATCTGATTATGTTTAGTATATAGTTCAGTAGTTTTTAAAAGATGGCAGGAGCCATCTTATTTCAGATGACTTTTTTAACCTCATATATCATGTAAAATCGAACACGAACACATACTATTTTTACAAATTCCATACCAAAAGTTCATTTGAAAAGGTTCTATAAATCCAATAAAATTATAACATAAACTACACTAAGTAATGTCCTTCCATCTTCTCTTTGGCCTTTCTCTGCGTGTCACTTGCGAGCAACACTATGACATACCAATTTTAGATCCTATACTTTTTTCCATATTTGGTTTTGCACTTGCAACTGACATCTGTCAATTAAATTTTTTTCAATAATTATGTCAGCTGTTTCCATGATAAATAGCAAAGCTGACTAATTTTTGAAAATTAATTTTTTTATAATGCTTTAAATTTACATCTATTGAATATTAAGGAAAATGTATAATCAAACTGTATAGAGAAGAGTATTTTCTTTAATATATATAATAACAAAATGTTAAAAAATAATATTTAACTGGGTTTTTTTAAGAAAAACTGTTAAAAACTTCAAATAAGGGTACTTCCGGTGGATCAATTATAACCAAAATCTAATCAACTCTTCATATGGATGTACAGAAGAGGAATACGAAAGAATTATAATTTTTAGAATTATAGTATTGGAGTTATCGTCGGAGAAAAATTTGTCACACACGGACACACACACGCACACACACACGGACACAAACACACACACACACATACATACAGACATCATCTTAAAAATAGTAAATTTGTATTGTAGGGATCCTAAAACGTGCTTATTCATTAAAAACTCACCACCGAATTTTTTGACGAAAGACAATACCTTCCGTACCTAAAGGTGACGGAAGGTAAAAATGAGTGGAATACCCCATTAGGACAAATAATATTGAAAAACATATTTAACATTAAAAAATAATACTTTGGTTTAAACATATTTACAACAGTAATGTAGAAAAAAAAACCGTTAGCCATCAATAGAAAATGATTTTAATTCCCAATCACTTATCCACCCCTTAAATCTGTCTGTGCCGCCGCCCCTGCCTCGAGGGGTTGACAATTTCAAGCAATTTCATCCCTCCATCGCTGAGTATATTCATATAGACGAGCACGCGTGCTCAGCGTCTCATTATCGGTCTGTATTAATCCCTCACATCACAAAAAACCAAATAGATGTGCCGTCAGATTACACGGCCCTTTGCGAGGGGTTACTGCCTCAGTAGACAACTGGGGGCCCAACCAATTGATAGAGAAAGAGATTACGCTTTACTCGAAAAGTTGAGAGCAGGACAATTAAGATTTTAATTACTTGGAAATTAGATTCGACAACGGGAACATATATGGAAATAAATTTGAATATTTTGGGGCTCAACAAATTAGAACCTGAACCTGGGTCATTTATTTCACTATAACAATTATTATTTTGTACATATCGCATACCAAAAGTTCATTGATAAAGATTCTATATGTCCTGTAAAACACGAACACACTATTTTTTTTTTTTTCAAATTACACTTGACACTTCCTCCTTCTTGAGCTTTCCCTATTTTATTAGGGGTTCTTCCCTTCTCAAATCTTCTGCTACACAGTCCTTGCATCTTCTTTTTGGCCTTCCTCGTGCTCCCGGCATTGAAAGTTACAATCTTGAGGCGAAGCTGCAATTGCAAGTCACTTGCGACGGACTCTCTGTCACTTATACCACTTTCTGATCCTATACATTTCATGTTTGGTTTTACATTAGACACTGACATCTGTCAATTAAATTTTTTTGAATATATCTGCTGTTTCCATAATTTTAGCAAAGCTGACTGATTTTTGAAACTTAATCTCTTTATAATTTTTTAAATCTATATCTATTGAATATGAAGGAAAATATATCAAACCGTATAGAAAATAAGATATTCTTTCATTTTGATAATCACGTAAAATATTGAAAAATGATATTTAAATGCGTTTTTTCAAAAAAAACTTCAATTACGCCCTCAGGATTCAATTTGCGCTTTCGACAAATAATGACGAACTTTACTCCCTTGATATATAAACTACTATTATTTATTATAATGCAATAAAATTATAGTTTTACAAATTTGGTTAAAACTGTTTGTATTTAACTACTTGTTCAATGGGGGATTCCACCATTTTTTTTTTATATAATTTCATCTGAAAATATTAGGAAAACTAAGACTATTGATGAAAATCCGGTGAAAAAATTACTATTAATAAGCGAGTTATGGTCTCCCAAATTTTGAAAAGATTGACGTGACGTTATATTTATGTGTTTTTATAACAAACTGTTTTCATCATGGACCTAAATGTTCTTGAAATATATGCTATTTTAAGTTATATTTACATAAAATAAATGAATATTATAACACTATGGGGTATTCCACTCAATTTTTTTTATTATTTTAAATTAAACTTCATTCAGTTTTGAAGCAATTTATAGTATTAAAAAATCTTAATTGTTCCTAGTTTAACGGTATTTTATTTTCGAGAAATCAGTGTAAAGTCACATTTCCCCTATACTTGTCTTTCTCACACACACTGCTCTGAGTACGCTGCGAGAGAAAGATAACAATTGTATGACGTCAATTTTTCCTTTTAGCAAATGTGAAATATCTCGTAAAGTAATTATTTAAAAAATGTTTCCGTTGTTAAATTGAATTTTTAAAATTTTTTTTGTTATGGTGGAATACTCCATAAGTTTAATGCAAGAAATTTATGTTAAAATAAAAACTGTTTGAAAACTGCAGTACAAGAATGTTAGCCCCTCCTTTCGAATTTGAATTTGTTAACTTCCATTGGTAGTAATCCCCACCTCCTAACACGCTATTTGTAATGCATGTATAGGTCGCCAATCAAAATATTTTCATATTAGTGTCGAAGCGCTATAACAAAAACCCTTTATTTCCGAATTATCTCAATTATACCATTTAATTTTTTTATTAATATTCCTTATTCAGCATATACATTCGTATTTTTTTTTACTATTTTCCTTCAATTCGATTGAGCTGTAATCCCCCATTGTAGTTTGGGAGTTATCGTCGGAGAAAAATTTGTCACACACATACACACACACACACACACATATACAAACATCATCGTAAAACTAGTAAAATCGTATTCTAGGGACTCTAAAACGTGCTTATTCATTAAATTTTTCCCTTTCATGTGTAAAAATAAATTGTCAGATCACAGAACATTTTACAAAAGAGAATATATTTAACTGTCTAAAATCGAAACAACACAACATGCTTGCGACTATTATACATTGTGACGAAGTTAATGTCATCTTTTAAATTTTCAACTAAAATTCAAAATACAAAAACTATAAACACAAAGAAAAAAGTAAAATAATTAAATACTGCCTTACGTATCAAAGTCGCAAACCTGCCTACTACGAATCATACATTTTGCGAAAACTGAAAACGGTATACGGCTTCTATATAACAAAAATCAAAATTAAAATTTCAGTAATAGATGGCGACGCCAATCAAATAAAGTACATTTTATAAACATAAAGATAATTTCAATATAATTTCTAAAAAAATGATATTAATTGTGGGATAAAATTTTCATTAGTTGATTTAATTTTTATAATTTTTGTCTCAAATATTTAAAAGCAGAGGGTACACGCTCGGGCACCTAAAAAATCCAGAGGGTATACGGCGTATACCCGCGTATACCCTCGACTACACCCCTGATAATGACGAACTTTACTCCCTTGATATATAAACTACTATTATTTTTTATAATGCAATAAAACTGTAGTTTTACAAATTTGGTTAAAACTGTTTGTATTTAACTACTTGTTCAATATTTATAGGCATCCAAAACTAGTCTAAAAAATTTAAGCATTACTTCTTGTATAAAGTATATGATTCCTTTTGAACTAGAGTGCCATATACCTACGTATATGTATCTTTGAAATACGCAGAATCAAAGTCCTATTCTACCGTCGTGAAATTCAGTTATTTAAAAGAGAATCGGAAAGAATATGTCTCTATATAATAAGTTCTCGTTTCTTATTCGTCTTCTCCCTGAGTAATGATTCAATTCGATCCAATTTAGAAGGCAAATACGCCACGTTTCAAAGCGAACGCAGATTTCAATATAAAAGCTTATTTCTCTTTCCATTAGAAATCAAACCGATTCAATATCAAACACCAAGATTCTTTCAACATTTTTCATCATGGATTTTATTTTATTTTGCTTGTTAATTGATTCAAAATAAACTTTTTAACTTATATTACGGTAACATATTGGGGGTCCTCCATTATTTTTACCTCTCGTTAAGAGAGGTATTGGATTCATGCTAAAATTCGCTTATCCAGATTTTATTGAATAAGCACGATTTAAGGTTCCTAGAATCCGATTATAACATTTTTAAAATGATGTCTGTGTGTGTGGATGTGTGTATGTATGTCTGGATGTTGTAAACACGATTCCTCAAAAACTATAAGACTTAAAAAAATATTTAACTGCAGTTTCCGCAATCTAATATTCCTGGGAAGAGCTGAAAAGGTTTTGCTAACAATTGGACAACCGGAAGTAGTAGTTTCTTAGAAAAATTCTTCTAAATATAATTTTTTGGAAATTTTTGTTATTACAAATATTGAAGAACAAAATTCTCCATCTAATACACTTAATTTTTTTATTATATCTTGTATAGATTTAGAGATAAAGACACTATAATTTATAGAGTAAAGTAATCGCAGAGGTTAAGGCACTAAGGGAACCAGTTGACAAATTCCAATGTTTATAACATAGTTTGTAATTGACACATGTCATTGTCAAATATCAACAGTTTTAGTGACATTCTGATAGCTTTTTCTGGGAAGTATATTTAATCTTTCTTAGTGTTTTATTAATTAAATATTTGAAATTATAGGTAAAATTGTGGTAAAATGCATATATCCATCAGAAATACCGCCAATCTTGTTAATGAATTGGAAGAATCTCTGACATTTAGGAACTTCCTTATAGAATGAAAAATAGATATAATTAGAATTCTATGTGTGCAGAAGACATGTTAAATACAATAAAAAAACAATATTTGAGTAAAGTTCTGTAATTTTTTGTTATAAAACGACGGTTCGAAAACGAAGTGCAATACAATACTTATATAGCCTAATATAGAAATGGCGAGAGGTCTTGTACTGGCCACAACAGATTTTTTTAACGTCATCTAAATTGTATTATCTTCCTTGGAAAATGGAACATGAAACATTTTCATTTTTGCAATTTGTTAATTAGAATTTCCACAAAGTGCTTACAGGTTTAGAAGAGAGAATTTCCTCAGTTTTGTGTTCTTCGCTAATGATTTTAATTATTTCATTATTCACTGTTGCATAATTTACTTTCAGAATTTATGAATTTCTACAAAATGCGCGCCCGAAAACACAAATAGAACAGACAAAATACAAACTATAACTCTTACTTTATTTATTATTAAGTTATTAAACATTGAATTACAAAATAATGATCTAGAGTTTATACGTATAATGAAAATGATAATATAATTATTTGAAATATTAAATACGGAGGTCTGTAATTCAACGATACGATTTTATATGTTCAGTAATGCATTATATTAATATCTATTATTCAATTCTAAAACAATGCTAGCATGGATAGATAAATAATTTACAACATCCATTGTCTAAATTTATATATTGATAAAATATAAATTCCCATTCAATATATAGTTTATTATTTCGAATGAAAACATTCAGTTAACTTTTTCATATATTTTATATATTCGAAGAAAGGCCTTAATGATCCCAGACAATTTTTACCTCCCACTACCCTTGGAGAGGGAGGTATGGGGTTATGAGGATCGTGCTAAAAATTACGTATCGAGATTTTAGTAAATGACCACGTTTTAAAGTCCCTACAATCCAATTTTAACATTTTCACGATGATGTCTGTATGTGTGTATGTATGTGTGTGTGTGTGTGTGTGTGTGTGTGTATGTGTATGTATGTATGTATGTGTGTATGTGTAGGGATTTTGTCTTCGCTCTAACTCAAATACTATCATTCAGAAAATTCTGAAACCTTGTATTTATACCCTATTCTAATATGAAAAGAAGCCATTAGATTTTGGTGTAAATCGGATAACCGGAAATGGCACTCTACCTGAAGCTCATAATGGTTTTTCTTCAAAAAATATCATTAAATGCCATTTTTTCGCATTTTATGTCTTACGAAAATTAAAGATTATTGAATTTTCTACAGGAATACCAGGGCCGGCTCAAGATATATAGGCGCCCTGAGCCAAATTAGATTAGATTAAATAAGTCAATATACCCCACATTTAGATAAAAACTTCAAAATTTTCAAAAATCTAATTTTTATGTATCTAGATACATCTCAATGCGCTGATTCCAAATTTTGAAACCGCAGGTCGATATCTCGTTTCGTTCTCGAGATATTTAGATTCAAAGTTTTGCTCAAACTGCCCATTTTTGGGTAATAACCCAAAAATGGGTCGAGATATGAATTTGGCAACAACACCATTCGATTCTACGGGAATAATTACATAAGTACACCAATTTTTATTATTTTTGAACACCGCATACAAGCTCTAAAGCAAAATTACTGAAAATGGCCAAAAATCGAAAAAATCGTAAGGGGTACCCCTTAGGATTTTTTCAGATTTTGGCTATTTTTAGGGGTTTTCAACTTTTATTCATAAAAAATGAACCGGTTGGACAAAAATTATGAAAATTGCTATACTTATGTAGTTTTGTCCGTAGAATCGATTGGTGATGTCGCCAAATTCATATCTCGGCCCATTTTTGGGTTATTGCCCAAAAATGGGCAGTTTTGAGCAAAACTTTGAATCTAAATATCTCGAGAACGAAAAGAGCTATCGACCTGCGGTTTCAAAATTTGGAATCAGTGCATTGAGAAGTATCTAGTTACATAAAAATTAGATTTTTGAAAATTTTGAAGTTTTTATCTAAATATGGGGTATATTGACTTTTGGGGCAATAATACAAAAATTGGTAGAGATATAAACTTGATAGTAATATTATTTGATTGTAAAGAGAATGTTACGCAAGTGTACGCATTTTTAGAGTATTTCAACAACAATACCTTCCTTACCTAAAGGTGACGAAAGGTAAGAATACCTAACTAACGAGAATCCAAGAATGATTAAATTATATCTCCAATTTATGTATCATTTCTTCCTCACTTGATTATTTCGCAAAGGCATGTTCAATAAATTACACAATTTATTTACACAAAACTAACTTTGAGGGGCTCCAAAATTTAATAATACAGGAACAGGAGAGGTATATATTCCATACATTGATTTTTTTTATTTATATATATTTATCTTTAGTTTTTATATTTTTTGGGCGCCCCAAAAAGCCAGGCGCCCTAAGCCAGTGCCTCAGTGGCTCACGCCTTAAGCCGTCACTGAGGAATACATTCATACTTTTTCTATATATTTTGCAGATAAATTTAAAAATATTTTTTTTTATTAGTCCCGAAGCCTAAGATAAACACAATTCCTTTGTTACATAGTTCATATTTCAAATGAATGTAACTCAGTAAATGTCACTGTCAAAAAACTAATCACTTCAAATTAATAATAGTGACATTTTAAAAAGAAAATAGTAAATAAAGCAATAGTTTTATGCAATGGAATAGTTTACAGCATTAGTAAATACGTAGGTATGTATTTAAATTAATAAAAATTAAATAGCGGGAGATTTTGTGTTGGCCACATCAGATTTTTCATATATTGTTTAAGTTTTTTACAATGTATATTTCGCAATATTTGAACAATTTAATGATTGGTTTTAACGATATAAATTTACAAGGCTATAACTCGAATGGGGCAATGAGGGAACAATTATATAGGACACAATGGCGGTTGTAAAACTGTATTACATTGTAAATGTAGGAGTTGGGAGTTCACGAGTTGTAAATATGTTACAAGATGCATTAATCTTACAGAACTTACATTTTATTACAACATTCATTCCCGGTGTACCACATGCACGAATTAAATTGAATTCAGCGAGATATTTGAGAGAAAATGTAGCAAAATATCCAACAGATTTGAGAAAAAAAAATCGCCCTATTGTGTTTCGTATACATGGCTAATTTATTTATTTGTTAATTTAAATTGTGATGTTCCGTGTATGACGTCACACTTGACGCACTGCGCCGTTATACAAGCGTCGAATTTCACTTGTTATGCAGCTTCATTAAATCAAAACATGGCACACTATATAATGTTAGATATACACACACACACCACTAAATTCCATTGTTTTATAAACACATAAAACATAAACAATACAGACAATTTAGCGTAAATTATATGTTGATTTATATCAATACAATTAATACACAATATAAACAATATTGTATTTGTAAATATGGTAATTATTGTATGAATTTATCGTATTTTGTAATTATATATATCTATATCAATCTACCAGGGTTTGTAATTAAATAACAACAATAATTTGTTGTTATTTTCGTAAATAATTAAATAAAAGATTGGCCTGTAACATTAAAGTACATAAGCTACTACATAAATCACAGATGAGTCGGCGGCCATTTTGGAGCCCACTTCAATCATTCAATATCAATGTTACTAATCAAAAGAAAGCATCCACATTGACGGGTTGTCCTGCTCCAAATTGTGCAAATCATTCGTGAAATGGTTATAAATTTCACAAGTAAATATTTTAATTTGTCTTATTACTTATGCAATACATATATTTTTTCTCTAACTTCAAAAATGCTAACAAACTGTATTCTTTCTTCTGTTTTTTTTGGAATTTTTTAGTAGGTACACTAAATTATAATCATCAAATATTTAATAATCTTTATTCACAATCATTATAGAAATATACAGATTCCTAACCTTTTGGAGGTTCGAAAATATGTCATTCCTAACTTTAATGACAATCTCTTGGGTTGGAAATAACAGATTTCACTCCCATCTCTTAGGGTGCGTTTATGTTGGAGCTGCGATAAACGATAAGAGCGACGATACTAGCGCCGCTCTTATCGTTGCTCGGCTGCCAAGCATGTGTCAACGCGTCGCTCCAATATAAACACCTGCATATAAAATAATGACATAATTTTCTTTGCTTCGCTAGTATCGTCGCTCTTATCGTTTATCGCAGCTCCAACATAAACGCACCCTTAGGTTGGAAATGTTTATGTATAGGGGTTGCCTAGCAACATTGCCGTAGATCCCCATAATTAAGTAGGCTAAACAAATTTTAAGACAGCTGTCAAAATATGAATAAAATTAAAGGTTATAATTCATTGATTTATTTTGAGGATGATTGTGAATAAAATAGTATACATAACCTCGGTGGGAGTTTCATAACAGCCTCGCGCATTATCTGACCTCGAGGCTTCGCCTCTCGGTAATATACATAAGCCCTCGGCTGTAATGAAACATCTCCCACCTCGGATGTAATATACCTACTATTTTCATAGATTACCAAAAGATTTGTATTGATTTGTAAATATTTGAAATAAACAATATAATAATAATAATAATACTATTTATTTCCAACAGACATAAGCCCAATTACAGGAAAACAATGACAAGCAATTACAAAAATATAACATTATAAGTACCAACGTAAATGAATTCAATACAAAAAATATGAATTATAGTATAGATAATGTTTTACAAATAGAATACAGGCATCATTCATTTGATAAAAAATCTAACAATATTTTAAGAGAACAGAAAAATATGTCGGTGTTAGCGGAAATCAAATTATAATTATTGCACATTATGTGTATAGGTGATTTTGACAAAGCGTTTGTACATGTACAGGGCAAATAGAAAATAAAATTGAATCTGGAGTTGATCCGAGGGGTATAAAAGTTTAACTTAGAGAGGAGATATGAGCAATCAATTTTATTGTGAATAATTTTATAAAGAAAAGTAATAGATATACTTTGTCGTCTATTTTTAAGAGAAGTAAATCGAACAGTGTCTAGTAGTTCGACGTAATCACTACCTTGTGGAGGATAGTGATTCGTGGTTTTATATATTAAGTACTTCACAAATCTTTTTTGAATTTTTTCGAGTGAGGAACTTTGATATTCAGATTGTGGAATATGACAAATATGGAAGTTATTTTTGACCCGGTTTTCGTGTTACACCCGGTATATATCGCACCCCGGCGAGAAGAGTGACACAAATCCAAAAAATAGTTTTGCGTGAAATTTAAAATAAGACACTTTTCGAATGTAAAGTTACTTACATTAGCTCGAAACGAAACGACATTAGTTCCATCTCTTGAAAAATATAATTTTGATTTACGTCACTATTCCCGATTATTAGAAGCATATTTTTGACCAATTTTATCTGATGAACTTTGAATTTCTAAATTTTGACTTGTGTCACTATTCTCGCCGGGGTGTGATATGTATAAGCAAGAAATGCAATATATTTTGTATAACAATTGCCCCCGTTTCATTGTTGATTTCCCATTACCGGGCAACGGACAATCAGTTCACCTGGAGTCCATTTCCGGAAGCACCGGAAACAAGCACATGTGGTGCGTTACTATGGCAGCGAGCATTTCAGCTCAAGCTAATGTAATGTAGGCAAGATTCTCTGGACTTGCTATACATAATAATGAAGGAGATGCCGGGAACTGAGAAGGTCGAAGCCTGTTGAATGTTCACGACGCGAGTCCTTAAGGAAGATTTACTTTAATTCCCTGAATTTACACTCTAACACCCTGCCATATACTAAGGTACTATACGAGTATACTCTTAGTTCAGTACACATATGCTCCATACACATGTAGCTAAACTAATTAATATATGCATTATAATTCCTTCTATACCTACAGATATATCAGCTTTAAATAAATTTATTTTACGCGGTAAATATTGAATGTACGTATTCATGTTTTGACAAATATTAAAATTATAAACTAGTGAGCCGGTTTCACACTTTTTAAAGAGTCATTTAAATGAAAGTTTATGCAATATTTATCACAGTAAATACAAAAATAATAGTATAATTATGTTATTAGGAATAAAAGTGATTCTTTGTGTGGCGAGTATGTAAGTTTGCACGGCGAGCGGTAGCGAGTCGGACAATTACATGCGAGGCACACAATGACACTTTTACTCCGAATGACACATTATATGTTTTCTTCAAACATACGTATTTAAACAAAATAATACAACTTGACGTTACATTTTGCTTTAAATTGCTTTTAAAATACCGAAGTAACCTTTGATATCTTATTGATGCAATAAAAACTAATTTTAAAACTCGTCGCCGAATGAAGGGTTATACAGAGACATATTTTCGTACTATTTTCTTTTTAAAATGTCACTATTATTAATTTGAAGTGATTAGTTTTCTGACAGTGACATTTACTGTCAGTTACATTCATTTGAAAAATGCTACTTTTTATCTTAGACTTCGCGACTAATAAAAAAATTATTTTTAAATTTATCTGTAAAATATATAGAAAAAGTATTAATGTATTCCTGTAGAAAATTCAGTAATCTTTAATTTTCATCAGACATAAAATTCGAAAAAATGGCATTTAATGGTATTTTTTGAAGAAAAACCATTATGAGCTTCAAGTAAAGTACGATTTCCGTTTATCCGATTTACACCAAAATCTAATGGCTTCTATTCCTATTAGAATAGGGTAAAAATACAAGGTTTCAGAATTTTCTGAATGATAGTATTTGAGTTAGAGTGCAAACAAAATTCGTACACATACACACATACACACACACACACACACACACACACACACATACACACATACAGACATCATCGTGAAAATGTTAAAAATGGATTCTAGGGACCTTAAAACGTGGTCCTTTACTAAAATCTCGATATGTGATTTTTAGCACGATCACCTCCCTTACCAAGGGTAGCGGGAGGTAATAAATAAGGAGAGTCGGGGGGGGGGGGGGGGGGGGGGGGTGGGCTTAGTATATTGGCGATTCAAATTAAATTTTCCCGCCATTTTAAATAGCTTACAATCTCTAGAAAATTTCTGTGAAGGAAAGGAAATACTATATTATGGATGTATTTTTAGTTCAAATTTTGTCCACCAGATAGAGTTTGCTTAACTTGAATCGCGAATAGGCAGTATATGAAATTTACGCACAAATGCATTAAAATTGTTTGTTTACATCTTAGTTACTAGAGCGTAATATTAAACATTACGCCCGCCGGGCTTTTTGCTAGTTTTACTGTCCACCGGACTGTTAAAAAGCCAAAACGCCCGGTATTGATACTAACTTTTATTTAATTATATAAATTTTAGAAATATTTTTTAATTATTTATAATATAACGACAAAATAAGGTTAACTTGTTCACGTAAAAGGAAAATAGTTAAGGGAGAGGGGGCGATGCCCCCCCTGTTTTAAGTTAGTGTCAAATATGAAAAATGAAGTGAGTTTAAGGTTTTTGTAACAGTGACTCCCGCTATAATTGTAAAGAATACATGAGATTTTTTTTGTTTGTATAGCAACCGAAAACATTGAATTATGTAAAACTCAAATATCAAAACGCAAGAAGACAGAACTTTAAAAATAGCGATGGTTTGTTTGTATTATGATCTTCCATCTCAACTTTTACATCACCTCTCTCTTTCTTGCGTGTGACGTCAAAAGTATAACCCTTCATTAAACTGTTACTTTTAATTATGTTTTTATTTATTAAGTTTTCTAGAAATACTTAATATATAAAGATCAGATAACAGGCAATCGGTTTTAGCAAATAAATGTATGAACCTCACTAAGATTGAAGTTATCATTTAAGATTAAATCTACAACTACATACATGCAAAATAAATGATTTATATCTTAACCAACCTCGCCCGCTACAGTCCAATTTGGCCATAGGGGCATTGAAGTTCTCAGCAACAGGAACTCAATGCAGGACTCAGCAATAAGAAGTCAGCAACTAGCAACCAGGAACATGGGAAGTCTTTATTACACTACACTACACTCAGTAAAGGAACTGAAATAAAAAGAAAACAATTTTAAAATCGAATTTAAAGTAGCAAACATAAATAATTTATAATAAAATTATTTTAAAATATTATTAAAATAAAATACAATACAAGAAATTGCATATTTGTCATTGTTATATTGCAAAATAACGTTCATTTTAATTTTTTAGTATAATCACGGTTTTAACTAAAACGCTGTTTTAAGAAATGTCAAATTTTATTATTTAATAACAATAATAAATAATATCATATTTATCAAAATATGATTTTAACAGAATATAATTTGTATTCAAACAAATATTTTAAAAAAAAATCGTTCTTTAAACATAAGGGTGAAATTAAACATTGAAATTTGAATTGGTCAATTTCTTAAAACAGCGTTTTAATTAAAACCGTGATCATACTACGAGCCAACCAAAATAATTCTTACCAAAATTTTTTTATTTACATTTCTTGAGTAATAACTCATAGTTTATTTCAAACTAGTTAGACTATAATTTAAATAAACGTTTACAATGTAATTATCATTAAAAATGCGTTGATTTTAATTCAAAAACAATCAATAACTTCAATATATCTGTATGTAATATCTAATGTTCAAATGCCAGGCAATCGACAGAAACAAATTAACACAAACAACACGAGACTTGTTCGAACAAACGCCTGTGACGTCACGGGAAACGTAGCCTACTCTGACATGCAATTATATTTATAATAATAAATATATTTATTTATTTTGAACTGTTGTAGCCAAAATATGAGCAAAAAATGTTATAATTATTTATAATTGTGATGTTTATCATACAATTTGTATAAACAGTTATATTAATTAAGGAAACAAAATGTTCAATTTAATATACATATGTATATTGATAATTTGATATTTTAAATGTATTTAAATTGAAATATAGTTGTTTAAAATCTTCAAAAAAAAATATTAGTATCTGTCACAAGTCAAATACGCTCATATTTGGGTAAAAAATTCAAAACAAACACATTAACAATTATTAACTATACGTACAGCAATATACACGTCTCATTTGTTCAACGGTCTAGTAAAAACTAAATTTAATAGTTACTAATGCCTATCTTTGTTTTATATAATAATAAAGAGACAAATTTTAATCAAAATAAAAATAATTTTAAGTATTCTAACCTTATGTTATCATTGGCGATTCTCAACATTTTAAAATGCAATTCGAACTCCAAAAAATATGCTTCCCCTTAAAATATATATCAAAACATATTGAACATTGTTTAAACTTTCCCTTTTTACTAATTTTTAATATTATTTAACATTTTTTCACATAAAAACAATCAAAAACATTCACTGAGTGACAACTACAATCACCACTTATTTCCGAATACAAGGAAGCTTCTTTTGTTTTCCACGGCTAC
The DNA here is from genome assembly GCA_943142095.1 of Ophonus ardosiacus. Classification (NCBI taxonomy): domain Eukaryota; kingdom Metazoa; phylum Arthropoda; class Insecta; order Coleoptera; family Carabidae; genus Ophonus; species Ophonus ardosiacus. Next base: position 51,847,173 of record OW964830.1, read on the forward strand.
TCGATGCAATAATGCACGAACAATCAAGTCAATATAGACAAACTTTAAAAGATGATTTTACTATTAAAAAACTTAATTCCATATAAAATATATATCAAAACGTTTAGAATAATATATTAACTTACGTTTTTCATCAATATTGGATTTAAATCACTAATATTTAACACCAAAAACAATAAAACTTTGGACAATGTGACAGACGACGACCTGATGTCTTGGTCACAAATAACAATAGAAGATGGCAAGGGTGCCAATTGTTGAACAATAAATTATTTACAAGATATAAAAAAAATTATTATTATTCAAAATAAATAAAATATCATTTGAAAAATTGTTTTCTTAAATATAAATAATAATTACGTGAACCAAATATGTGAATATGATATTTAATTATACCTACTATTAAATATTAACATATATGTATGTATGTATTAAACGTTTACTAGTTTGTTAATATATGATATGAAATTGTATTTTAATATCGATTTTAATAAAAAGAAATTGTATCTGAAATATAATGTACGTAACCTACATATTTTTGCCAAAAGATTTATATATAAAAATCAACAAACTGACAATAAATATTTATTAAAATGTATAGGTCAATGTGTAAACTTACGATTTATAGCAAATTTCATCATTGATATCGATTATTTCACAGGAAAAAACAGTACAGAAACCACATTGTTTGACAACTAGCAACTATAAGAACACGAACAAATGAATAACTTTTCAACAAGATGGTTGGTTATGTTGAAGACATGTGTACTTGTTTGTAAAACTTTTATATGTCATATTAATACTTAATAAAAACATATTTCCAATGAAACTAAATATTTCAAAAGTTACATAAATATTATAAACTTACTATTTATAGTTTCTTTTTCCCTTCATTTTTGCAGGAAATTCCATCATTTTCAGCCCCTCACATACAAACAATGGTAAACAAATATTTACTCTGAAGAGCAATGTTGCCAATATTGTGTTAACAAATAATTAATAATAAACAAAATTGAAAAAATGAAAATTGTTAATATAAACAATTTAAAAAGATATAGTAAAAATAAACTTTTATTTCTTACAAAATATTTTAATTAACTTGTGTCTTGTGTCATTTAATTAAACAATAAAAATTCTAACCTTATATTGTGTGCAACTTTATACCTTTATAAAAATTTCAGCGCAACAGTTTTCAGTGTGAAAAAATTTACTGCTGAAATACTTCATTTCATGCATGGCTGAAAATATTTGACGAGTTTCAGCCGCTGAAAAGACGGAAATTTCATGAACTTGCACACTTGGACACTGTATTTTACATTTTTTCAGCAACGTAAAATAATATATTTTTTTAGGAAATATATTAAGTACACGTGTCCTCAACATGTTGAACAGTAAGTGAATAACACGTGTTATTTAAATATTAAAATATATGTATTAAATTTTTACAATTTTAATAAAAAATAGTAACTAAAATATGTTTAACATACGTTACCTCCAAACAATTTATACAGGGTGTAAAAACAAGGTAAAAACTTTGAGGAACAAAGTATTGATCAAAATGAGTAAACAACTAAATCAACTTTGGTCTGATTTTAATCTGTTACAGAGAAAGAGGCCATTTTGTATTAGAATCTAAGAAAAACTGACGAAGTTAGTGATCGAACACAATTTTGTTTCTGCCAGTAAAAAGACTACAAAAATACAATAAAATTTTACATGAAACATTTTTCTCAGTTTCTAATAGTTACGAAGTTATTTGACAATTAAATACTGGCCAAGGTCACTACAACATTTAACTTATACTCTGTCTGCTATAAGAATGCAGTGTAGCATGTTATAGGGACAACATTTCCTAGCTTGTGATTGGTGCAAACGCGAGTCAATTTCAAACTGTCCCAATATTATGTTTTTATTGAAACTTTTCTTGTGCATTTGTGTACAACAAATTAGGCACGTGAAATAAATAATTTTAATATAAATATAATTGTAAGAAACTAATAATATAACGCCAACTGTCAAAAATATTTTATTATTCTTGCAATTTCGCATGTCTGATAAAAATAGTACTCAAATGGATGATATTCCATCTCCAAATGATATATTTGAATCACTGAATGTTTTGATTATTCTAATTATTTTATCGAAATAAACCTTAGATTCATATTTAACCTTAAAATTTTATTGTGTAAGCGCTCTTGTCAAGGTCCGCCCACCACTGTAATCTTAAAACAGACAGAGTATACTACAATTATTTGATTTAAGAAAAAAAAAACAAAAACCAAAAGCACATCTAAGATGACCACTTAAAGCTAAACAATAAGTCTCATTTAATCGAAGTCGTACTCATATTAGTCAGTGCTATATGCCCTTAAAGTTTTTCCCCAAAGTTCAATAATATCCTGCATATAAAAATCAATAAATTGACTATATATTTATCAAGCTGTATAGATCAATGTTTAAACTTACCATTTAAAATAAATATCATCTTTGTTATCGATTATTTCACGAGAAAAACTATGTAGACACTACACTTGGTGGACGGCAAGTTACTGCAAACAAATGAATTAAGTACTTGCAAAATGACAGTTCTTAAATATCTTAATATTGAGTTAATATTTATTGAAAATAATAATAATTATACATAAAAATTATAACAAAACAATTTTTCAAATTATATTTTATATATTTTGAATAAAAATAATATTTTTTCACAACTTGTCAATAATTTTTTGTTCAACAATTGGCATCCCTGCTTCTTCCATTGTTATTTCTTGCTAAGACAACAATGGTCGTCATGTGTCACAGTGCCCAAACTTTTCTTGTTTTTAGTGTGGAATATTAGTGATCTAAATCCAATATTGGTGAAAAACGTAAGTTAATATATTATTCTAAATGTTTTAATATCTATTTTATATGGAAATAGGTTTTTTAATGGTAAAAACATATTTTAAAGTTCGTCTATATTAACTTGAAAACAATTTTTTTTGTAGTTAAAATTGCATTTTAAAATTTTGGGAATCGTCAAATACGGTTAGATAATTAATACTTCTTTTATTGTAATTAAAAAAAAAATGTTTTAAATAATTTTCTTTCAATTTCAGTACATTTAAAATACCAAATTCTTAATAGAAACCATATTGAACAAGTTTTTTCCTAGTATGTAGCTGTACAAAAGATAGTAGTTTATTTAGTATTAATTGTATTTTCATGAAAATAAGTACATTATTAATGAAAATTATATAAAAGTAAATAAAAATTTACATACATGGGCATTTTGTAAGAATTAATTTGGTTATGTTTGAAACAAATTAACATTATTTTGTAATATTAAAATTACAAATATACAATTTCTATTTTAATAATATTTCTAATTATTTGTTAGCGACTATAAACTTAATTTTAAAATTATTTTCTTTTTATTTCAGGTTCTATAGTGAGTGTAGTGTAGTGCAATAAAGACTTCCCATGTTCCTGGTTGCTAGTTGCTAACTTCTTATTGCTGAGTTCTGCATTGAGTTCCTGTTGCTGAGAACTTCAATGCCCCTATGGCCAAATTGGACTGTAGCGGGCGAGGTTGGTTAACATTTTATTTTGAAATTTATAAAATAATATTTTTGATTGGATGTAGTTGTAGATAACTTTCGATTACACATTTAACAATGGTCAGATACACATTTATGTAAATGTCATTTTGATATTCAATATTGTATTTTATTATTAATAAAATAGAAAAGTAACAAATAATACCGAAAACAAAAATGATATATTCGTAGCCATGGGCCGGTTTCTCAATCGCTTTTTAATTGTTAAAGTTAAATTAAAGATTAAATTTACTCATCAGATAAACTCCATGATAAAGAAAATGCGTTTTTCAATGTTATATGTTATATTTGTAACACTAAGTACACTCTGAAACAATAATTTTTCTGTACATTGATTTAAACATTGTTGTAATCAGCGTTTGGCTTATTATCAATTCTTGTCATTATTGTAATCAAAATCAATTATTATAAAAGCGGACATAATTTTCATTGTATTTGTCAAGTTGTCTAATTTAATATACATATATAGGCCATCGAGCGAATCAAGCGGTTTACGTCATAAATACAATATCACTAGAAATAATGACGTCATATGTTAAAAAGTTTACATGAGCATGTAAAACGGATTAAAATCTGTGGGTTACCTTCATAAACCCAAATTTTTGTTAAAAAAACGTCCAGCGAAATCCAATTTTATTTAAAATATTCTGAACGATACTGCTTACGCCGTTATAAATACTTCATTCTTGTAGTATATGCAACAAACTATCTAGTATTATGTGAGATCCTTAAAAAAATACAGAAAACTGCATACCATACAATTTCTCACTGTTTCTATTCATTGCGTATAGCGTTTGCCACACGCTGTACATATAGATATAATTTTCAAATTATTACTAACAAATAGAACCAAATATTACCTCAATATTAGATTTCAGTGAAAGTAAAAACCCACCAATCTATTTTTCATTTTCAAAATAAGTCAATAAATTAACTACAAGCTTTTGAATTTGACATGACAGAGCATTTGACATTTTGACAATGAACAACGAAACCAAAAACAAAATGAAATCACAATACACGTTGAAAAGTATAATATAGACATATAATATTTAGTAATATACGTGTTCAGAATTACCAATATTAAAAAAATTTAATCAAACGTCATTTTGCAAAAAAATACAAAATTTTACTTAATAATAATAAATCCAAATATAATTATTTCTATTAAAGGTGTCAAATACATGGTAATAATAAAAAAACCAATAAAATACCGTTAATAAAATATATTTAAAAAAATAAAGAAAATTTCAAAAATCCCTAAACGATGACGTAAACCGCTTGATTCGCTGGATGGCCTATACATTAGGGTTGATGAATTTAACCTACTGGTAAAATTTTATCGGTAGTTTCAAGTAGTCGTTATGTTAACCTCTTGTTTACATAAGACTTACATAATTATCCTTTTGCTAACGATAACACGAGATTGAAAAACTGAAATAGAAGTTTACCATGAAGATTAATTTTATAGAGATTTAACAGACACTTACCAATACATTGAAAAACCGGCCCTTAGTAATTTAAACAAATAAACTTAAAACTTAAACCAATGTTATGCTCCTACATTTTAAATAAACTATGGGCCGGTTTTATAAAAAAAATTAAACTTCACTTAAAATTCACTTCCACAGTAAATTTAATGAAGAGAAAAAATGCAACTCGTTTTTTTGACAGCAATAATACAAACGTCATAAGATTAGAGAAACTGATTCGAATTTGTTCATTTCAATAAATTTACTTGACAACTAAATTTTAAGTGAAGCTTAAATTTTTTTATAAAACCGGCCCTATAAGTACTATATGTATTTGCCAAATTATTATTATTTTTTGGTAGTTAAACATCTCATCATCCCTTATAAAAGGTATAGCACCGTTATATTTTCGCCCGTCCCCAAATTCGTATTTTCAATGAGAGCGTTTCAATCGCCCTGTTCCATTAAGCTCCAAATTATCAGGCGTGCCAATCACGGGCATTACATTCCCTGTAATTACGTTTTTGATCTGCAGGCCTGCCAACCTAGATGTGATCGATTTGTGATGAAAAATCTAGCTCCAAGGGGGAAAATAAATATCTTTAAACGGATTCATTCTAATCACGATTTAAATGTTGAGTTGATGATTTTTGATAAGATATTTTGTAAGGGTAGATCCTGTTTCCTAAAGGGTTGATTTTTATTCCTGGCCTGTTTGAGGTAGGATTTACTAATAGAGTACTCTTGTATCGAAAGAAATACACTAAAGAAACCGAGAAGTTTCGACAGTAGAATACTAAATAAAGTTAGGCCAATATCGATACGTTGGTACTTGGTATTCTCCAAGTATACTTACTTTATTTTCAATCAACAATGTCTTCCTACGCATACAAATAAAATGAACAATACCCATTATTAACGGTGTTCTTTATAACAACGTTATTTTTCAACAAACTGAGTAAAAAATCCTTTATACTAAAAACTATGTAAATAAAATTATGTAATAACAATAGTTATTTACAAGGCGATAAAATTGTATTTTATCAACGAGCGGAAAGTTTAATTCACGAGCGATTTCGCGAGTGAATTATTTTTCGCGAGTCGATAATTTAATTTTATCGTCGTGTGTAAAATTCTATTTTTTTCTACCGTGAGTATTTTTTAACGTGAAACATTGGGTGTGTTATATCCATGGTTATGACATTTGATTGACAGCAATGTATTTGCGTGTCCCATTTAATATGAAACATAGGGAACGAATTTGACAGAAGTATTGTATTTAAATATTGTAAAAAATTAATTGATTCAGAAAACCACTCGAGAGCACTAAACATATTTCGGGCACAAGGTGCACACAATATTTTTTCTACAACTACATTTAATTTTTAGAAAACATGTATAATTATTTAAACAAAATTAACCTCTAATGACGTCTTGTCAATGTGACATTTGATTGACAGCAATATGTATTTGTCTGTCTCATTTAAAATAAAACATAGGGAATGAATTTGACAGAAGTATTATATTTAAATATTGTAAGAAATTTAGCCAAATCAGAAAATCACTAAGGCACAAGGTGCACACAATATTTTTTCTATAACTAAATTTAATTTAGAAAGCAGGTACAATTATTTAAACAAAATTAACCTCTATTGACGTCTTGTCAAATGTCAAATTCGTTCCCTATGTTTCATTTTAAATGGGACACACAAATACATTGTTGTCAATCAAATGTCAAGTCGTAACCATGGATTTCACAAACCCAATGTTTCACGTTAAAAAATACTCACGGTATAGCAGATTTTAAAGAGCAAAAATTAGAAAAACCGATTATAAATTAAATTATTTAAGAACAATTTAAAAATCTCAGTAGCGTGGTAGTTATAGAATTTGTTTGAAAACAATTTCATTTTATTCATGTTTGTACAATGGGGGATTACACCATTTTTTTTTTTTATAATTTCATCTGAAAATATTAAGAAAACTAAGACTATTGATGAAAATCCGGTGAAAAAATTCCTATTAATAAGCGAGTTATGGTCTCCCGAATTTTGAAAAGATTGACGTGACGTCACATTTATGTGTTTTTATATCAAACTGTTTTCATCATGGACCTAAATGTTCTTGAAATATATGCTATTTTAAGTTATATTTACATAAAAATAAATGAGTATTATAACACTGTATAAGTCTACATACTTTATAATTACAGGTGTATTTAAATTATTAAGTTTAATGCAAGAAATTTATGTTAAAATAAAAATTGTTTGAAAACTGCTGTACAGGAATTTAGCCCCTCCTTTCGAATTTGAATTTCTTAACTTCCATTGGTAGTAACCCCCACCTCCTAACATGCTATTTGTAATGCATGTATAGGTGGTCTCTCGGTCGCCAATCAAAATATTTTCATATTAGTGTCGAAGCGCTATACCAAAAAACCCTTTATTTCCGAAATATCTCAATTATACCATTTCATTTTTTTATTAATATTCATTATTCAGCATATACATTCGTATTTTTTTACTATTTTCCTTTAATTCGATTGAGCCGTAATCCCCCATTGAAGTTATATAATGAATCGCCAAAATGTATAATGTGTTTTTATTTAAATAAAAATTAATAATTATTTATGTATTAAGAGCGTAAGGAGGCTTTTATAGCCTGCGTCGGGATTTTGAGCCCGAGGCGTAAGCCGAGGGATAAAAACACGCCAAAGGCCATAAAGGAAGTTACGCTCGTGGTACATACAAAACTTTATGCACGGACGAAAATTTTCAAATTATTAGTGTTAGAAATAGAAAAATTGTATCGAAAAGAATTTGTCATCGTACATCCAGTATCTAGTGTTGCTATGAGAGCAGAGAACAACAGTATATTGTTTGTTTATTAATTATGTCATTTGAGTTTTATTGTGTGTATCTCCGTACTTTCCATATAAATATCACAAAATTAATTTTCATTTTTAATTAAAGAATATAAAAATTTTCGATTTGTAATAAAAACTTTTCATGTTACCTGTTTAAATTGTTTATATTGTAGGTTATAATTTGGTTTGACATTTCATTATAGTCCGGCGGGCTATAATGAGGCCCGCGGGCTATAAAACGACGTTTATGTCAAAGAAATTCGTGTATAATTGTCAAGTGCATAAAGTTCTTTATCTACCCTTGCTGTTAAAGTATTATTTTATCTACCCTTGCAGTTAAAATGTCACTTAGTCAACTATTTCGAGTTAAACGAAACACACTTTACATTACAATCTGCTATAGAAAAAAATAATTTATTGTGTTGTGCAAAAATATTGTGCCAAAGATATACGTATTTTAAAACTACTAAAAAGAAATTGGTTTAATCTTTTTTGATTTGTGATTTTTGTGCTCCATATTTATTTTATCACCATTCCTTTTGATACAATCACTGCACAACGCTGTCGAGGCATTAATTTAATTAAATTCATTTTCTAAATGGTTTCATAATTCAGGCGTGTTTTTCTTTTCCGACGCGTATTTTTAACTTTTGCCATAAATGTTTTATTGCTTTTAAATATCAAGATTGGGGTGATCAGACAAAAATTCGAACTTTTGTTGTCCTAAATATTATTTTCCTACAACCGTGCGTAAAGTACATACTTTACGCACCCTTTACAATGTGTAAAGTGTCAATTTTCAAACACTAGTGCGTGAAAAGTACTTTTCAAGCACTAGTGAGTGAAAAGTAAATACGTTAATGATAAATATAAATTAACAAAGTATATAAACGCTGAACAACAGCTTGGTTCGATAGTTTTGTACACGGTCAATATAAAATGAACAATAATTTTTCCAAATTAAGAAGTTGAACACGTTATACATCTCCCTGAAATTTTAGTTTTCAATTTCAGCAGTTTTTTCTGAATAATTCTTCTCCGTTCTCTGGAATTTCCACTCAGCGTTTTCTGGGTGAATTCGTGTGTTCCTTCGTTCTGTTTTGAATAAAATCGCATATTTATTGAGCTGAGGAAATCCTGAACACCACAAACCCGATAAAAAACTTCTCTCGCTGGAAATATTCTCACTTTAGAGGGAGAAAAATTCCCTATCTGCTCCTCCCAGAAAGATAAATAAATATTGGAGATTATGTTTGGCGATAACTCGTTAACTATCAAGAAAAACATACTATTCATTGAATGGGAATCTCTTCCGTGGAAGGATTATCTAACAGGGTACAAAGTTTGCATTTTATGAAGTTCAAGAGGAGGATAATATGTCTTTGTATTTATTTACTGAAGAAATCTGAAATTGACATAAATTATGAAATGAAATTGCGTAACTCTGAACGAATAATATTGAGTTACAATAAAGCTTAAGTAGGCGTTGGCGTGCCAAAGACAAATAACAAACACAAAACAAAAACTACCCCTACAAACCTACTCCTATAATAATAACGATAAATCTTTAATAAACAGCTATTATTATTATTATTATTATAGCTATGTAATTTTTGGAATTTATCTAAATTCAAAAATACTGTATGAGTAGTCAGAAAAATTGACTGTTGCGTTCAGCAATAAAAATATACCGTGAGTATTTTTTAACGTGAAACATTGGGTTTGTCATATCCATGGTTAAGATTCGACATTTGATTGACAGCAATGTATTTGCGTGTCCCATATAAAATGAAACATAGGGAACGAATTTGACATTTGATAAGACGTCAGTAGAGGTTAATTTTGTTTAAATAATTATACATGCTTTCTAAATTAAATTTAGTTATAGAAAAAATATTGTGTGTACCTTGTGCCCTAGTGATTTTTTGACTTGGCTAAATTTCTTACAATATTTAAAAATAATACTTCTGTCAAATTCATTCCCCATGTGTCATTTTAAATGAGACAGAGAAATACATTGCTGTCAATCAAATGCCATATCATAACTTATAAGAAAATTCAACGATTATCTGTCATATTGACAAGATGTCATTAGAGGTTAATTTTGTTTAAATAATTATACCTGTTTTCTAAAAATTAAATTTAGATGTAGAGAAAATACTGTGTACATCTTGTGCCCGAAATATGTTTAGTTCTCTCGAGTGGTTTTCTAACTCCGCTAAATTTCTTAGAATATTTAAATATAATACTTCTGTCAGATTCGTTCCCTATGTTTCATTTTAAATGGAACGGACAAATACATTGCTGTCAATCAAAAATCAAGTCGTAACTATGGTTATGACAAACCCAATGTTTCACGTTAAAAAATACTCACGGTATAATAATATTCCCCACACTCCATAAACAATCAAATGTCGTAGGGGTAGTTATGTTATAAACCCCCATAACACCCTCCGAATATAGCCGGGAATACTCGAACACAGCCGACAGGGCTTTATGGACAGATGGGCGAAAGTACGCCCCATTTCACTTGGCCAAATGCATTCTGAAATTGCTCATTATTGCCCTTCTCCCAAGGGAGCGCATAATTTTAATGAAAGGGAATAAATTTCAAGTGTTACACCGTCTTTCCGATGATTTATTTTTATTGTAGTCTTGTTGTTTTTGTGTTTGGATGTTACGTGTCGTTCTCGTTTGTTTTACCATGGCAACGTATTCGTTTGCCGGTTGATTACAAAATTAGTTGTAATTTTGTCTCGGGACAGGACAAATGTTTGGAATTAGACTAATTTGAAACAGGACGCAATTTCTTTTACAAACGTAAATAAATGACACCCACACACACACCCACGCAAGCCACGACCCACTTAGATAGATTTCCACATTGATATAAACAAGAAATATACTTTTTTCTCAATTTTGAATCTGTAACAAAGCTATTACAGCTTACAGCACCCAAAGTAGTTCGTTAATAGCTCATTCGAGTGATAATAAACCAGTACAATTTATTTTTATAAGGTTTAAGAATTTTATTTTCATATAATTTTGAATTTAAATTTGTGACGACACTGCTCTGGCGCCATTTTGTGACGTCATTGTTCGATCGCCAAATTGTGACGTCATTATTCGGTCGCCAAATTGTGACGTTATCCTCACCCTCCAAGCTGCTGTCTGGGTTGTTTCATGCTCGGGCACCATCTTGTATCTCCGTGTAACTGAGAGAAGGATGAGGAAAGTTTGCGGATAGCTAGTCGTGTAGGCCAGGATTCTTACGTTGTGTTCGTGCAGTGCAAAATGCAGTACACTAAGACTATGTTTATTTACACACTTTGTACAATTTAATAAATTAATGCGAAACTGTGACTAATATTATTTGAACTACTGAGAATTTTATTATCAAGTAAAACTGGAAATATCAACTTTCTGAACTTAGTACGCGAAATATTATTTATACTCTTGACAAACTTGAAACAATATTTACTCTGAGAACTTGTACGTGAAATCTTTACTCCGTGAAACTTGGAACGTGAGAAATATTCTTACTCTGAAGACAAACGTGAAGTAATATTCATTCTGTAAAACGTAGACTTGTCGAACAGCGACACTCGGTGACTGAATTCTACAGAACAGCTGTAGAAGATCTGGACTCTGCCTTCTGGGGCTGGTACTGGCACTTAATTCTATAGAACGGCTATAGAACTCCTGGATCTGACTATGAAATAGAAAATATCGTATAGTGTGATTAAAGTTGTCAATTTTTCATTTAAAAAAGGCATAGGAAGTGCAAAATAGAAAAAAATGGTATGAAGAACTTATGTCATAATTGTCGATTATTTTGTTCGAACGGTTAGAACACTCCTCACAAAATAAAATGCCAATTTGTTCATTAATATACTTTTAAAGAAATCTAATGTGACCGGAATGTTACCTTCCATATTTTATAAAAATTCCATCTAACGTATAGTAATTTTTTTATAGCAATCCGATCAAAGTCATCCGTATTATGAACGAATTAACAAATTAACATACATTTATCGCAATTTGCAATGATTTATTTATTAATTCAGAAATATTCCTTTCATTTTCACCAATCTTCGATTTCAAATAAAATTTAATATGCACCTCGGCACTGTAGTTCCTTTTTCTTGACTCTGGTGCCTCGGCAAATAAATTCCAAATTCATGATAAAAAATAGAACTTTAGTGCCGTAATACATAAATAACTATTATACTATAATAACTAGAATCTTTTGCAGGTACCTTCATAAAAACTAAGTAAACTACACTAATGAATTTTACAGAATGGACGGATTTAAAATCTTAATTTATACAATTCGTACATGACCTTAAAAGGACTTTTTTTTTAAAAAAAAATTACTATATAATAATAATACCCGTGGGGGATTACACCATTTTTTTTATATAATTTCATCTGAAAATATTAGGAAAACTAAGACTATTGATGAAAATCCGGTGAAAAAATTCCTATTAATAAGCGAGTTATGGTCTCCCGAATTTTGAAAAGATTGACGTGACGTCACATTTATGTGTTTTTATATCAAACTGTTTTCATCATGGACCTAAATGTTCTTGAAATATATGCTATTTTAAGCTATATTTACATAAAAATAAATGAATATTATAACACTGTATAAGTCTACATACTTTATAATTACAGGTGTATTTAAATTATTAAGTTTAATGCAAGAAATTTATGTTAAAATAAAAACTGCTTGGAAACTGTAGTACAGGAATGTTAGCCCCTCCTTTCGAATCTGAATTTCTTAACTTCCAGTGGTAGTAATCCCACCTCCTAACACGCTATTTGTAATGCATGTGTAGGCGGTTTCTCGGTCGCCAATCAAAATATTTTCATATTAGTGTCGAAGCGTTATAACAAAAAACCCTTTATTTCCGAAATATCTCAATTATACCATTTCATTTTTTTATTAATATTCGTTACTCAGCATATACATTCGTATTTTTTTACTATTTTCCTTTAATTCGATTGAGCCTTAATCCCCCATTACAGAGCAGATACAATTTAAAAATAATTTAATTTAAATTAAATATAATTTTAAAGTAAGATTAATTACAGGATTTTTAGTTTGTATACTGAGATATTTTGTTATAAATTTGGCACATAACAATGATATAGGAGCATATAATTTTGTTTTTATTGACGATACATAAAATAATTCCTGATTTCTCGAAGCTAACCTTGGTATATGAAAGTTTAGCTTAGCTAATAAATATGAGCAATCTATTTTGTTATTTATTATTTCAGACAGAAAGTTAATTGTTATTATTGCATATCGATCTTACATTGATTGCAAATTGATTGAATATAATAGTATTCTGTTGTTAATGCCTTTTTCAGGGTATGAGATGTGTTGCATAACCATAAATATTTAGCAAATCTTTTAGTACAATCCTTTATTAAAAGTTTGTGAATAGATTAAGTATCTTTTACAAATTCCATAAAGAAAGTTTCAAATTAGTAATTTCTATGATGAGTAAAGCTTCTCTCCTCTGGTAATTTCTCGGATGGGCGACCATCCCTGATCTACACCAACAATACTTCATCCTCGTGTGAAAGTGTAGGACACGTGCGTATTGTGAGGGTGGGAAAATGGGGTCTCAACCCCTCACACAATACAACTGATGCGTCACCAGAGAAATATTTTCCTGATGCTAATAAATAAAATTGATTACTCATAACGCGCCTTTGTTGCCAGTTAGTGAACTCTACATGCGACAGGGTTGCCAAGTTGATTGAGAAAGTGACGGAGGATTTATGATTCGGTAAATACTGGATTGTTCAACGAACACGCATTGGAATTAGAATAATTACTACAAGACATGAAATTATAATTCATTAAAATTTACGCATAAATATGAAGAAATATTCATGCTTTAACCTTTCACCCTCTACACGAGGTTTGTCCCAAAAGTATCCGACCTTCCTTCATATTTTCCCGCTGCTGTTATTCTGCGTCATCGGGCTAGTGGCATCTTTCGAAGTAGTCTCTATTTGATTGAAGAATACGCTTCCAACGGCCTTTCCACTTTTGAAAGCAGTCTTGGAACTCGTTTTTTGGTATTGCGTTTAGAGCGTTCTTTATTGTTGAATCGGTGTTCTTTGGCGACATTTTTAATTTTGGGAACGAATCATCACCAGTTATAATCTTTTTAAGCAGATTTTCATCATTATTGACCATTTCCAAATTGTCCTGAGCAATTTCAGGGCGAAGGTTTTTCTGCTCCACCATTAGCAATTTCGGAATGAATTTTGAGTATACGCGAACCATTTCAAATTTTCAATTAAAATCTTCCAAACACCAGTTTTCGGAATTTCAAGATCACATTCTAGTTCTCGCACAGTCAATCGACGAACTTCATTGATCGCAAGTTGCACACGTTCGATATTATCTTTTTTTTTTGTCGTCGAAGGCCGCCCAGAACGTGGGTTACTATCAACAGATGTGCGTCCATCTTTGAACCGTTTATACCAGTCTTTTATTTGTGTTTTACTCATACATTCGTCGCCAAATGCCGTCTTCATCATTTCGATGAGTTCCACACAACTCTTCGAGTTTTAAGCAAAATTTAATGCAAATTCATTGTTCCGATCTTTCCGTCATTTTTTACAATAGCAAAATGCGACAAACGTAAAAAACACTTTGTAAACAAACGCATGCTGCACGTAAACTAAGGCGTCCCAACGAAAACTGCGGCAACTAGGGAGTTCGTGAAGCTGTACACTTGACACTCGTACCCAACAGGGGGCGCTAAAATTGCCAGACTTGAAGATATGAAGGAAGGTCGAAAACTTTTGGGACAGACCTCGTATATATTTACAAAATTCCGGTAAAATATACAGGATGTAAATCGAAAAGTGAGACATAGGCTTTCTTTGCGCAGACATACCTAAAGTAACTACTAAAAGTTAATTATAAAGTTACACTTTTTATGAGCTATTTTAGTCTAGTCAGCCATGGATTTATGACAAAAAATAAACAAATGTTTTGTTTTTAACTGTCAGTCGCGCCTATTCTGTAACTCAGTGGTTAATTTTAACAACTGGTTAAAAATATTAAGCAATTAAGTTGGTTGAAGTTTTAATTGCCAACCAATTTTTTACTGGATAAAATTTCTAACCAGTTGTTAAAAATTAACCACTAGGGGCCGGTTTTTCAATCTCTGGTTAAAATTTTAACTTCTAGTTAAGTAAACAATATTGCATCGCTTTGTTGACAGCAATGGTAAATGTGTCATTTGATAGTTCATTTCGTTTCAACTTTTAGTTAAAATTTTAACCAGGTATTGAAAAACCGGCCTTGTTACAAAATAGGCTCGAATTAGAACTAAAACATATTACATCTTTGTGTTTTGTGTTATTTTACTGCTCTAATCTGAATTTAGTTATAAATGACAATTAAAAATAACTATTTAAAAAAAAAAAATTTCACGGGGAAACCGCTCATAGTAGCTGTAGACACGTGTTTCGCTCTTATTAGAGCTCATCAGTACAGCATGTGTTTTTGGCTGCTTACAGGTAGGTACTGTTACAATTTGTTCATTTTTTATTCACTATTTCCAGTTAATGTCCATCTGTTAACATGCTATGCTGTACTGATGAGCTCTAATAAGAGCGAAACACGTGCCTACAGCTGCTATGAGCAGTTTCCCTGTGAAATTTTTTTTTTAAATTTTGACAGCTTCACGCTTGTTTATAAAAATCTTTCATTAAAAATAACATATGTTAATTTTTTGCCATAAATCCATGTCTGTTTAAACAAAAAACTTTTAAAAATTTTAACTTTATAATTAATTTTTACGTTTATATCAAGAGCTAGAATAATCATTTCACATGATTTAGATGCAGAAATTAAATCTTTATAACTTTTACTTGCAGAATTTTTGCATAAAATAATTAGGTAACGTTTGCGCAAAGAAAAACTGATATTCCATGTTAAACGTCTGTTAAACTTTTCGGTTTTCACCCTGTATATGTCCGGTTACAGAGGAAGCTTATTGAAGCAAAAACAACCATAGTCCAAATATTGTAAATATGAGTGAGTACCCTTTTTCGCAAAAAGTATTTTAGTCACAAGTTATTATATTTTAAAGTTTGAGAGTTCCTACAAAAACGTCCTATAAAAATGTTTAATAATTGTTTACCAATGTTTATTTTTCTATTTTTTAACATTTAGTAAATAATTTTCTAATATTTAAACATGATTCGAAGTTAAATTAGAAAAAGAATGGACGAAAGTTGTTTTTGTTAAAAGTTCTTCAATTATAGACAATTTTAATAGCATGTGAATTGAATGTTATTGGATTTATCGGGCAGTAAACTTTGAAAATCAACAGCAGACAACATCATTATTTAGAGCTTAACACAACACTGTAGTTTGTAACAAATGTCTGATTTCATTAGTTAGATTTAAATCCTTATTACTGCACCAAACATTTGTTAGAATTACAACAAATGCTAGTGTATTTAGCTGCCATGGCAACGGCAAACACTGAAAACTGGTGGCAGCGCAACTCAAAACACTTTTATGCACGTGAGCATAATTTAGTGGCATGTTAGCCAATTATGTTGATAAACGAAGAGCTATTGGCTTGTTTTGTGTAATTAATTTATATTTACATATAAATTGATTGATTCATTTGAATATGAATGACTTTATTAATGTATTGACTTCCATTTTCCACTCTAGCATTATACTGTTCCGTTCTATTTCGTTGAAAACCCTTTTGTAAATAAAGTAAAACGTTCGCCCGAAGTTCTTTGTTGACTCACTGTATTTACACGTGAATTCAGGCGAGGATGGGTGAATATGTGGACTTGTGGACCTCAAAATCACATAATATACCAAGTATTGCATACTCGTAAAATTTATAACAAGTTGAATTCTTTTCTTGTATATTTGTATCTATATTATTTAGGTCCAAACACAGTTAATTAAAAAACTTCAATACCATTTCAAGAAATAAAGAGGACAGGAAAATACGTATTATTCACACACAACACATAAAATATGGTATTCTTGACGTAAGGATAGCATTGCGCAATAATATTTCGTTTATAGATAGTTCAATTCGCTCTGTAATCAGTGCTGCCACCTACTATAAACAGTGTCCCACACTCTTTCTTCAGTGTGGCCAGTGGCGGCTTAAGGCGTGAGCCACTTAGGCACTGGCTAGGGCGCCTGGCTTTTCGGGGCGCCCAAAAAATATAAAAACTAAAGATAAATATATATAAATAAAAAAAAAATCAATGCATGGAATATATACCTCTCCTGTTCCTGTATTATTAAATTTTGTAGCCCCTCAAAGTTAGTTTTGTGTAAATAAATTGTGTAATTTATTGAACATGCCATTGCGAAATAATCAAGTCAGGAAGAAATGATACATAAATTTGCGATAGTGAAGGCACCGAAAGTTACCTTATAATTTAATCATTCTTGGATTCTCGTTAGTTTTAAATTCCGATAGGTTTTTTTACCTTCCGTCACCTGTAGGTAAAGAAGGTATTGTTCAAATACTCTAAAAATGCGTACACTTACGTAACATTCTCTTTACAATCAAATAATATTACTATCAAGTTTTTATCTCTACCAATTTTTGTATTATTGCCCCAAAAGTCAATATACCCCATATTTAGATAAAAACTTCAAAATTTTCAAAAATCTAATTTTTATGTATCTAGATACTTTTCAACACGCTGATTCCAAATTTTGAAACCGCAGGTCGATATCTCTTTTCGTTCTCGAGATATGTACATTCAAAGTTTTGCTCAAAACTGCCCATTTTTGGGTAATAACCCAAAAATGGGTAGAGATATGAATTTGGCGACAACACCATTCGATTCTACAGACAAAAATACATAAGTATAGCAATTTTCATAATTTTTGTCCGACCAGTTCATTTTTTATGAATAAAAGTTTGAAAATGGCCAAAATCTGAAAAAATCGTAAGGGGTACCCCTTACGATTTTTGCGATTTTTGGCTATTTTCAGTTATTTTGCTTTAGAGATTGTATGCGGTTTTCAAAATTTCTGAAAATTGGTGTAC
Source organism: Ophonus ardosiacus (assembly GCA_943142095.1). Lineage (NCBI taxonomy): Eukaryota > Metazoa > Arthropoda > Insecta > Coleoptera > Carabidae > Ophonus > Ophonus ardosiacus. The sequence continues at coordinate 51,865,198 of OW964830.1, forward strand.
TTATGTAATTTTACCCATAGAATCGAATGGTGTTGTCGCCAAATTCACATCTCGACCCATTTTTGGGTTATTACCCAAAAATGGGCAGGTTTGCGCAAAACTTTAAATCTAAATATCTCGAGAACGAAAAGAGATATCGACATGCGGTTTCAAAATTTGGAATCAGCGCATTAAGAAGTATCTAGATACATAAAAATTAGATTTTTGAAAATTTTGAAGTTTTTATCTAAATGTGGGGTATATTGACTTATTTAATCTAATCTAATTTGGCTCAGGGCACCTATATATCTTGAGCCGGCCCTGAGTGTGGCAGAGATAGCCAATGTTATTCTTACGAAGGTTTCCTGTAGCATGTTGCCAATTTTTCAATGTAAAGTAATATTGAAACATTCATAAATTTTCATTGCTATACCAAAATTAATTAACACTGTACAATTTAAGTTTTATCAAATAAGAAGATAAATTAAATAAAAAATATGTGTGTTGTTCATTTCTTTCTTCGCACCTATGCTATTTTACATCTATATTTTGTACTCGTATATGTATTAATTTTATATCTTTTCGTCACGGTTGTCAAGATTAGTATTGTCCAAATGATATCATTTGGTTCCCCTGGATTATCTATAATATTTTCAGTCTCTCATAATTTAAGTGTATAAACTATTAAAATTATAATCTATTTTCTCTATATTTATGGGGTCCCGTGGCCGCGTGCCTGAGTGTCTGGTCGCGAACCTGGGGAACCGGGTTCGATCCCGACCGACGCCAAATATTTCCAATTTTAAATA